>JASVEL010001869.1:0-539170 GCA_032618575.1 Nicotiana noctiflora | reverse complement strand
ACAACAACAACAATAACGGCTCGGTATAATTCCACAAGTGAGGTTTGGGGAGGGTAATGTTTATACAGTCCTTACCCCTACCTCGAAGGACAAAGAAGTTGTTTTCAGGAGACCCTCGGCTCAAGAAAGCGACATTAGTAGATGATTTGATTCGTATGGAATTTGATTGCAAGCACTCATTTGAGATCGTACTTTTATTTTATTACTATTATATTGTCTGATAATTATTTTATGGATTTTGACAAGCATATACCTAGTATTGGTGTTCTCGTCGGAGCCGTTGAAGTATTTCTAGATTTCGTTTCCTTCAACTTTTAGATTTAAATAAAGTATTATATAATATAAAAAAACAATTTTCATTTCTTCAAGTTAAGTGTGGCTTTTCCAATCAGTTTCTTCAAAATAAGTTAATTCTTGGTTGTCACAGCTAAACGGATATCCTTTTTCTTGCAATTGCTTGTTTCCTAGTTCGTAGCTTTTATACACCAATCATTGAAGGGCTGTCGATCATTATTTGTTAATTATCTATCTCAATTCTCTTTCTTTTTGAAAATAAAAAAGAAATATTGTCGCGTTATATTAAAATATTATGTATAATACCAAAAGGCATATGAAGTTCCTTAGAACTATCTCTCTTCGCAATATGTATATATACTATAGTATTGATCCATTTGAGTAATTTTTTTATAAAAAAATCGTTCTTAAGACGATGTTTTTGGCTCTTTGGATCCACCTTGTCAATTTTTATCAGATTTACTATGCTCTTTGTTCTTAGATCAATGTCCTTATTCATAATTCCAACTTAGAAGTGATAGGCTACCCTAGTAGAATACACATCCGCCATTGACGTTTTTTAACAATCTACTAACATAGAAAATAAAGATGATAGCTTTAATGTTTTGATCCACCTGGTGTACAATGGACTAGCCAGCTTACTTATTTATCCGTAAAATAATATTGTTGAATTTGTAACGTGATTTACAAACACGTGAATAAATTGATTCAAGAATGTAAAATAAACAAATACAAAAATAGCTTAATTAAGGAAACTTGAAGAAAAAAATAAGCCTTATTGTGAAGTGAGTTTCTCCGGGAGCAAGAACAAGAACAAAGTATAGAGCAAAAAAAATATTAATAACATAAGAGGCAACTTTTAGCCCCTTTTTTTGCGTGTAGATATTTCGTTTCTACAATGAGTAATTCCTATATTTATAGGTAAATTATCACGACCCAAAATCCATCCGAAGGAGTCGTCATGACACCTAGTCTTTAAAACTAGGTAAGCCCAACACATACCTAAATGATAACACGTTCTACTAACATCTATTAAACATGAACCATAAGTTTCTAAATAAACCAATAGTCTGAATATGATACAATATTACAAAAGCGGTAGTACAAGTCATAAGCATTTCTGGGAGTAATTATACATAATGAATACAGCACCGTTCCGGAGTAAAAAAAAAAGGAAATAAGCACAATATAAGTGACTTAGGGGCCTAAAAATGCCCAACAGATGTATCTTGAAGTCTCCAGCCACACCAGGCATAAGTCTCAAAACCCACTTGATATGAAGTACCTGGTTCTGCATAAAAATGTGCAGATGCGTAGTATGAGTGCACCACAATGGTACCCAGTAAATATCAGGCCTAACCTCGGTAGGTAGTGATGAGGCTAGGTCAAGACACCTACTGAATATATAAACATGTGTAGGCTATAAAATAAAGATAACAAGGAAAGAATATAAATGTAATTCCAATAAACATACATAAATCAGATTACAAACAGTAGTAGCGATAAAAGGGTAACACGAATGGCAACGAGAAATAGCAAATAATTATGCAACAATAGCCGGGGTACAGATGGAGTATAAATGTGTTCAAGTAGGGAAAAGTATATCAACTCAACCAATCAAATCTTTTCAAATACACGAATTTCAACAATCACACTTCTCGTAATCTCGTATCATAAATCACAACCTCTAAACCTTTAATACACATAGCACTTTGTGCTTATATTTTCCATCTCACTTCGCAAGGTTGTGGGGTTTTAACGTCTTGGCCTTATTCCTCTTATGTTTTGGAGATCTAACAAACTTATCATAAAGAACTAGATAGAGCACTTGGATATACATTTCATGCGAACTAGTCGACGTTTGAAAATCAGGAAATGGGATGAAGCACCACAAAGGGGAAACACAACAAGGACCTGGTGAGCTGGTCCCTTAGGGTTTTCTGACACAAGCATAAGTCAATGACTATACGCAATCAATATAAAGAGGAACACCACAGAGACCTGATCCCTTAGGGTTCTCTGACAGAAGCACAAGTCAAGTACACAACTTGAACGTAGAAGAAAGTGACCATCTAGCAACTATCACAGAAGAGGAACACAACTAGGACCTGGTCTGTTAGTGTGTTCTGACAGAAGTACAAAGTCCACTATCCAGCTAGAACGCAGCTGCTCAGAAGTGGCTTTGCAAACAGTACAATAGTCACTTCTCATTGGGAAGAACCGTACACATGGGCAGTTGACATCACTATCCATTTTGCTATCTTTTGTGATAAAACAACCTTGTGCAAAACACAACATTTCTTGTACATTCAGTCATATTCTCTAAAGAAACAAAAGTATTTATCCGGCATTAAAGTCACTGGTGTGTCAAGAACAAGAAAACAACTCCACTCAGGATCAGTTTTTTAATGAGTTTATGTATATCCATAGTTGAGTTGTAATATTGTTATTTACTTGTCATTGTAATTCCTAGCTTTCTTTCTTAGAAGATTTGTCTTAGGAACAAACCAAAATTCGTAAACTTCTGAGTTTATGTTGTGACTAGGGATAGACATAAGTTTAAATCCTTTGTAACTAGAATAGTTATAAAGTGGCTTGTGTTGGTTGCATCACGAATTAGTTTGAAGTATTTGCAATAGGGATTTTTCAAATTAGCTTGTAATAGGTATATTTCAAGTTAGTAGAGTTAAAATCCTACAAGAGTAGGTCGTGGTTTTTTTATCCCCTTATGTGGTACGTTTCCACGTAGAAAATCCCTTGCCTTCTTTACCTTCAATCTTTAC
Source organism: Nicotiana noctiflora (assembly GCA_032618575.1). Classification (NCBI taxonomy): domain Eukaryota; kingdom Viridiplantae; phylum Streptophyta; class Magnoliopsida; order Solanales; family Solanaceae; genus Nicotiana; species Nicotiana noctiflora. Next base: position 536,093 of record JASVEL010001869.1, on the reverse strand, counting down.
TACATTCTATGCATTATCTTATAGAGGACTAGGTACTTTATAGTTCGGTAGACTCATATAAATTAACAATTGGTATTAGAGCGGGTTTTTCCTATCACGCTAACACCTAGGAAGGATCCTTAATAGCTGCTCCACCAAACTTTAAAGAAGGACAACCAACCTATAGGCGTCCCAAATTCAATGGTTAATACTATGGCTAGTGGAAGACTTGTATGCATGATTTTACGATGGCAGAAGATTTAGAGTTGTGGGACATCATTTTGGATGGTCCACATGTTCCCATGAAGAAGCTTGAAGAAACAGGACCATTGGTGCCCAAATGAAGAATTGAGTACAGTGACATTAACAGAAAAGCTGTAGAAAAGAACTATCGTGCCAAACAAATCTTGATGTATGGCATAAGATATAATGAGTACAACAGAGTATCAGCTTGTGATACTACAAAGAAAATATGGGAAGCTTTACAAACCGCACACGAAGGAACTACTCATGTCAAACAATCCAAGATCTACATGCTCACTACTGAGTATGAGCTTTTTAGGATGAAGGATGATGAGTCCATACAAGATATACACACCACATTCACCTCCATCATAAATGAGTTTCACTCACTTGGAGATGTCATTCCCAGAAACAAGCTTGTAAGGAAAATCTTTAGTGTTCTACCTGGGTCTTGGGAAAGTAAGGTAAATGCCATCACTGAAGCTAAAGATCTACAGACTCTAACCATGGATGAGTTGATTTGTAATATGAAGACATATGAGATGAAAAGAAAGAAAGATAGTAAAACAAGAGAGCCCAAGAAGGAAAAGAATCTGATGCTTAAGGATGAAAACAGTGATTCAAGTGATGAAGATAGTGAAATGGCCTATCTCACTAAGAGATTTCAAAAGATGGTTCGAAGAAATGGTGGTATACCAAAGTGGGGATTCAAATAAAACAAGGAACAACGATCTATGTAACATATGTGGAAAGTTAGGGCACTTCATCAAAGACTGCCCACTCACAAAACTGGAGCAACACAAGCAGAATCTTGACAAGGCAGGAAAAAGGAACCCGGTTCTAGATAAAAAATTTCAATCAAAAAACTGTTGCAGACAATATCGTTAAGCAGGCTCTTGCTGCTTGGGGAAATTTCTCGAGTGAATCCAAAAGAGAATCAGATCCAGAAAATAGTTCCATGAAAGCAGTGGAAACTGAAGCAGCGAGGTATGATTCACTTTTCGCGCTGATGGATCAGTCAGATGATAATGATGAAGAATATGAAGATGATGAGGTAAACTTCAAGGATGTTCATAGTAATCTAAAATCCTATTCTTTTAAGAAGCTAAGGTATTTATCTAATGTCCTAATTGATGCCTATTATAGCCTTGAAAATGATAAGGAGATCTTGACCATAGAACTAGGAGAGGCCGAACAATCTCGAGATGGTCTAGTGGTCTGTGTGGTGGACTTAAATGAGACCATAGATAACTTTGAACAAGAAAAAGAAGCCTTGAATGAAAGAACTATTGTGTAAAATGAAAGAGAAGATATGATAGCAGTAATTGTGATCTACAAGAAATAACAGAAGGACTTAACGGGAAACACACTTTAGAAGGAAAGTAGTATCTACTAAAGAGGAAAGGGATAACATGTTAGTAATATGCACTAATCTAGAGGAAACCATTGAGGGACTCAAGAACATAGGAATGTAAATCTTGGGAAAGGGAAGGATGTAGCCAGTGAGTCGCACATCATGCTTGAAAAAGAGTTAACTGTTGTGAAAACCAGTCTCAGCAATGAACTCAAGAGGAATCGACAACTTCAAGTTGAATTATAGAAATTAAGAAATGATCTAGAGAAATCTCTAAAGTGGAATTGGTCCTCTGATTTTGTCACTGCCATGTATCTCAACAATAGTGTGAACAAGCAGGGCATCGGGTTCCAAAGGGAGAAAACTCCCTACAACCCGCACAACAAGTATGTCACTATACCTAATAATTAGTTATGTTCCCACTTTCAGAATAATAGACATTTTAAAGAAAATTGCTAGGCCCGTGTTCAGTTTGCTAAAAAATTGAAGTGTTTACTGATGGAATGACTACTAACAAATGGCCAGGCACCACTCGTAAAAAGTAGATGTTGCCTGCATGGAATAAGAAATTCTCATTCATCCTTTTTATCATAATAAAGGATCCAATCTAGTTTGGGTTCCTAAATATAATCCTTGATTTTCATGAGCAAGAAACACTCAGAGTTAACAGATTATGATGGACTATGGATAGTGGATGCTTAAAGTACGCAGCTAACAACATCATGAATCTCTTCTCACTGAAATCCCCGTAGGAAGGGAATATATCCTTAAGAAGGAAGTAAATGGTACATTCTGAGTGAATGAAAAGGTAGAAAGGTTCTTTTGGCACTCAAGTGGGAACATGCACTACGTGAATGGCCTACAATGTGCAGTCACCAATCTGATAGCTTACCTAAGTAGTCTCAATGGACAAAGGAAGCAAGAACTTACACTCCAACTAATTATGAATCTCCACAAGCTGCTCCAAATTCACTAACATTGCTTGTGGAGATTCCTAAGGGGAAGTGAAGATTGTTATCGAACTGCACATTATTTAGCAATTTGTCACACCCCTTTTTTACCAAACCTTCTTAAATAAATAAAAAGATTTTAGCAAAAAGCTTGAAAAGGGTTTTTCAATTTTGAAAGTGACAAAAATGCGTGTTTAAAAGAAATTAACTCAGAGTCGCCACCTGACATTGGTTTCGGTGTGCCAGGCCACCGTTTTTAAAATGATTTTCCTTTTAAAACACTTTAGACTCCAAAACATAAGTCCGCACCAGAGATTCGGGTAAGGGGTTCATTTGACTCGAGGAGAAGGTGTTAGGCACTCCCCAAGTCCCGTGAAGGTCACGGTTGCGTACTCGATCAAGTTGGCTTTCAAAACATTCAAAGTGAGGTAAAACACACAAAAAATAGAATAAACATACAAGAGGCTCGAGGTCGTCCCCACCTAATAAAAGAAAAATAAGAATATAAATAAGAACAAAATACTACACTATGCCTCCTTCGCAAGCTCGTCACGGCCTCCAAAATATTTACATAGTTCTTCAGGGCATACCCCGGATAATAATATATACAAACTTCGTGAGGCATTCCTCAAATAAATTCAACTACGGGAACGACTTCTCGCCTCGAATCAACGAAAATCCTAAAACTTGCCTACCCAAGTGTTATCGGCCTAAGCATGCTCCTAACGATCAAAGATAATAAAATAGCAGGAGAAGAACATATTTTTAAGGTTTTAACTTTTTTTTTTTTTTTTTCATGTTATACCCAACCCATCAAAACCAATCAAACAATCTATACAAACAATGGCAGTGATATATCTAAAAGATTAATGACCAAAATCATGTAATGCTAATGATCCAAAAACAATTACCAAACAGAGGAAGGGAAAGAAAAATGAAAATACCAAAGTGTAAGAGCCAACCAAAGCTTAACTAACTAGCCCCCATGCTTTAATTCCTTTAATTAATTGGAACATGCTCGGCCAAGGATTAACACGAAGATCACCAATAGGGTCGTGGAGACATGTTAAAACAGCAACACCAGAACCAAAATAAAGTGACAAAAGTTATGAAACTTGCTTAAATAGAATCAGTAAAAGAAAGACCCTGAATACTTGGATTTAAAATCACCTCTGATCCGTCAAACATAGGAGCCTTACTCCATAAAAATGAAACAAGAAAACTCATGTCAAACATATCATTTAAAGAAATTCGAGTATACTCTAGTTCCAGATCGAATCCATTCCTTGAAGCAAATTAAAGATAATATAAACACTCTCAAACATATCCAACACAACGACTGGCCCTTCAATAACCAAGATCAGGGAATTCCAAACAGATAGAACTTCAGAATTTTGTTCTAACTTCTCAATCAGACCATTTCAGTTACCAAACTTTGAACTTCTATTACTTAGAAATGAAGCTAAATGCAGACAGAACCATGACTAAGAGTTGAATGAATTTAAGCCTTAATAATCCTCATTACAATTAGTTCAATTACACATTGAGACACCAACCGCATACATTCCACTATTATCCTTTTCAACTTGATTTGACCAGCAAAACAAACTTACAAGATTGAAAGTAAAGAATCAGTCACTTTAAACTTATCCATACAAACGATCGTTTAATTAACAGAAAAATCGAAGCGCGAAACCTTTTGTGATTTTAGAACAGGGAAGTTGATCAACTAAAATATCCCCAAGCAACAAAATAGCAACAGAACTTCTCCAACTAAATCTCAATATATATAAAAACCATTCAAAATCTAACATGGATACTAAGCTATCACTTGATACACATGAAAACTGGGCAGAATACAAACCAACAAAACTAAGGTCAACCAAGACGCCACACTGTGTATAATCACGCAGGTTCACAACGAGAAATGACAGACTAATGGATAAACAACTTCCAATCGCACAGAGAATTCCAGAACAACTAGAACTAAACAGAAAACTGCATTTTCTCAGTCAAACTGTATCAATTCAAACCAAAAATGAGATGCGTTACTCATTCGTGAGTCATATAAACGATCAAATCGAACTAAACGAATCATGGAGAAGTGAAATGAAGTTGTAATTTCAAGCAGGCATGGAGGTAATTCCATTTGATCCTAAGACGACTAAAGATTCCGTCTAGTCATGATTAAGCGATCAAGGCACTTTGGCATAAAAACTTTGCATTCCTCAAATAAATCAGTCAAAAGAGCTCTAACAGTAACACAACATATGTTGTCAAATTTAGACTATCACAAAATCAGATTAAACTTCAATCTACCATACTAGAATTGGGCAGAATCGAAGTTGTGAGGCATTTAAACACCAAAGCAAAACAAACACATGTAATAGGGGATGAACAATACTGATCAAATACTGTTTAATCCTCGCCAACCCGGCTTTTTTATCACTTTTATCTTAAGCTCTCATCATGCCATAAACCATTAATGAAACAGAAATGAAAAGGGAGGAGATAAGAACCTGAATGTGGAAAACTTAGATTAATTCTGCTTCGAGCCAATACAAGTGAATCCAACAGTTGAAGTTCAAAGAAAAACAGCGGCTATGGTGAAACGCAAAGAATGAACTCGAACAGGGGATTACAGGAACCGCGAACCAGCGGCAAAAGGCTAGCTACGCCGGAAATCGAACCCACCTCAAACAACTCGATTTGCAAGTATATAGCAGCTCAAACGACCTCAACTCCACGGCAAACCTCAATCAATATCCATAGTTGAAAAACCAAAACCAAAACCAATAAAAGGACTAAAAAAACTTTTGGGATTTTTCTGACTTTCTTCGGAATGAAACTGTGACTCGAACAAAGATTTGACTCGAACTATTTCTATCTTTTGGAATGCTCAGAAACAGAGAATTTTTTTTCGAAGAAGCCCCCCCGAAAATCCTCAGAACCCTCCCCTTTTTCACTGCCGCCTCCTTCTCCTTATTTCACAAGAAATCTGGGAGTAAATCTCTTCTAGAATGAACTTCGACAGATGGAAGGAGAGGATCGATCCTCAAAATCAATCCACGGCTCCCATTTTTCGGAATCCATTCTTGAGAAATTTCGAAACGAATTCGGCACATGAGAGACGCAACAAGATGTCAGAGGCCGTTAGAATCTCGCAGAGGTGGTGAAATGAAGCGCGCGTAAGGGAATTCGATCTCACTCGCTCCAAAAATTATCGAGTTTGGACTTTGGACGCGGCTGTGAAGGGGAGCGTGAACAGTGCGTCATTTGGGTGTTAGGGTTTCTTTTGGGAATATTAGGTTGGGGTGTGGGGATTAATCCTGGCCGTGGGATTAAAAAAGATGAATGGCTAGGATTTTAAAGGGGATGGGGCGGGTCGGCGGATTGGGTCGCGGGTTAAAGAGGTAAGGGAGATGGGCTTCCGGTTTTTGGGCCATTTTTGTGCAACATTGGGCCAAAATTTATACTCATCTTAATTTTAATCAAATTATTAAGTAGGTAACCCAATCCTTTTAAATTAAAACCAAATTAATTTCCACTAATTAAATAAATTATGTAATAATTTGAGACTATATATATATTATAATATATTATATTTTATGGATTAAAACAAGAGTTAAAATCATAATAGAAACCAAAAATAAGGCTATAAACATAAACAAAAATATTAATAATTTAAATTGAATAGGATAAAATAGAGCATGAAAATATTTTTGTATATTTTTCAATTTTTGGTGCCATTAAAATTAGTAATAGATTAAAATCCTATAAAATAAACCCTAATGTGCGGGTCAAAATTACATGCCTACAGTTGCCCCTCTTTGACGGGAAACACGGAATGTTTTCAGACAAAGAACAACAAGACATGTTTTTGACCCGACCTTTATTCAGAAAGACAAACTAAGGAAAAGAGAATGTGACTGAGCTCTGGTATCTGAGCTGCCTACATATCCCGGGCTATAGAGGAATCAGGCCACGTGTAGTTCAGAGTAAGAAGAGCAATGAGGTGTACCGAGGTGGAGAGTCGAGTCGAGCGCCGTCGAGGTTCCAGTCCGCGGTTCCTACCATTACATCCAAATCAAAAAATGAAAAAGACTAATTAAACCTATAAACTATGAGTTACAAGATTCCTATCTCTAAGTCTTCTGAAGCTTGATCTTGAGTCTTGAATGGTTCTTCATGTAGACTTTAGATCTGAACCTTGACGCTCGCTAGATGTAGGTGTTAGTTCCTTTTCTTCTGCTTTTCGGATCAGAACCGGACATACAATGCTTATGGCTTTAGTCATGTATTGAGCGATCCATCTCTTGTCTCGGCCTCTGCATTTTGGACTCACTTCCCTTATTGACTCGCATTCTTGCCGAGAGCTTTTGCTACTTCAGCATGAACTGATTTCTGAAAATGATTGCCTTCGTTGTCCAGGTGTGCGCCTGACATTACAGCAAAACAGACAAAACAAAAGAAAATTTTCTCTGCCCCAGTTTGGGAATCGGGCATAAATGTGAATGTTAATTGGACTATGCTACCTACAAAGCTCTCAAAATTCTAAAATTAAATCCCATTATCCAGGAGGGTCCTGAAAACTAAAAATTAAAATCCCATTATCCAGGAGGGTCCTGAAAACTTAAAATTAAATCCCATTATCCAGGAGGGTCTTGAAAACTTAAAACTAAATCCCATTATCCAGGAGGGTCCTAAAAACTTAAAATTAAATCCCATTATCCAGGAGGGTCCCGAAAACTTAAAACTAAATCCCATTATCCAGGAGGGTCCCGAAAACTTAAAATTAAATCCCATTATCCAGGAGGGTCCCGAAAACTTAAAATTAAATCCCATTATCCAGGAGGGTCCCGAAAACTTAAAAATAAATCCCATTATCCAGGAGGGTCCTGAAAACTAAAAATTTAAATCTCATTATCCAGGAGGGTCCTGAAAACTTAAAATTAAAATCCCATTATCCAGGAGGGTCCCGAAAACTAAAAATTAAATCCCATTATCGAGGAGGGTCCTGAAAACTTAAAACTAAATCCCATTATCCAGGAGGGTCCTGAAAAACTTAAAATTAAATCCCATTATCCAGGAGGGTCCTGAAAACTAAAAATTAAATCCCATTATCCAGGAGGGTCCTGAAAATTCTAAAATTAAATCCCATTATCCAGGAGGGTCCTGAAAACTTAAAATTAAATCCCATTATCCAGGAGGGTCCTGAAAACTTAAAATTAAATCCCATTATCCAGGAGGGTCCTGAAAACTTAAAATTAAATCCCATTATCCAGGAGGGTCCCGAAAACTTAAAACTAAATCCCATTATCCAGGAGGGTCCCGAAAACTTAAAACTAAATCCCATTATCCAGGAGGGTCCCGAAAACTTAAAACTAAATCCCATTATCCAGGAGGGTCCCGAAAACTTAAAACTAAATCCCATTATCCAGGAGGGTCCTGAAAACTTAAAAGTAAATCCCATTATCCAGGAGGGTCCTAAAAACTTAAAATTAAATCCCATTATCCAGGAGGGTCCCGAAAACTTAAAACTAAATCCCATTATCCAGGAGGGTCCCGAAAACTTAAAACTAAATCCCATTATCCAGGAGGGTCCTGAAAACTTAAAATTAAATCCCATTATCCAGGAGGGTCCTGAAAACTTAAAATTAAATCCCATTATCCAGGAGGGTCCTCAAAATTCTAAAATTAAATCCCACTATCCAGGAGGGTCCTGAAAACTTAAAATTAAAATCCCATTATCCAGGAGGGTCCTGAAAACTTAAAATTAAAATCCCATTATCCAGGAGGGTCCCGAAAACTAAAAATTAAAATCCCATTATCCAGGAGGGTCCTGAAAACTTAAAATTAAAATCCCATTATCCAGGAGGGTCCTGAAAACTTAAAATTAAAATCCCATTATCCAGGAGGGTCCCGAAAACTAAAAATTAAAATCCCATTATCCAGGAGGGTCCTGAAAACTTAAAACTAAATCCCATTATCCAGGAGGGTCCTGAAAACTTAAAATTAAAATCCCATTATCCAGGAGGGTCCCGAAAACTAAAAATTAAAATCCCATTATCCAGGAGGGTCCTGAAAATTCTAAAACTAAAATCCCATTATCCAGGAGGGTCCTGAAAATTAAAAATTAAAATTCCATTATCGAGGAGGGTCCTGAAAACTAAAAATTAAAATCCCATTATCCAGGAGGGTCCTGAAACTTAAAAATTAACTTACCTGAGCCGCGCTCACATCTTGGAAGATTCTGGATATAATTTGCTGCCTGAACCATGCTTTTTCCATAAGAGTTCTATGTGGACTTAAATGTTTCTTGCCCCTGCTTCAGACAAATGAAATCTTGTTAATTTGAAAATGTGGTGGTTAGTTTGTGGCATCATTGTTGAGTGTCCGCTTCTGCCATTGCCGTGTTTCATTCAGATTTGCTGCTTGGGGCTAGCAAGGAGTTGTTTGACCCTTTGATTGGAATTTGACCACAAAACCTCTTACATTCACTTGTTGCATCGTATTTCCATTCTGAAAAGCTTCTGAGTCCTTGCATTTTATCAAATTTCAAGACTCAATTGATTGCCTGAACCCCGGTTATCACCATACTCTTATTCTAAAATGTCAATTGTGATGCGCCTGGCCGGGTTCCACTTTGTGCAACTCAGAAGCTGGTAGTATGCTTTGAAATCCTTTCCTACTTGTTTGACTAAGGCTACCTTGAAAGAAACTCATAAAGATAGACTGAAAGAGTAAAGTGAAATGACTTTTGACAAAAAGAATAGAAGAAAATTTTGAACGCTAATGACTAGCCGAAGAAGAATGAGAAAAGAAAACTTATCTGAGGGGATGTAGCCAGCTCCAATGATCATGACATGCATTTCAGACTGATCAGCCTAATCCGTCCCACCAATCATATTTCGCCTAATGTCGTGCCTCCATACCTCAAGCCGGGCTTTCACTGATTTGACTCCACTGAATAGCCATGAACCTCATTCGACTTGTAGTGCCCTGAAGGGTTTTCACTAACAAGCCTCTCTCATTTGTTTATCTCTCAACTCACCGTCGCCTTATGGTGCCCGCAAGGGTTTTCACCAATAAGACTCTCATTTTAATTTTCTCTCTTGCGTCCATGAGCCAAGTGTTACCCATGATGTAAACCATACCTTCTATCTTGCTTCACCTGGCATCCTCAAAGATTGATCGGAAGGTCTTTCTTTGGACCGTAATGTAGGCTTTTGGACATGGTTAGAAAGAAAGGGTGGTATGAAGGCTCAAACTAATTTAAGACTAAACAAGGATCAAGATTTCAACTTTTGGAATCGGTTCTTTTCAAAACAAAACTTCTGCCCCAGTTTCTTCGGGTCTGGGGAATTTTTAAATTTTTATTTGGATAGGACCGAACCACAAGGCTGCCTACGTATCCTTAAAAAGGAATCAGGTCGAACGTAGTTCAAGAAAACAAAGCAATTCATTTTATTATTTTCTTTTTCTTTTTCTTTTTCTTTTCTTTTTCTTTTTCTTTTCCTACTTTTTTTTTTCTTTTTTTTTATTTACACTCATTCGTCGTCATTTTATTCATTCTCTATCTTTGGTACTGATTCCAAAAGAGGGGTATGAAAGAAAATAAATAAGGCTCAAAATGGGTAGCAAAGGATGAAAGTGTTTAGGTAGCGGAACAAAATGCCTTCGTCATTTCAACTTTGAACATGCCAGGTAAACGATACAAATGAAAGCAGGCAACGAAATCATACATAATACCTCTTAACTGCATCAGAATTGATAGCCATATCTACACATTTGCCCTCTACGTCTGTTAAATACAAAGCACCATTAGGCAACACTCTTGTCACGACGAACGGCCCCTGCCAGTTTGGGGCAAACTTGCCTTTAGCTTCAGCTTGATGAGGAAGGATACGTTTCAATACCATCTGGCCCACTTCAAATTTCCGAGGACGCACCTTTTTGTTGTATGCTCTTGCCATTCTCTTCTGATACAATTGACCATGACAAACTGCAGCCAATCTTTTCTCATCAATCAGACTCAACTGCTCGAGCCGGGTTTTGACCCACTCATCATCAGTAATTTCAGCTTCTGCGACGATCCGAAGAGATGGAATCTCAACTTCCGCAGGTATAACTGCCTCGGTCCCATATACTAGTAAATAGGGAGTTGCACCTACTGAAGTGCGAACAGTAGTGCGGTAACCTAGTAATGCGAATGGCAACTTTTCATGCCACTGCCTAGATCCTTGAACCATCTTACGAAGTATCTTCTTTATGTTTTTGTTGGCGGCCTCGACAGCTCCATTGGCTTTAGGACGATAGGGAGTGGAGTTTCGATGCATGATCTTGAACTCGTTGGCATACCTCTCTCATCAAATGGCTATTGAGGTTAGCAGCATTATCTGTGATAATCACCTTGGGAATTCCGAATCGACAGATGATGTTTGAATGGACAAAATCCACTACTGCCTTCTTGGTCACGGACTTGAAAGTTACAGCTTCGACCCACTTGGTAAAGTAATCAATGGCCACGAGAATAAACCTATGCCCGTTCGACGCTGCCGGCTCAATTGGTCCGATAACATCCATGCCCCAAGCAACAAAGGGCCAAGGAGCAGACATCGTATGTAACTCACATGGGGGAGAATGAATCAAATCACCATGTACCTGGCATTGATGACACTTGCGAACAAAACTGATACAATCTCGTTCCATGGTGAGCCAATAATAACCCGCTCGAAGTATCTTCTTTGCCAAGACATATCCGTTCATATGCGGCCCACAAACTCCAGAATGCACTTCAGTCATGATAGTTGAAGCTTCTTTAGCATCTATGCACCTCAGTAGTCCTAGATCTGGAGTTCTCTTGTACAACACCCCTCCACTGAAGAAGAATCCGCTCGCCAAGCGTCGAATTGCTTTCTTTTGATCTCCTGTGGCTTGTACTGGATATACACTCACATCCTGAGGTATTCTTTGACATCCCGGAACCAGGGCTCACCGTCAAGTTCTTCTTCCACCGTATTACAGTAGGCATGCTGATCGTGAACTTGAATCTGCAGTGGGTCCACATAGGCCTTATCTGGATGATGCAACATAGACGCCAGAGTAGCCAAGGCGTCAGCAACTTCGTTATGAATCCTGGGAATATGCTTGAACTCTATCGACTGAAACCTCTGACAAAGATCATGCAAACATTGCCGGTATGGCACGAGCTTCAAATCTCGTGTCTCCCATTCCCCTTGAATTTGGTGCACCAGAAGATCCGAGTCACCCATGACCAAGATTTCCTGGACACCCATGTCTATAGCCAACCTTAAACCCAAGATACATGCCTCATATTCGGCCATGTTATTAGTGCAATAGAAACGAAGCTGAGCTGTAACAGGGTAGTGCTGCCCTGTCTCAGAAATAAGTACTGCTCCTATCCCGACGCCTTTCATATTAGCAGCCCCATCAAAGAAGAGCCTCCATCCTGGCCTCTCAACTTGCTCCAATTCCTCAACATGCATTACCTCTTCATCAGGGAAGTATGTCTTTAAAGGTTCATATTCTTCATCTACTGGATTCTCAACCAAATGATCAGCCAACGCTTGTGCTTTCATTGCAGTCCTAGTCACATAGACAATGTCAAACTCTGTGAGTAAAATCTGCCACTTTGCCAGTCTTCCCGTGGGCATCGGCTTCTGAAAGATATACTTTAGAGGATCCATGCGAGAAATGAGGTAAGTAGTGTAGGATGACAGATAATGTTTCAACTTCTGCGCCACCCAAGTCAGGGCGCAACATGTCCTCTCAAGTAGAGTGTACTTAACCTCATAGGGAGTGAACTTCTTACTAAGGTAATAGATCGCTTGCTCCTTCTTCCCCGTGATGTCATGTTGACCCAATACGCAACCAAAAGAATTATCCAAGACCGTCATATAGAGAATTAAAGGTCTTCCAGGCTCTGGAGGGACCAGCACTGGTGGATTCGACAAGTATCTCTTAATCTTATCGAATGCTTCTTGGCACTCGTCAGTCCACTTGATTGCAGCATTCTTCTTGAGCAACTTAAAGATGGGCTCACAAGTTGTCGTGAGTTGTGCAATGAACCTGCTGATGTAATTTAGCCTTCCAAGCAAACTCATCACCTCTGTTTTGTTCTTTGGCGGCGGCAACTCTTGAATGGCCTTGATCTTTGATGGGTCTAACTCAATTCCGCGCCGGCTGACCACAAATCCTAGCAGTTTCCCAGACGGGACACCAAATGCACATTTTGCTGGGTTGAGCTTGAGGTTGTACCTGCGAAGCCTCTGAAAAAACTTCCTCAAGTCCTTGACATGGTCGCACCGCTTCTTTGACTTTATGATCACATCATCTACATAGACCTCAATCTCCCTATGCATCATGTCGTGAAATATGGTAGTCATCGCCCTCATATATGTTGCCCCAACATTCTTCAGACCAAATGGCATTACTCGATAGCAATATGTACCCCATGGCGTGATGAACGCTGTCTTTTCTGCATCTTCCTCGTCCATCAAGATTTGGTGATACCCCGCATAACAATCCACGAAAGATCCAATCTCATGCTTGGCACAATTATCGATCAGAATGTGAATGTTTGGCAATGGAAAATCATCCTTTGGGCTCGCTTTGTTAAGATCACGGTAATCAACACAAACCCTGGTCTTTCCATCCTTCTTTGGTACCGGCACAACATTGGCTAACCAAGTGGGATACCGAGTGACCCGAATGACCTTTGCAGTAAGCTGCTTTGTGATTTCTTCTTTGATCTTTACGCTCATGTCAGTCTTGAACTTTCGCAACTTTTGCTTAACAGGAGGGGAAGCAGGATCAGTCGGCAACTTGTGGACTACCAAATCAGTGCTCAGGCCCGGCATATCATCATATGTCCACGCAAAGACATCTTTGTACTCCAATAATATTTTGATTATTTCCTCCCTAACTTGCGGTTCTAAGTGCACACTTATCTTGGTCTCCTTAACATCATCTTGATCTCCTAAATTGATTGCTTCAGTTTCACTCAAATTAGGCTTTGGTTTTTCTTCAAACTGTTTTAGCTCTTTACTGATTTCCTCAAATGCTGCTTCTTCATCATATTCTATTTCATCATCATATTCTACTTCTTGGATTGTTATTTCAGGATTATATTGGCTTTTAAGACTCGACTGAGAGTTCTCCATGCACGTCATGTCACTGCAGCCAGCATAAAAAGAACTGTACAAAAAGGAAAATAAAAAGAACAAAAATAAAAACACTATTAAGAATAAGGGAAAACGAAAGATTGCATTTTCATTGAAAATAAAAGGATAGAAGTGTTTGAACATCAAAACAAGCAAATACTAAAAATCTGGATTACAGCCCTGGAATAACCCAGATAACAGGAAGGAAAACAAAGCAAACTACCAAAACTCCTTCCCGACGGGGAGAAGAGCAGCTTTCTAATTGCTAAGCTTCACGTTTGGGCCAACAAGCTGCACATCTGCTTTACTGGAGCCTTCACCAACTTCTACCATATTGACTTCTTCGAACAGACTTTGGAACCTCTTGATCAGTTCTTTATCAACATCGAACACATGTTTTGGAATTGAGGAGGTTGGAGGTCCTTCAGCTTTTGGCTTGACAAAAGACTTAGAGATGTGTGGGACAGGCTTAGGGAGTGACCATACCCTCTGTTTCAAGTTCTTAACCCTTTTCACGCCATTCTCTGTAGGCGTGAACCCCAGACCAAACGTACCAGGATTCCCACTAGGACGCATTGGATGCACAATACCTTGTAGAGATGAGCCCAGACCTTTGCCCGACACAAAACCACTCTTTAACATTTCATTCGCCACCATGACGGATGCGGAGGAGAGCTTAGGACCCGGAATGTACCCTCCTTCAGGAACTTTCTCAATAGATATTGTTTCGAAAGTCTGGTAAACCCAAGGTCCCTTTCCATCTTCAGCTTCAATAAACGGAACAATTGCATCATTACCAGCTAACGGGTCCTCCTCACCGTGCACAACTATTTCTTGTCTGTCCCATTCAAACTTCACCATTTGGTGCAGAGAAGACGGGACCGCCTTGGTAGCATGTATCCAGGGCCTACCTAACAACAGGTTATAGGAGACAGCCACGTCCAATACTTGAAATTCCATGGTGAATTCAACTGGCCCTATCGATAATTCGAGTATTATATCTCCGACAGAATCTTTACCTCCCCCATCAAAACCTCGGACACACACATTGTTCAAATGGATTCTTTCAGTGCCAATCTTCAGCTTTTGCAGGGTAGACAAGGGACAAATATTTGCACCGGAGCCGTTATCAACCAGAACCCTTGGGACAACAGAATCTTCACACTTTACCGTGAGATAAAGAGCTCGATTGTGTTCTGTACCCTCCATAGGAAGTTCATCATCTGAGAAAGTGATTCTGTTGACTTCGAAGATCTTGCTAGCCATCTTTTCTAGGTGATTCACCGTGATCTTATCAGGGACATGGGCCTCATTCAAAATCTTCATCAAGACCCTGCGATGTTCATCAGAATGTATCAGCAAAGACAAAAGAGAAATCTGAGCTGGGGTTTTCCTCAATTGTTCCACGATGGAATAATCCTGCATTTTCATCTTCTTCAGGAATTCCTCAGCCTCTTCCTCGGTGATCGATTTCTTTACTGCCATTTGGCTATCCTTGAGTGGTTTAGCTTTCCTTAATTCTTCTGGGGTGAAACACCTCCCAGAGCGAGTCAATCCTCCAGCTTCATTAACTTCTTCCTCTACTTCCTTCCCTTTGTATGTTACTATCACTTGCTTATAATTCCACGGAACAGCCTTGGTGTCTACCACTGGCAGCTGGGTTACTGGTTTAATGATGATAGGGGTAGTAGGAGCCCCCTTCACAATTATGACAGGCTTACTTGGAATCCCTGGCACTATCACTTTTGAGCTTTCTGGACTTGCTCCAACATCTTTTGGCATCCCTTTCACGACCAACACCGGTGGTTTCAAATTGAGCGAACTCGGCTTTTCTGTTACCTCTTCAACTGTCAAAGGCGTTGCCTTGGTGGAGTCAGGAGCTTTCACCACATCGCTTTCACTAGACCGAATCATCATGACAGACTTGGAAGACTTCTTGGGCTCCCCATCTTTGTGAACTAGTTCAATCATATGTGTTTCTTCATGGGTTGGCAAAGGATTTTGGTTAATGTTTGGTGCATCTGGGCTTTGGACTACAATTTGGTTTGTATCAATGAGCTCCTGGATCGCTTGTTTCAAATACCAACACTTTTCTATGTCATGCCCTGGAGCATCAGAACAATATGCACATCTTAGGGAATAATCGAGGTTCTTTGGAGGGGGATTCGGTATCTTTGGATCAATCGGCCTCAAGACGTCCAACTGCCTCAGCCTTTGAAACAAGCTGGCATAGGATTCTCCAAGTGGGGTGAAACTTTGTTTCCGCTGCACCCTCTCTTTCCTATAGTCTGTCCTTGGTCGAAAATGTGGTCTAATAGGGTTTTGGTAGGGTTGTGGAGGTGGGTAGCTATTTTGCGGAGCAGGAGCACGCCATTGCGGGTGAGGAGGGGGTTGAGCATATGATTGTGCATGGTGAACAAGGTATTGGGATGGTCTAGCTGAGTATTGGGGGTTTTGTGAGGAGAAGTAATGTTGGGGTGGATTATATGGAGCTTGGGTATAGGTTTGAGGTCTGGGTCGAGGGTGGATGTATTGATGAGATGAACCTCTGGGGCCCTGCCATGATCCAGAGACAACCATAGCAATATCTTCCTTCTTCTTCTTGCTTAGCAAACTTCCGGTACCACTCTGGATTGCCTGGGTGGTTGCTTTTATAGTAGAATAACTCATGATCTTACTCGACTTGAGACCCTCTTCCACCATTTCTCCCATCTTTACCACATCATTGAAAGGCTTACCAATGGCTGAGATCAAATGACCATAGTAAGTGGGCTCCAATGCTTGAAGAAAATATTTAACCATCTCGTCTTCTTCCATCGGAGGATTGACTCGTGCAGCTTGCTCCCTCCATCGGAACCCATATTCTCTAAAGCTTTCGTTGGGTTTCTTTTCCACCTTGGTCAGAGATAGGCGGTCTGGGACAATATCTATATTATACTGAAAGTGCCGGGCGAAGGCTTGGGCCATATCGTCCCATGTATACCATCTATTAGCATCCTGGCGGGTGTACCATTCTAGAGCTGCCCCGCTAGACTCTGGCTGAAATACGCCACCAGTAATTCGTCTTTTCCCCCGGCCCCTCTCATCTTACTGCAATAACCTCTTAGATGGGCTACGGGATCCCCATGTCCATCATACAAGTCGAACTTGGGCATTTTGAACCCCGCAGGCAATTGGACATCGGGGAACAAACACAAATCTTTATAAGACACACTCACTTGGTTTCCCAAGCCTTGCATATTTCTCAATGATTGCTCCAGACTCTGTACTTTTCTAAACATCTCTTCTTGATCTACGTTCTTAGATGGTTTATCAATTTCAACATGAGGCTCAAATTGGGGAGGGTAAGAATAAGGGTCTGGAACTTTGAAGGTGGGCTCAGGTGCGTAATAGTGGGCATCTGGAGCGGGGAATACGGGCTCACTAGAGGATCGGTGGAAGGTAGCTTGTCGAGGGGGTACAAAAATAGGAGCGGAAGTCGAAACAGGGTACGGGGTTGTTTTGGACGGTGGGGCTTGAAAAGCTTGGGCCGAAGTGCCGGGGTGGTTGTGGTAAGGGGTGAAGCCAGGTGCGTGTTGTGGAGATAGATCAATGGTTTTAGTCATCTGTGATTGAGATATTGGTGGGATAGAAGCAGGATTTTCTGTGTAGCTGGTGGGGAATGAAGGTGGAGGGTGTCCCTTACTCCAGGCTCGATACATCTCTGCCATTTGATGCCTCAACCTCCGGACCTCCTCTTGCAGCTCTGATTCTGACTCAACAATCTCCCTTGGCGGGTCTACAACTGCAGTGTCTACTTCCTTGCTAGCCATGACTGTTAGACGCTTTGATCGGGTATTGTATGGATGACTTGCCAGGATGCCAACAAACTAACCACCTTCCTGAAATTGTGCATAAAGATGACAAAGGACAACCATAAAACCACCATGTTAGCGTTAGTGCATTTATCAAATAGTAATTTCACATTTTATGCAATGCACCTAGCAACAATTATCGGTTCTAGAATGGCTTTGAGGGTTGCAAGGTCATATGGCATCATCCCGGTTTCGCTCATTTGTCTATCCTTCTCTTTCCTTTCTAACACCTCTTTTCAACCCTATTTATCTTATTTTTTTTTAACAAAAATGACTTGATCGAACCCGATGTAGGTTGCCTACGTATCATGTCCCTCATGAATCAGACCAAGCGTAGTTCTGGAAAAGTAATGGGACATAAACTAAAACAAAGTTCTTTTGGGACTTTTCTTTTAAAACTTTTCGATGTTAAAATACAAAGAGAAGTACGAAAATGAAAGACATGCCAGACTCGATTACACTACGACAGACTCTGACACTACCTAAAGGACTTAGTACTCCTAAACAAGACATGAAGGTAAAAGACAACATAAGACAATCTCAGAACATCTAAATAGAACGACTCTTCAAGCTGCTCCTGAATGCGACGGTCCTGGCTGGGACGGGTCCAATGAAGATCCAGATGGCCCCGTCAATCCTGTCGAGTCTAAGCTTTGTATTATACCCTGCAAGGACACCTCGAAGCTGGGAATAAGGATCCTGGAATGCGCGCCTGCATCTGGAAGGCTGACTCTAGTGAGGTACTCACGGTGTTGTCCCATGTTCTCTACTAAACCTACCAACTGTGATCTTAGTGACTGAAATGTTGCTCGGACCCCAACCTTTTCTGTTGCATGAGCCTCCTCTGCCTGGGTGAACCGTGCCATTAATTGTCTAAGCAATATCCGGGAAGTTGCCTCCTCGTCAAATACTCCTCTAACACGTCGGGGCAATGGCCTGCTAGCCCCCCGCTGAGTAGACTGTAGCCATATGAAGTACTCATGGGTATACCCAGGTGAATGTGGGTCAACTGCTAAAGTATCTTTACTCATCTTCACTGCATTACGCCAATAGGTCTGGATGTCGACTTCTCTGTGCGGCATAGTGTCAAATTCCCTAATGAAATCACGAAAATCAGGAATGTAAGGGACTTCCTGCCGCCTCCCTAACTGGCGCATCACTCTAGCAGGGGTATATGGCCTAGTACACCAAAGTCCAATCAGTACCAAGAAGTCTTGCACACGAGACCCCGCCAAAACCACATCCAAATCAATCCATAGGTATGACCATAAAATCTTTTCTTCAGTTAAAGATCCTAGATAATCAATCCAATCCTGAACTCCGAGTGGTAAGGCAAACTTATCGAACCTCATCCTATGCTCGATGCACTTTACCCGATCTCTTAGACAACGGTCAATAACATCTTTCTCAAACATGGTGGCAGGGTGTAAGTGCTCCATCATCCACAGCTGTAGCAATAAGTTGCTCCCCTCAAAGAACCTCCCACCTTCTCGAATCTTGGTTAAAGCACGGTATATTTCTGCCAAGATTGTCGGAACTAAGGTGACCTTCCTACTATGTTTATCATGGAATAGCGCAAAGACTATTGACCCTAGCCGCGTGCTAATATGCCTACCCTCCAAAGGAAATACCAGGAGACCCAACAATGCAATAGCAAAAACCATGGGACGCCTCTTCTTCCAAGAATCATATGATATGGAAAATTCATCTATGAAAGTTTCATACCCAGTGGAACGAGCAAACCTCTCAAACAAAAAGTCCAAAGGTACCCAAGATTGCTCTAGACATCCCATGTGAGTTTCCAAATCCATCCCTATGATCTTAAGGAACTTGGTGCTTGAATGAGCCCTAGTGTAAATCAAATCTTTGTCTAGGTATGGCATACGGGTTAACCCGGCTATCTCGGCTAAAGTGGGTGTCATCTCAAGATCCCCAAACTTAAATACCATTCCCTGTGGGTCCCAAAAAGTCAACATTGCTTCTATGAGGTCGGGACGGGGAGTGATCTCCATTAAAGAAATAAGAGTCCCTAATTTATCCATCAAATCACGCTGCTCAAGTAATGTGAACATGTTCCACCACTTTACTAGCCTTCTAGGGACTTTGACCACCATTGATACTCTAGAATTGGTGAGTGGATCCATACCTGAACAAAGAGAACATGGTTAGCGACTCAGGACACCACGTGACACAATGTTTCCTATTGGATGAATGCGAGACACAATTTGGCTATATTTGCAAAATGGCCTAATGACGGTTATTAGTGCAAACTCAAAAAGGTGGCTACTCTTATATGAAACTACTGTACTAATGCTTATACGGATTTAACTCTTAATGATCATGGCCCAAAAATTTAAAGAAATGACTCATTTTGCAAAAGTGGCCGATATGGCCAAAAGTGGCTAAAGGTGCAAATTCAAAAAGGACGGACCCTAAAGAAATATGACTCCTAATTGTGGACTCAAAATCCTAATATATGAGTAATTGAACCACTTTTGCGAAAATAACCCCATTTTGCAAGAATGGCCGATGTGGCCAAAAGTGGCTAAACATGCAAACTCTAAAAGGAAAGACCTTAAATTGGTATAATACCTAATTATGGACTCAAAATCCTAAGACATGGGTTTATTGAACCACTTTTGCAAAAATCGCCCAATTTCGCAATAATGACCGATGTGGTCAAAAAGTGGCTAGACATGCAATATTTGGCTAAAACCCCGCAAAACCAAGAACCTAAGACTTACTAGGAAGACCGGACCCTATGTGGGTTGCCTACGTATCTCGCCCCGAGAGACGAGAATCAGGTTCGCGTAGTTCGGAAAGATGCAATTAATTTGTAAAAAGCTATATTTTATCTTTTTTGAAAAAAGATGGAAAAATGTAAAATCTTTTTGGATTTTTCATTTTCAATTTTTTTGAATTTTTGGAAGATAATGAAAAAGTGTAAAATCTTTTTGGATTTTTCATTTTCAATTTTTTTGAATTTTGGAAAATAATGGAAAAGTGTAAAATCTTTTTGAATTTTCTTTTCTTCTTTTTTTTGGATTTTTCTTGAAAAGTTGTGAAAGGAAAATGCATCCGGACCCTATTTTCTTCATTTTTTTCACCCTTCTTTCCCGAACATCGGTCCGCCAAATGACCCTTTTTCTTTTCCCTCAAAGATGCAACATTTAGCACATAGGATGATTACGTGTCATTTTAGGCCACGGGCCCATTTTGACCAAATTTGGACAAGTTTCCTACAAAGGGACACGGTTCCTGGGACCGAGCCCTGCTAGGTCTAAATGACATGATGTAAATAAACATGACCTAAAGGCTGACCTATGGTTGGGGTTCACTAACAAGGCAATTCGGGGCGGCACGTGGTCGATGGCGGCTGCTCTAGCTATCCGCCCACTCCACGCTCCCACGCCACCCCCCTAAAGAGACGGGTGACTCACAAAAAGGCCGTGTACGCTCAAACGTACTCCGGAAGACTTGTTGCAGAAAGAAGACTCGGGGTTATGCAAATGATGACAGTTATAAAGCAGTAAACACATAAAGCAAAAACTATAAACAAATAAACAACTAGCAAATAACAAAACATAAAAACATAATAACAATCAAATAAAGATAATGAAAAACCATAAAAACCTCAACCAAATATTCAAAAAGCCAACAAAATCAAGTACTAGCTCGAACCCGCAACGTCCCCAGTAGAGTCGCCAGAGATGTCACACCCCTTTTTTACCAAACCTTCTTAAATAAATAAAAAGATTTTAGCAAAAAGCTTGAAAAGGGTTTTTCAATTTTGAAAGTGACAAAAATGCGTGTTTAAAAGAAATTAACTCAGAGTCGCCACCTGACATTGGTTTCGGTGTGCCAGGCCACCGTTTTTAAAATGATTTTCCTTTTAAAACACTTTAGACTCCAAAACATAAGTCCGCACCAGAGATTCGGGTAAGGGGGTTCATTTGACTCGAGGAGAAGGTGTTAGGCACTCCCCAAGTCCCGTGAAGGTCACGGTTGCGTACTCGATCAAGTTGGCTTTCAAAACATTCAAAGTGAGGTAAAACACACAAAAAATAGAATAAACATACAAGAGGCTCGAGGTCGTCCCCACCTAATAAAAGAAAAATAAGAATATAAATAAGAACAAAATACTACACTATGCCTCCTTCGCAAGCTCGTCACGGCCTCCAAAATATTTACATAGTTCTTCAGGGCATACCCCGGATAATAATATATACAAACTTCGTGAGGCATTCCTCAAATAAATTCAACTACGGGAACGACTTCTAGCCTCGAATCAACGAAAATCCTAAAACTTGCCTACCCAAGTGTTATCGGCCTAAGCATGCTCCTAACGATCAAAGATAATAAAATAGCAGGAGAAGAACATATTTTTAAGGTTTTAACTTTTTTTTTTTTTTTTTCATGTTATACCCAACCCATCAAAACCAATCAAACAATCTATACAAACAATGGCAGTGATATATCTAAAAGATTAATGACCAAAATCATGTAATGCTAATGATCCAAAAACAATTACCAAACAGAGGAAGGGAAAGAAAAATGAAAATGCCAAAGTGTAAGAGCCAACCAAAGCTTAACTAACTAGCCCCCATGCTTTAATTCCTTTAATTAATTGGAACATGCTCGGCCAAGGATTAACACGAAGATCACCAATAGGGTCGTGGAGACATGTTAAAACAGCAACACCAGAACCAAAATAAAGTGACAAAAGTTATGAAACTTGCTTAAATAGAATCAGTAAAAGAAAGACCCTGAATACTTGGATTTAAAATCACCTCTGATCCGTCAAACATAGGAGCCTTACTCCATAAAAATGAAACAAGAAAACTCATGTCAAACATATCATTTAAAGAAATTCGAGTATACTCTAGTTCCAGATCGAATCCATTCCTTGAAGCAAATTAAAGATAATATAAACACTCTCAAACATATCCAACACAACGACTGGCCCTTCAATAACCAAGATCAGGGAATTCCAAACAGATAGAACTTCAGAATTTTGTTCTAACTTCTCAATCAGACCATTTCAGTTACCAAACTTTGAACTTCTATTACTTAGAAATGAAGCTAAATGCAGACAGAACCATGACTAAGAGTTGAATGAATTTAAGCCTTAATAATCCTCATTACAATTAGTTCAATTACACATTGAGACACCAACCGCATACATTCCACTATTATCCTTTTCAACTTGATTTGACCAGCAAAACAAACTTACAAGATTGAAAGTAAAGAATCAGTCACTTTAAACTTATCCATACAAACGATCGTTTAATTAACAGAAAAATCGAAGCGCGAAACCTTTTGTGATTTTAGAACAGGGAAGTTGATCAACTAAAATATCCCCAAGCAACAAAATAGCAACAGAACTTCTCCAACTAAATCTCAATATATATAAAAACCATTCAAAATCTAACATGGATACTAAGCTATCACTTGATACACATGAAAACTGGGCAGAATACAAACCAACAAAACTAAGGTCAACCAAGACGCCACACTGTGTATAATCACGCAGGTTCACAACGAGAAATGACAGACTAATGGATAAACAACTTCCAATCGCACAGAGAATTCCAGAACAACTAGCACTAAACAGAAAACTGCATTTTCTCAGTCAAACTGTATCAATTCAAACCAAAAATGAGATGCGTTACTCATTCGTGAGTCATATAAACGATCAAATCGAACTAAACGAATCATGGAGAAGTGAAATGAAGTTGTAATTTCAAGCAGGCATGGAGGTAATTCCATTTGATCCTAAGACGACTAAAGATTCCGTCTAGTCATGATTAAGCGATCAAGGCACTTTGGCATAAAAACTTTGCATTCCTCAAATAAATCAGTCAAAAGAGCTCTAACAGTAACACAACATATGTTGTCAAATTTAGACTATCACAAAATCAGATTAAACTTCAATCTACCATACTAGAATTGGGCAGAATCGAAGTTGTGAGGCATTTAAACACCAAAGCAAAACAAACACATGTAATAGGGGATGAACAATACTGATCAAATACTGTTTAATCCTCGCCAACCCGGCTTTTTTATCACTTTTATCTTAAGCTCTCATCATGCCATAAACCATTAATGAAACAGAAATGAAAAGGGAGGAGATAAGAACCTGAATGTGGAAAACTTAGATTAATTCTGCTTCGAGCCAATACAAGTGAATCCAACAGTTGAAGTTCAAAGAAAAACAGCGGCTATGGTGAAACGCAAAGAATGAACTCGAACAGGGGATTACAGGAACCGCGAACCAGCGGCAAAAGGCTAGCTACGCCGGAAATCGAACCCACCTCAAACAACTCGATTTGCAAGTATATAGCAGCTCAAACGACCTCAACTCCACGGCAAACCTCAATCAACATCCATAGTTGAAAAACCAAAACCAAAACCAATAAAAGGACTAAAAAAACTTTTGGGATTTTTCTGACTTTCTTCGGAATGAAACAGTGACTCGAACAAAGATTTGACTCGAACTATTTCTATCTTTTGGAATGCTCAGAAACAGAGAATTTTTTTTCGAAGAAGCCCCCCCGAAAATCCTCAGAACCCTCCCCTTTTTCACTGCCGCCTCCTTCTCCTTATTTCACAAGAAATCTGGGAGTAAATCTCTTCTAGAATGAACTTCGACAGATGGAAGGAGAGGATCGATCCTCAAAATCAATCCACGGCTCCCATTTTTCGGAATCCATTCTTGAGAAATTTCGAAACGAATTCGGCACATGAGAGACGCAACAAGATGTCAGAGGCCGTTAGAATCTCGCAGAGGTGGTGAAATGAAGCGCGCGTAAGGGAATTCGATCTCACTCGCTCCAAAAATTATCGAGTTTGGACTTTGGACGCGGCTGTGAAGGGGAGCGTGAACAGTGCATCATTTGGGTGTTAGGGTTTCTTTTGGGAATATTAGGTTGGGGTGTGGGGATTAATCCTGGCCGTGGGATTAAAAAAGATGAATGGCTAGGATTTTAAAGGGGATGGGGCGGGTCGGCGGATTGGGTCGCGGGTTAAAGAGGTAAGGGAGATGGGCTTCCGGTTTTTGGGCCATTTTTGTGCAACATTGGGCCAAAATTTATACTCATCTTAATTTTAATCAAATTATTAAGTAGGTAACCCAATCCTTTTAAATTAAAACCAAATTAATTTCCACTAATTAAATAAATTATGTAATAATTTGAGACTATATATATATTATAATATATTATATTTTATGGATTAAAACAAGAGTTAAAATCATAATAGAAACCAAAAATAAGGCTATAAACATAAACAAAAATATTAATAATTTAAATTGAATAGGATAAAATAGAGCATGAAAATATTTTTGTATATTTTTCAATTTTTGGTGCCATTAAAATTAGTAATAGATTAAAATCCTATAAAATAAACCCTAATGCGCGGGTCAAAATTACATGCCTACACAATTCACTAGTAGAATCCTCGAAGGTGTAAAATTTCCAGTGTTCAAATTTGCATTCTTTGAATTCGAATACTGGGAGGGGGGAAGGGGAATGATATGAGGATACGACAACAATGGCTACCACTTCGACCAGAATACAAAATCAGGAAACATAATTGTATCACCGGGACTAAGGACTACGCAGCCAACCTCTTAGAAATAAATTGTACAAGTTAGCCACAAGAAATGGTAAATTTTTTTAGCACAATGAATGCTTATGTACTTTTGAAATGGAAGAATAAAGTAAAGTCCTTTTGTTTATACCTTATTTCTTGTCTGAACGATGAATTAATTTTATCATTTGAAAGTTAAATAAGTACTTCAAATTTTAGTGTCATAATGAACATGAGAAGTCTTCTTCAAGAGCACCGTAAACATAAGAGGCGCTCTCTTTATGAAAACCCTCACAATAAAGGGTTGATTTTAGAAGAACTTGTGCCCGAAATGCAAACACTTTTGAGGGAAAATATATCCAAAGCCTTGCATAATTAGATGCAACTAGTAAAACTTGTGCAAACACTTGAACAAAAAATGACGCAAAGAGAAAACTTGCACAAATATTTATATGAAAGTACACAGAAAGGATACTTATATGATACTTGAACGAAAAAGCATTTACAATATATGATCCAAAAAACACAAGTGCAAAGTTTAAGAAGGAAAGCAAAAATTAAGCTACTACATCTCTGGAACCTGGAGGAAGAGAAACATCTACGCCTCCAAGAGAAGTGGGTGGATCCACTGCCGATTCAGCATCGTCATTTTGGCCTTCAGCATCATCACCTCTCATTTCCTCTCCAGTTCCTGAGAACTCAGAACCAGAACTAGAAGAATTGGTAGCATCAGGACGGGCCGGAACACCCCTTTTAGCAGCTAACTCCAGCTCACGGGCCTTAGAAATTTTGACATCAAAGTCAATGACACCTGATTTGGCCTCTCTTAACATTTTTCTCCTCATGTAGTACATAGAATATGTTTTTTCAACAATGAAGGAAGTCGCTCGGTACTAAAGTTATGCTTTGATCCAATCGACCTCAACAGAGAGGTTGTCTCGCGCGAATCTCATGGATCGGAGGTTGGTATCAAAAGCACAAATAGTGAAGCTATAAATTTTATTATTCTCTAAGGTTTTCTTATGGTTCTCGTCCAATTGGGCATACTTCACCCCGAAAGCAGCAATCTCTTCAACTTTGGAGTTTAAGGCCACCTCCAAATTATTTAATCTTTCAGCGGAGGCAGCCTCACGATCATATGCAACAAGAATGACATTATGGACTTCAACCCATTTGGCCTTAGTTTCTTCAAATTGTGCCCTTAATAGAACAACCTCTTGACTAAGGGTCACTACATCTTGCTCACTATATTGCGATCGAGCCTCCAATTCAGCAGCTTCAGCAACTCGTGCTTCCACTGCTGAAAGGCGAGCAACAATTTGATTTTGCTCGATCAAAAGTTGATCCTTCTATAAGGTAAGTTCATCATTATCGTGAATTAGCCTTTATAGGCCTTCGAAAGAAAGAAAGTTGGCCTGCAAAACAAGAATACAAATTTAAAACCTTGCCATAATCCGAATTGAAGAAATACCAGAGAAACCAAAGACTATACTACTGATGTGTTGTGCATGGCATTGTTCAACAAACACTCTCCTAAGAGAGTTTGTATCTTTTCCCAATCTTTCTCTGAAGCTAGGGGCTTCAGATAGCTAGCAAGTTCAACCGATCGGGAAAACAAATTGCATCCCGTGGAAATCAAGAAGGTGGTTCTCCTCTTCCTTTGGGGATCTTCTGAGGGGCAGCATAATTTTACCTCAGGTTACAATGAACTGGGGACTAGAAAAGAGAGACATCCTCCTCTCGGGCTGCTGCGGCTGATGGAAATGATTTAGTAGTTGCTTATGGCAAAGGCAGAATTGGAGAAGAGGGAGATAAAGCTAATTACATTTTAAGAATGAAAAGTGGTTGCATCAAGCATGGTGCTGGTCATTGGTTACTCATCAATCGAAGAAGGCAAGGACCTAGTACTTAGTCTTACGGTACCGGGCACAACGATTGGGATTCAAAATAAGGAGTTCGCATTTTCCACCATCTTATATTTCCCAGAGTGCCAAGGCATCATTCTCGGTTGGTGTAACTAACTCAAAATATTGAGTAGTCTATTGATCTAGGAAAGGTTGTCGTCTTCTATGTAGAGAAACCCCCTCTTTGCTGGATTCTCCATCATTGTCAATCATCACAGTGTGTATGGTTGGCTTGAGTTGGGGGCTCATTACCAAAACATCCTAAGAAGATTCACGAGCGGTGCTCTTTGCCTTTTTATCCTTTCTCCTGGCCACGGAGGAACATCTCCTTCTATGCATTCTACGGTCTGGGACTTTGAGAAGAAGCACTTTCACCGGAAGTAGGCTTGGAGACACTTGTTCACATAAAAGCCTCATACAGCAGCCTTGTCGTGTCAGCAGGATTGGCCAAAACATTCTTATCGAGGAGACAACTGAGCCTTGGGGTAGACCTGAATTCAACAAGAAAGCACAGGCTAATCAACTTTCTTATACAAAAACTAAAGATAAGATTAGTTCAATTTACCATATTTTTGGCCTTCCACTCATATTTGAGGGCCAGTTCTTTCCACGTATGAGTCTCGAGTGTAGTAATGTAAAAGATTTTTTAGACCCACCAAGCCTTCAATCCTAGGTGGTACCCACCAAGTTGTTGAAATGAAAGCAAGACGAGGGGTGAATAACGATATTGGACAATCTTTAATAGAAGAAAAGAAAAATGAAGAACATACGAGTGTGGTTCCATAATTCGAGAAAGGATGAAGTCATGGTTGGAATAATATCATTGGTAGCAACTGCAATGAACCGTTCCATCCCAATGGAATAATTTTAACAGGTGCTTTTAAGTTGTATCTTCCCATATTTGGTATATTCATAAGATGGGAAAGTCCCGAAAGTAATCTTAGGTGGGAACATACTCTGTAGTAAGCTATACAGCAGGACTTAAATATTCAAAAATTAGAAAATAAACTAAGGGTCTGTTTGGAAAGTCACCCAGTAATCAAAATGAGGAACTTCCATAAGTATCACGTTTTAAAAGAATATATACAAAGTCCTAGTACCATTAAGTATATTTCCACAATGGCACTGTATTATTTACATAAATAGTCGAAACCTATAAATAAGTTGGCGTCCTTTTAATGTTCAACAATATCCCAATTTCCTATCCCAAAAATCTCTCCAAAAAATTAGGACTTCACTTTATCATTTGGGTCATCAGGATCAGAGGGTTTGAAAGTTAGCCGGAAAATCATGGCAAGTCAAAGCAAGTTCAAAGAAGCAAGTTGGAGCAAATTAGGAAGCGAGAGCATGGCCAACAAGAATGCCAGCAGCTAACCACCATTTTTATATTAACAAATCTTTCTTTGATTAAAACAGGGGCAGAAAGAATTTTCTTTGTAAGTAGGAGCCTACCAGAAGAACAAAGGAAATAATTTTTAAATTAAGCAAGCAGGAGCCCACCTGAAGAACAAGAGAATATCTTTTTCAAAGATAACAAGCAAGAGCCCACCTGAAGAATAAAGGGAATATCTTTTCAAACGCAGTAAGCAGGAGCCCACTTGAAGAACAAAGGGAATGTCTTTTCTAATACAACAAGCAGGCACCTACTTGGAAAATAAGGGAAGTACAATTCAAATTCTAGCTTTTAATTTTAATATCTGATAACACGATATGCCTATTCACCATACCGGGGCAACAAATTTTCTTTGGTTGTCTATTTTGTTGTAAGCAGGAGCCCACCTGGATAACAAGGGAATACTTTCTCAAAGTATTCGCAAGTAGGAGCTCACCTAGAGAACAAGGGAATACATTTTAAAGCAATCGCAAGTAGGAGCTCACCTGGAGAACAAGGGAATATCTTTTCAAGCAGTCACAAGCAGGAGGCCACCTAAAGAATGGACATATATTTCAAAACATTGCCAAGGCAACAACCAGAATCCCATTGAAAGAATACAAGATGCAAGTTCAAGGTAACACAAGAGCAAGTTTTTAAGGCATAGATAGGATTTCTTGTAACTCATAAAGCATAGCTTGGGCTAGCTTCTTTTTATCTTTACATAGTGTAATAAGGGGGTCAGCAAGCAGTAACAGCAGCAACAACAGTGAAATCACAGCTTCCGGTAGTCCCAGATACCAAACATTCCTGAACTACACTGACATGATTCCTGTTTAGCCCGGGATATGTAAGCGACCTCTGAAGCAGGGTGCGATCAAACTTTTCAAAATGCTTCACATGGAATATGCGAATGGGCAAAAATCCCTCATTACCGCTCACTTGTCTTTGCACAAAAACTCTTTGTGTTTCCGGGCAAAGAGGGACAACTATGAGCATGTGATTTTTTCACTAAGCAAATTATTCCTAAAATCCAAACAAAATAATTTTTCTTTATTTTTGTAATTTTTGTTGATATTTTTAAATTTTTATGTTAATTAGTTGCATAACAATTCATATTAAAAATATAAAAAATATGCATATGCATTAGGATTTTTAATTTCACAATTTAAGTATTAATTCGTTTTGAAATAATTTAAGAAAAAAATCAAAAATAGCATTTTATTATTTTAATTAGAAATTGCTATAAAATAGTAATTAAATAAATTTTAGAATTTAATTTGTTTTAGATTAATTTCACAATTTAATAAAATTAAAAATAATAAATATAAATATGGAAAATAAAAAAAATATAAAATAAAAATACAAAAAAAAATTACAAAATTAAAACAAAATAAC
This sequence comes from Nicotiana noctiflora, assembly GCA_032618575.1. Taxonomy (NCBI): domain Eukaryota; kingdom Viridiplantae; phylum Streptophyta; class Magnoliopsida; order Solanales; family Solanaceae; genus Nicotiana; species Nicotiana noctiflora. The sequence goes on along the minus strand of JASVEL010001869.1, from coordinate 506,263 downwards.
AAAATAAACAAATAAAGAGAAATTGAATAAAGACGGCTTGGTCTACATTTTCGGCTTAATTGGATTAGCCCAAACAAAAATCCCTTTCAAGAAACCCCTGGCCCAAGCCCCATCTCCAAATCCGGTCTACCCTCACGTAGCCAAACGACGCCGTTTAGAGGCATTTACTCTCAGCCTTTGATCCCTTCTAATCTAACAGCCATGGCTTGATCCCCATAATAATTGAAATGATACCGTTTGAATGCCATGCTAATTTGAGCCGTTCAAATGATTTAGTCCAACGGTCGTGGCTAATTGTTACCCTTTTAATTTATCATATACAAAATTAAAAAAAAAACAGAAACATTTTCACCCTTTTTCGTTTTCCCCTTACCGCGCCGCCTCTACTCCCCTGTCAACCCGCCGGAACCCTACCGGCGGGAAACGTCACCTACGCCAATGAACCCCAAATTCATACCCTAAAATCCTCTTCTCATCCTGATTCCATCCATCTACTTCACTGCCTTCGAATGTTTCCTGATCTGTTTGAATACTCAAAATCGTTTCGCCGGAACCCTAACTCGGGCGAACACTACCTCACCCAATCCAACTCAAAATAACACCAAATCACCGCATTGCCTCCCTTTACACGATTCTGAAAATCTTGAACCTCAAAACCAACGGGAGCGGCTCGAATTTAAGTTTGAAATTATCCGATGAGGCAAAGGGTTCACAAAAATGCTTCAAAGTTCTCTGCTTCCTTTCTAAGGATCTTCGTGACAAAAATAGTGATTAAAAAAATAGATAAGTTTCTGATCTTCTTTTCTTTTTGACTTCTTTTATTCTGCATGTGTTTGCTTGATTATTTTCTTGCACCCTTTTGATCTATTTTCAAAAATTATCTTTTGTTTCTATAGTTGACTTTTGTCCCTTTTTCATTGGAATATCTGTTTGAATATGAGAATTTTTAGCATGTTCATAAGTTTTTGTTTTTAGTCATTTAGTTTATTTTTGACGATTGATAGTCATCAGTGTTAATTTTGATAACTAATTAGGTAATTTTGGATTAATAATTAGCATGTTTTGGGTATTGCTGTTGAGTTTCTAATTGTTAGTTAATTAGTTTTGCATGATTTTTGATTAATTTTGATACTTAGACTTGGTTAGCTAATTAGTAATTAATTATATTTTGTTAATATCTGATTAATTATGTAATGAAGATTATTAGTTGATTTAGTTGAATCCGACAGTTAAAAGGGGTAAGGTTTAGTAGTAATTGATCAAAGGAAGGGAGGGTAATTTGGGCATATAAAAGGGCTAATAGTAATAAATCAAAGGAAGAGAGGGTATTTTGGGTAAATGAAAAGGATAACTGGGTAGATTTTGAAGTGAAGTGAGGGTATATAAGAAATTACACTAGATTAGAAGATTCTAGAAGGGGTAGTAATATAATTCCTAATAAATAAGTGTATTCAATTGAATAAAAAATTAAAAATAAGGTTAAAATTGACATAAAAGAGGGACTAATAGGTACATTCTGAAATTGAAGTTCCTCCCTCCATATCTAACTCTATAAATAGGCATAGATATGCCTTATTTTACAAGTTTTGAAATCTGAAAATTTCCTCCAAAGTAATATACCACTCTTAGATCCAAATTTTCGGAAATCAGAATCTCAAAAACTCAAAAACATTACAACTTAGCAAAAAATCCAATAATCTCACTGTTTCATTGATTTTAGTTCAATTTGAAAGCTGTATATTGATTTTTGCTGGTTCTAGTAAAGAAAAGGCTGTGAAATTGCATTGGATTGGTCGAGTGTGTTTGTTATTTGGTTTAAGTACTATGTTGTGGCTCATTCCTAGGATATTTTGAGGCCGTGTTTGGATTTTATATCCTGTTCCTGTTGCTGTGTAACTAATTTTGACGCCATTGTTCTTGTTCTCATTTTCCAGGTACACTGTTGTAACTCCAATATTTGGATTGAAAACCAAAAACAAATTGTTCATTTACTTTTATTTAATGTCAATTGAGTTGTAGTCTCCTCACCTATTCATAGTTTTAAAAGTGTAATAGCACATGGATAGTAATTGAAATTGAATGTAAATGAAATAAGCTGGGAATGATTTTAGAGCTTTATATGGACTTGTAGTTAATTTCATGGACAGTATATTCAAATTTTTTTTAGAATGTTTGGATTGATTTGGTATTTGATTTGTAAGAGTGTATTAGTAATACCTAGAATTCATAGACCATAGTAATAGTGATTGTATAATTGGATTGTTGAAGCCTACGGGCAATCATTTGCTTTGACATTCCTAGTTGTCGATAGTTTAATTGTTAACTCGATATTAAGATCATACTGATTTTAGATTTTAAATTTTGATAATCATTAGTCAGTATTTTGGTGATCCTATTGATTCCGGATTAATATGTTAGTTTGCACGCAATACTTAAAGGTTTCAGGATGATAATTTGAAAACCAGCACAATAAATAGCTCTTTATCATAGATTGATTCTAGATTAATAACAATTAGTATATATAGAATTTCAGTAAAAGTTAGTTTAAACCTTATAACTATAATTGATATATTATATCACTATCACAAATTCAATTTGAATTCATCATGGGCTTAAAAGCCATTTTATCACTTTGTTCCTGCCGAGATACGGCCATGGACTGTTGGATTATCACTGCTGAACTGTGTTTCGTCTAAATTGGGCCTAGGCGATTGGGCCTCATCAGAGTTCATTTGAAAGCTAATCTGCCATTTGGGTTTAGATAATAAAAATTCCATTTTTTTTGTTTAATTTGAGGAAAATCAACTCAATATAAATATTAAGAATATAGGAAAATTAAATTGATATTCATGGGTCAATTAACCTTTAGAAACAAAATAAAAATAGAAAACTTAGTATACTTTGGTTTGGTCTTTAATAAATAAAAATGAGACGAGCCTCGCCAAATCAAATACATAATTATGGGGCCCTCAATAATTGCTTAAATAAAAATAGAAATTAGGGACGGGCAGTTTAGCATATTTCACGGCCTTCCCCACAGATAATAAACACGTAGTCTCTTTAGGCGCATATGTTAATAATATTACCTTCCCAAATACGGGTGCACATTTATGTGACCCAAATCTAAATCTCAACGAAGTCGAAATGTGTTAAAAGCCACGGGCGTACTGGTGCGGCGTGGTTTGAGATACATTTTCACGACATTGTAATTCTTGTAAAAATAAAATAAATAAATAAATAAATATAATAGAAGCAAGTTATTAACAAAAGGCAAATAAAAATAGAACATGTATTGAAATCAGATAAAAATACAACAGTTGAGCGATCGTGCTAGAACCACGGAATCCGGGAATGCCTAACACCTTCTCCCGGGTTAACAAAATTCCTTATCCGGATTTCTGGTTCGTCTGTTAACAGAGTCATATTTTCTTCGGTTCGGGATTCAACCGGTGACTTGGGATACCATTAATCTCTCAAGTGGCGACTCTGAATAAAATAATAATAAATCACTTCCTATTGTCCTAATTGGAAAACTCCTTTACACCCTTCACGGGGTGTATTAAACGTAAAAAGGAAGTGTGACAGTAATGTCTTTATTAGACGTAATGACGGTCGGATATCCATGTAATGAGTATGTTAGTGCTGCAAGGTATATCTATGTGATCTCGATGGTGACGAAGGAGTCTACTGGATGATGGATGATTGTTAAATGTGTGTTTTCTATTGTGATTTGTTGTGTAGCCCCGAATTATGGGTGCATGAAGAATATTTTCGTATCTACTAGTTGGAAAGTAAAGTGCAATACGTGTGGCAGTATGTGTTCAGACTCAAAAAGACTAAATTGACTATATTATGTGTATATCGATGTGAGGTGTGCTGAAATAATAAATTGAGGCGAAGCAGGTGGGTTATCTACTGCAGACTGTAACCTTGTGTGTATGTTAGAAGATCTCATGTGTAATTGAAGGTTATGTGTTGAAATTTAAAAATTTGGATCGCTTAGAGAGCAAATGAGGTAAAAATGAATACAAAGCTTGCAGAGGATTTCAGTACCAGATGATCGGTGTTTTCACAAACTAGTGGATGAATGAGTCTAATCTCACTATAATATTGCGGCATCACTAAAGTAAAAGTATTATGGGTTATTGAATGTGTCCTGATAGATGGCTTTAAGCCAAGTTGGGGAGGTTGCTACTGATTAGCTGGTTGCACGGTTATGTGTAATGTTGGTTCTGTCTCAAGGTATACTGGCGAACCAGTTCTGGTTGCAGAAATTGAGCCGAGGATGGCACGAGTGAAGCAAAATTTTGACAAGAGTTATAAGGTACTTGTAGATCTGTGGAAATAATAGCATTTCTTGAGCTGTTGTTGGTATAGAATGATCAGTGTATAGAGAAGGAAGATGTATGTTTGTATTGATAGGAGGTCGTATCCTGCGATGTTAGAATTCCAATGAGGCACAGGTGGCTTTGTTATCTTAGCAGGCTAAATGCAAGTTGAATAGAGTGAATGGCTCTCGGGAATGGTATTAATTTGTTCAAGATTCCACATGTAACACTCAGGTGTTTTAAGGTGGTGTATGTGACTAAAGAAAATATTTCCAATAGAAAAGGTCAAGACTTGCGGCATTTTATATTGATTATGGGATCCTATGTGTCAGTACCTGGATGGTAAAGGAAGTGAATTTAGATTCGCGGAAAGTTCTTCAAATAAAGTATTATGGAATATGGTATTTCTGAGAAACATTTGAGAGAGTAATCAATGGCCTATGAGTCTCAGACAATGTGGCCTTATGTTCGAATCTCCTGTGGTGAGCCTGAATTGAGGCATTGTAATGCTATAACAAGAGAGAATATCAAATTAACGATGAAACAGGGAGGAAATTGGATGGATGGAATAACTTGATAATAAACCGAATCGGTATGGTAAGGGTATGATTAATTCCTTGTATGTTTTCGATGTAATGGGCTTCTACGGGCAATTTGCAGCAAAGCTCTTGAGTGTTGGTAGTTTGCTTAGCTTGGTTTAGATAAACGGATTCAGTCCTAGTAGTTTAGTTTATACAACTAGAGTGGGCAGAGATGTTCTTGTTAGGTATTACCGTGGTTTGAAGGTGAATATATTTTTATGGGTATGCAAATCATAGAGTGTGTAATGATTTTCTTCTAAATGGAATCGATGAAATTTCTTGACTAGTTGAATGTGTCGATGTCTACGGCACGTAAGGGAGATAAAAGTTCTCATGTATCCTAGTGTGTTAGGGTGAACACAATATGTTATGGAGAATTGTGAGTTGCGTGTTCAAGGTTTTGGTTCAGTTCATGATGGAGAGTCATTAAATTCTTAAGCAGCACAGACAACTGCAGGTGGGTAAAGGATCGATCTTCAGATATAGGAAATTGTGTTGCTAATCATAGTGAATTTGATGAGGGTATATGCTTCTGAAAAAGGGGCAATATGATTAAGTTGATAATACTTCGGTAGTGTTGCAGCATTTTCTTGATAGATCGGTTGTTGATATTTGAGTTGTTGATGGCTCATGGAAATTTTAGAATATCTCTCGTTGAATGAATGGATACTTGATATGTGATATGCATTCATACGGTGAAATTTGGGATCAGGTATAGTGATTCATGGGTTATATGGAGTTAAAGACTGGGAGTTCTCAGTTATAGCCTACGCAGTGGATGTAGATCGTATGTATCGGCACCGTTTAGTAGTTATCAAAAATGTGAGGTCCGAGTGGATATTTCTTTGCTTGGTATATTAGATTTTGGTTATGATATTGGATTGTAGACTGGGTTGTCTCAGCATTAGTTATTCTAGATTATTGTGCTGTGGGCTATACTGGGAAATGCCACATGTTGCGTGGTGAGGTGCATCGTACTATATCCTAGTAAAGTGGTTGGTATTCAAAAGATCAGCGTACGGTTAGAAAGGATTGCTTTCTTTATTGGGCCTTTGTGGCGAATGTCAGTGCAGAGGTTTATACCATTTATTCATTTCTGGTATTGGGGGACTTTCAGATGCGTTTCTTATGGCCGGGTATGTCGTCGGATGAGATTGTGGATTTCGGTAATTATTTGGTGCCGGGCACCGTATCATACAGCTCTGGCAGGAGTTATAGTTGTGGAAATAGCAATTTCAGGCTTATTGGTATTGAGTTCGTTGGCAAGTCAATGTGGCTACGTATTTAGCTCGGGTTAGCTTGGTTAGTCCCGAGTGGTATTATTGAGGGATATGTATGATGCGATTATTCTTGAACTGACTGTTGATTTCGGGAGATATATGGGTTGCTTTATGTGCTATGAGGCATGATGATTCGTTGGATATGGGTGCATGTAGTGCAGTTCAATAGGATTCACCGTGGAAGTCGAGCAGGAAGATTAATCGAGTGTCTCTCGGTAAAATGAAGAATTATGACCTTTCGGGGTAGATTCATATTTTCTATTTTATGATGTGAGACGTGGTCTCAGCCATGTGTTGTAATGGTATTGATGAGCTTGTGGTACAGCTATTTTGTTTGAGTCGTTTGTCCTAGTTTGAGTATGTTTAGACCGTTTCTTACTGGTGCATGGATTATGCAAGCTGTGGTTTAGTCCTGTGACGAGGTGCCATATCACCAGAGTGGTACATTGAATTCGAGATAATCGTTGGAGTAATTAATAAATTCGAACAGATGTCAATTTGACTGACTAGAGAGTTTATATCGAAGTTTGACCTAGAAATCTATTGTGGTATTATTTAAGAAGAAAATGGCTTCGTGTATGGGTGACCTGAGGAATGGATACGACTATCGCGTGTTTTATTTACCGTTAGCAGTATATGAAGGTATTGAAATGAGACTTTCACTAACGAGAGATTTTTTATTGATTTTTGGTTGTCGTGGGCAGCTATTGTGAATGGGAGTTATCGCTGCATGTGTTTGAGTTATGTGGTATATCATATGATTGCAGCTGAGGTTGCCGGTATGGGTTATTACAGCTGGTTTCGGTTTATTCTGAGTAAAAAAAATGTGAGGTTCTGATCTTGTGTAAGATTTCAGAAGGTGAAATGTAGTCCCATGGTTTATAGACTAGATGGATTGTGAAATTTTAGCTATGTTGTGTTGTCGGACCTATATGAGATAGGGTGATGTAGGATCACCCCGGGTATATGCTTGGTAAAATTATTCAGCTGTTGGTTAGCTTCTACAACAACTCTGGGTACGCTCGAGGACGAGCATTGGTTTAGGTTGGGGAGGATGTAATGACCCGACCCGTCATCTCATGAGTAATTACCCTGTTCTACCTATTGTTTTGCTTCCTTATGTTTCATTATTGGTATTGGGTGTGTTAGAATTGATTTGGAGTGATTTCGATAAGAAATGAGACACTTAGTCTCTTTAAGAAGACTTAAATTGGAAATATCAACTGGATGTTGTCTTGTTAGTTAGAGGGCTCGGATGTGATTTCCGGTTATTCAGTTAGCTTCGAGGGACGATTTGTGACTTACGAGTGTGATCAGAATTTTGGAGGTCCGGTGTAGAATTATGTCTGGATGGCGAAGTTAGTATTTTGGCGAATTCCAGTTGATAGGTGAGATTTTGATCCGAGGATCATAATTGAATTCCAAGAGTTTCTGTAGCTTTGATATGTGACTTGTGATGTGTGTGCAAAATTTTAGGTCATTCGGATGTCTTTTGGTTGGGTTTTTGATTGAATGCGTGTTTCAGAAGTTTTTGAAGAACTTAGGCTTGAATCAGATGTGAATTGATGATTTCAGTGTTGTTAGGTGTGTTTTTATGATTGGAACAAGTTTGGATGATGTTTTAGGATATGTTGGTGCCTTTGGGTGAGGTCCCGGGGGCCTCGGGTGTGTTTCGGGTTGTGATCAGGCTCTTATTTGATGTTTCAACGTCGTATCTTTGGACATAAAGGGGTATCATATTAAGAAACTGAGCTCCAAATTAAGTCTTTATTGAACCATTAGATCCGTATCGAAATTACGGAGCCCTAGGAAAAAGAATCATCAAATTTGAACATCGTATGAGAAAGTTATGCTCATTTTAATATTGGGAAAACTGCTGCTTCTTGTATGCTCGTAATTGCGAAAACAATGCTGGAAATTGCAAACACTGTAGCTTCGCAAATGCGAACAAAATGCTGGAAATTGTGAAAATACTGTAGTTGGGCTGGGAATTGCGAAAATACTGTAGCTTCGCAAATGTAAAGAAAAATGCTGGGAATTGCGAAAATACTGTAGCTGCGGCAGAATGTTAAAAAGCATTTCAATCGCGAAAACACCCCATTTCTCCACCTCTTTTAGTCATTTTTGAGAGCTTTTGGACGGGGATTGAATGGAGTTTCAACTAAGATCGATTGAAGGTAAGTTTTATGAGTTAAATACATGATTTTATTGAAGAATTATCCTAGAAATCCATGAAAACATAGCAAAATTATAAGAAAATTTGGGCTTGAAGTAACAATTCTAAATTTGGGATTTCAGGGGCCATTTGGGGTCCGATTTGGAAGTTCTTAGTATGTACAGACTCGTGGAGATACGAGGATTCCGTAGATGTAAATTTTGAAATTTTTCGGGATGTGGGCCCAGGGCTCGGGTTTTGCTAATTTTGCGTTTTTGAGTAATTTTTGATTGTTTTCGATTAGGTGTTGTCCCATTAGCATATCATGATACATTTGCCTTGATTTCGGTTAGATTTGACATGTGTGGAGGCCAGTTTGAGGGGCAAAGGCATTACGGGCTAGAGTTTTTGCCGATTCGAGGTGGGTAATACTTGTAAATGGTATCCTGAGTGTTTGAAATAGTGTTGGATTGTGGTGACTTGCACGCCAGGTATGAGCGTGGGGTAGAGCACCTTTTTGGGATTTTGACTTGGTCCGTCCTGATTGTTGATTTCACTGTGTGATTGAATGAAAACTATTTGATGCTATCATGATTTGGGCTGATTGCCATGTTTTGGGCTTCGTGCCAAATATTTGAATCCTTCGGGGATAAATATCACTGTTTTTGCATTACTGTGCACATTCTTATCTCAGTCCAAGTTTTAAAATATTATTTTTGAAACTAAGCCATCTTTCTAACATTTGAAAACTTAAATGATGTTGCTGACATTTTTAGCTGAGAACTGCTATGTTACTATTGCGCAAGGGGCTTATGTGCATTCATGAATGTGCATGGATCGGGCTGTACACCACAGCAGTGTGATATTGATATTGTGCTTGGGCTGTAGGAGCCCCTCCGGAGTCTGAACCCCCCACAGTAAGCGTCGGGCGCCCGAATGGATCGGGCTGTACGGCGCAGTGTCATGTGCATTGCATTGCATTCATGCATTGGTTTCTGTTTGTACTACGTGGCATGACATTTAGCACTCATTTATTATTGGCATACATGTATTACTTGCCTTGTTGACCAGATACCCTGGTGCAAATTGCTAAAGGAGTGCTGGGCCCGAGGGGCTGATTTGTGTACAGACTTGCACTACTTGATATCGTATTTATGTGCTTAACTATTAATAAGGAAAGAAAGAGATGTTTTCAAAAGAGGTTTTAGACTGAGTCAGATATTTTATAAAGGATTTTCATGGAATTATTGTTTCTAAAAAGAGTTGTACTGTACTTTATAGCATGATATAGTGCTCTTGCGTGATTTCATTCTTTTCAGCATTATTTAATCTTATTACCACTGAGTTGGGAGTGCTCACTTTACTCCCTGCACCATGTGTGCCGATTCAGTTATTTTGGGAGTTTAGCTGAGCTAGTTGTTATTTCAGAGTTTTATTGGAGTTGTCGAGGTAGCTGTCTGATATTCGCAGGACCTGACTCTTCCCCCATTCCTTTATTATTTTCTGCAGTTTTGATCATTTGTAGTTTTGGAGTTTTATTACTCTGTATTGTTAGAGGCTCTAGACTCATGACCCCCAAGTCTTTGGGAGATTATTCAGTTTGACTTCAATTTGTCAGTTAAGATTTAGGTTTTATTCTTGATAATGATATTCAAATAATTGGTTTGAGCTTCATGCTCGGGTCGAGAGTGTAAATGGTCGGGCTTGCCTAGTAGTTGTGTTGGGCGCCATCACGATCGGATTGGGGTCGTGACACTAATTTACTGTACAATATAATTACGGATCTATTTGTTGTCTTGCTAGTAGATAACTTGCGATTCCATATTCTGTATGGGTCGAAAATTAGATCAGAGAAATTCGGCACGCGGAGACATAAGGTCGTGGTCAGAAAAGCCAAGATCGGACCGTCATCAATAACCAACGTCAGGCCGTCATCAATAGCCAAGGTCATACCGACATCAACAAGGTCGGACCGTCATCAAACAGCTAATTATCTTTGGAATACTCAAAAGGAATATTCTACCGAATATTCCCTCTAAATTGTGTATTTTTTTAGGATTTTTTATGAATACCCCCCTTATAAATAGGAGGGGAGGAATTCTCAAAAAGGGGGGCTCTCTCCCTGTCTCCCTCTCCCCCTTTCTAGAATATATGTAAACATACCTCTCCAAAGAATTGAGAGGATTGGTGATCCCATACCTTCATCGGATCCAAAAAAAAAGGTCATAAGATTCTTGTATTTATCTACCATTAATATTTATTAAATGAAAGAAGACACGTCTCACTGAAGATTAGTTGAATCATGTCCTTTATTCATATTTTTGTTACTTAAGGCATCTTTATTTTTGCCATTAAATCTGATCATAATCGCTGCCAATATTTATATTAAACTATGTTTTTCTATTTTTCCTACTCATTTCGGATTGGAGTTAATTATCTTTAACTAGGATTTACCCCTCTATATATATTGATTGATTTACTCAAAAAGAGTTTAATACCTTTTGAGTCAAACAACTTAGCGTCTTCTATGGGAATTTTCTAGTTAGAATTTTAGTTTCCTCTAGATCTAAAATTCAAATCCAACGGGAGCTGAAAAAGGTATGTACTAGTATATAATTCTTCTTCCTGTTACAGCCAGAAAATAAAGGAGTCATGCAGTTATGGCACTAGTACATAATTTTTCTTTTTGCCTTTGTTTCCTTGTTGCTATGATTGAGAAGCGGAAAAACCAATAGATATACTCATTCACACTATAGTGTCTCTATATGGATGTGTGTGCATGTGATGTACGTTTTTTCCTTTCTTATCTTGTTCAAAGATGTACTTTGACGGATACAACAAATATGCAAATGAGTGGAAGTTATACGACAATACCTATCCCACTTGCTTTACGTCTGCAATTTAGTCATGAAGTGGAGAAACTATTGGTGGCTAAAACAGGAATCCGGAACCAAAGTATTGATAAATTTAAATATTGTATCGAAAATAGGTTAAAAAAAAAACATAAGTATATACAACGCTATAGTATGTGGCATTGTACATAACGTCCGTTATGTACAACGCTATAGTATGTGGCATTGTACATAACGTCCGTTATGTACAACGCCATCGACTATGGCGTTGAACCCATTATCCAGTGGCCGCCGGCTGAGTTTTGGGAGCTCTTTGCATGCTCAGGTATGGGTTTATTACTTCTGAATATGAACTTTCTTTTAACTATAACTTATTTTATTTATTACATTATAATAATCTCCTTGTTCAGGGCTTCAGTTGACGATGCGGCAGATGACTACATACAGGATCCAGACGCTATGATGGTAAGATAATAAAACTGTTAATTTTAAATTATTATGTGCTTTTATAAACTAATTTTTACTTTATTATGTAGTATTCTGCTGGACCCGACAGCACGACTGTTGCATGTCATCCTGAGCCACATCAACCTATTAGGAGGAAATTCGATGATGATGATCCTGATAGCGTACCTGGACGGGCGGGGATGCGCCCGAGGCCGACGGCTACTTTGAAGCACACACATTGCGGGACACATACAAGATAGTTACTTTTTATCTTGTATATGTTGTAAATAATATTTTTTGTAAAAATAATATTTAATTAAATATATCTATTAAATTTTTTAGTTCATCATTTGTTTTATTATTTCGTTTTTTAGTTCATCATTTGTTTTATTATTTCGTTTATTGTTTCGTATTTAATTATTTCGTCTATTAATACATAATATTTAACTTAAACTTAAATTATTAGAACACAAACACAAACACAAACATAACTTAATAAGAATGACAAACATACAAATGAACTAAACACATAGTAGGAATTATTTATTCTACACTTCCATTTACTCTACGTTCTAACCACTTAAATTGTTCAAGCAATTGTTGTTTAATATGACACTTAGCGGGCAATATAAAAAAGTTCTTATAATTCGCTCGGGGTGGTGAGAAATATTGTAGAATTTAGGCCCGGGTGGTGAGAAATGTTGTAGAATTTAGGCTAGGGTGGTTATATAACGTCACCTATTCAGGCGTTGTACTGTTCAGTGAATGAAGAACGTACAACGCCTGAATAGGTGGCGTTGTACGTATACTCCATTACACAACGTCACTTTATGTGGCGTTGTACACTAACGGAGCCGTTACCGTTAGTATACAACGCCACATAAAGTGGCGCTGTATATACATATGTCATTTTTTTAAAAAAACATAAAAACATTCTTTTTTTTATAATTAACAACACTTTGGTTCCGGATTCGCTAAAACAGCTAGTTGACGCATGATACAGTTAATTGCACGTAGACCACCCTATGGTCTATTCTTGATAGGTTACTGTATTGCTCGTTCCTCCATCATATCTTTTCTAAATGAGCTTTTAAGTATTTTCATGCTTTAGCAAATGTGGAATCCTTTAACATCTAATCAACGTGACCCATTATTTTGAATATGAGGACCCAAATGGAACAGTAAAAGAATTTCGGCGATAGTCAGGGATCTCGACAACTTTATGATCTGCACTGGTGACATTTTTCTCAATCACCTTCTAGTTAGAACATCCGTGGATCATCAGAGAATGTATGCTCATACCTTGAAGATCTCCGATTCTCATTCTCGGGGAAGAAGATGGTAGATAAAGGGTCTTATGTTGATAACTTTTATCTGTAGATATTACAGCTATTTGCATCCATTAATTTAATATACTTGCCCAATTGGTAGCAGCCACTAAAAGCATAACCGGAGAAGGGAACGTGATCAAACTGAGATAACAAATGCTTTTATTTTTTTTAACTAACTATTTCTCCAAGTGGAATACAAGTATGGACTCTCCAGGACTTAGGCTAAGTTCCTTCACCATCAAAGTTTGATAAGTTTGACCTCGTTCGAACTGGAACTTAGGCTAAGTTCCTTCGACATCAACGGTCGACATCAAAGTTTGGCCTCGACCAAAATAATATTTGGCCTCGTCCGAAATAACATTCTTTCTTGCCTCCGAATTGACCTTATGGCTAAGGGCCGTTTCCAAAAAAGAGGAGGTCGACCCTTATGGCCAAGGGCCATCGCCAAAAAGAAAATGTCGACCCCAACGACCATCACCAAAAAGAAGAATTCGGCCTCGATCAAAACAACATTCGTCCTCGTCCGAATCAACCTTTGGCCACGTCCGAAACAACATTCGGCCTAGTCTGAATCAATATTCGGCCTCGTCTGAATTGACCCAGATGGCCAAGGGCCATCGCCAAAAAGAAGAATTCATCGTCGACCAAAAAAATATTCGGCCAATCAACCTTTAGCCTCGACTGAAGAAACATTCAGCCTCGTCCGAATCAACATTGCAGTTATCCGAATCGACCTTGCGGCTAAGGTTCATCGCTAAAAAAGAAGTGGTCAACCCTTATGGCCAAGAGCCATCGCTAAAAAGAGGTGGTCGACCCCAAGGCCAAGGGCCATCACCAAAAAGAAGAATTCGGCCTCGACCGAAATAACATTTGGCCTCGACCAAATCAACACTTAACCTTGTCCGAATTCCTATTCGGCATACTTACCCGTCTAGATCCGAGGGCGCGAATGACATCCTCTGATGCCGCCATCCCGGCCTCGACGACCTTCTCCAATTCTACCGCCTTATCGATCGACTCATCACTTGAGTCATTAGCCCTAATCGAACTCTACTAAAGTTCAGCCCATGGGGATACCATTAACCTAAAGATCGGCACCCTCGGTCGTGATCCACACTAGTCAAACTCCCTATCCGAATTTATCAAATTAAGATTAATAAAGTCCACTCAGTGAGATTGACCAAGAGAAGACCTTGACAAGTGGAGGGACTAACTGTATGGGTTAAAAATTAGATCAAATAAATTTGGCACGCGAAGACATAAGGCCGTGGTCAGCCAAGCCAAGGTCGGACCGCCATCAATAACCAAGGTCGGGCCGTCATCAATAGCCAAGGTCGAACCATCATCAACAAGGTGGGACCATCATCAAACAACTAGTTATCTTTGAAATACTCAAAGGAATTTTCTATCAAATATTCCCTCTAAAATGTACTTTTTAAAAAATATTCTATGGATACCCCCTTATAAATAGGAGGGGGGACTTCCCTAAAAGGGAGGCTCTCTCTCTTTCTCCCTCTCCCTCTTTCTAGAAAATATGTAAACACACCTCTCCAAAGAATTGAGAGTATCAGTGATCCCATACCTTCATCGGATCGAAAAAAGGGTCATAAGATTCTTGTATTTGTCTATCATTGATCTTTACTAAATGAAAGAAAATCCGTCTCACTGAAAATCGGGTGAATCTTTTGCTTTATCCATATTTTTGTTACTTAATGCATCCTTCTTTATGTTATTAAATGTAATTATAATCGCTGTCAACATTTATATTTGACTGTATTTTTCTATTTCTCCTACTCATCTCGGATCTAGAGTTAATTATCTTTAACTAGGATTTACCCCTTCATCTTTATTGATTGATTTGCTCAAAAAGAGTTTAACATCTTTTGAGTCACACATATTCCACCATAAACATTGAAATACACATTTATATTTTTGTACACTAATAAAAAAAAGAATATTATAGATTGAAGGCTAAAAGGGTCATCCAACTATTAATGGTTATTTTAGAGTTTTATCTTTCATTTTGTGGCTTCCCACTTATTCAAGAGTAACACATAATGAGTAAACTATATAAAAAGTTTTGTACAAATCATAAGTTAATATAGTTAGACAAATGTACCTTTAAAAGCCCAACATGAAATTTTAATATATAGAGGAATATAGTTCGGGGTATTGGGGATATCAAATAGTTTAAGCAGGTAACTAACAAAAAAGTGATAATTTATGCAAGTTTTAGAATGAGTTAAATAGCTAGCCATACGTAGTGTTACCTGTCACGTTTTTTTAGATAATTAGGGGTCTGTACTAAACACATCTCTAAGAATGCAATGAAGAGATTTTAATACGAAGGACAATATGCAACGAATAGTTTAAGTAAGAAAATGATAAAAACATAATAACTTAAAGGGAACTTTGGGTATTAACTCATAAATAAACCACAAAATTTTCGTAGAATTATTTCTTCCTTAAATTATAACGGGTCAAAGAAAATCATTTCCTGTACCTTCCTAGAGATGAAAGCCAGCCAATTGAGATGACTCTTTTACTTTTCTTTTCCAAACAATGACTTCTCCCTAGTAAATGTGGACCATAGAAGATGTAGCGCTAAAATGAGCCAGTCTACCAGCTGAAACGGAACCTAGTTTTCAATTATCTCTCCTCCAAATTCGACCGTAAAACTTTCTTTCTGTTTTCTCCCTCTTTTCTTTCTCTCTGTACTTGACAAACTTTCAGATTTTTCTTTTCTTTTCTTTTCCTTTCTTCTTTGATGGAAGTCTAATAATTTTCAGATAGCAATCAAATAATGAATTTTCTTAATATCCAAGAACGTAGCACGTACGTAGCCATGCATGTTCATGATGATTGATGGTTTACGACCTAAGAGATTATAATTTTGGGGATCTTTAGCTTAAGGAAAACATTACATTGGAGAGGCAAAATGGCAAGTGAGGTCGTAACAGTTGGAAACAGTACGGAGGAGAACATAGTATGCTATGCTCCAACAATGATAACGACCAATGGAATATGGCAGGGTGAAAATCCACTTGATTATTCATTGCCACTCTTCATCATGCAATTGACGTTAGTTGTTGTCATGACTCGTATTCTCGTTTTTATTTTGAAACCTTTTCGTCAACCTCGCGTTATTGCTGAGATCCTCGTAAGTTTCATTGTGTTTTCTAACATATATTGTTACCTTTTCTGTTCTCATTTGTCATGATAATTTCATATGAAAAAATCGCATGCTTATTTACGTATAAGGGCAAATTAACATAGCGTAAAGGGAGGATTCAAGTTAGTCTCCGTGTTTACCTAAATGTCACGAGTTCGAGCTGTGGAATCAGCCGCTTGCATAAAGATAACCTACCTACATGATACCCCTTGGTATACGGCCCTTCCCAGTGGCGAAGCCAGGAATTTCATTTAGGGTGTTTAAACTTGAAAGAAGTATAAAAAATTATCAATAAAGGGTGTTCAATATATGTTATATACCACTAAAATCTAATATTTTACCTATATATACGGTGTAAATTTTCGATGAAGGGTGGTCAGTTGACCACCCTTAAAGCTATGTAGCTTCGCCCATGGCCCTTCCCCGGACCCCGCGTGAACGCAGAATACTTTGTATACTGCGCTGCCCTATAAATGTACGAGTCAAGATGTAGGTTAATAAAAATTTTACATGTAAGATCAAGGAAGGGATCAAATTTCATAGATGAATAAAGATGCTTATGAAAAAAATATAATGTTGGTCTAGGTGAAAGTTAAAGATTGTTCTTTTTTCATTTTTGTGTCAATTTTTCATTAAAAAAAATTGATGGATGTTCGTGAATGTGTAAATCTGCTTCTATGGATGGTACCAGGTTGTTGTTACATTTGTTTGATTAACTAGGCTAATGTTGTTTTAAATGTTTACAGGGTGGTGTAATTTTGGGGCCATCAGTATTAGGAAGAAGTAAAAAATTTGCTGAAACAATATTTCCTCTAAGAAGTGTGATGGTTCTTGAGACAATGGCAAATATAGGCCTTCTTTACTTTCTTTTTCTGGTTGGAGTAGAAATGGACATTGCTGTTATTCGTCGAACAGGGAAAAAAGCCATACCTATAGCTCTAGCAGGAATGGTAGTGCCATTTCTTATAGGAGTTTCATTCTCCTTTATGTTGCATAAGAATTCACAAGATACAAAACAAGGGACTTTCATACTCTTCCTTGGAGTTGCACTTTCTGTTACCGCATTTCCTGTTCTTGCACGAATCCTCGCTGAGCTGAAACTTATCAACACTGAAATTGGTAGGATAGCCATGTCTGCTGCTCTTATTAATGACATTTTCGCGTGGATTCTCTTGGCTTTTGCCATTGCCTTTTCTGAGAATCATAATATGGCTTTGGCTTCTATTTGGGTGATTCTGTCAAGTGCAGCTTTTGTTGTTTTCTGCGTTATCATCGTTAGGCCTTTAGTTGGATGGATGATAAGACGAACTCCAGAAGGCGAATCCATCAGCGAGTTCTCTATATGTCTCATACTCACAGGAGTTATGATATGTGGATTTATAACAGACGCAATTGGGACACATTCTATTTTTGGGGCTTTCATATTTGGCTTGGTTATTCCTAATGGTCCACTTGGTGTAACACTTATTGAAAGGCTTGAGGATTTTGTTTCAGGGCTTTTGTTGCCTCTCTTCTTTGCCATTAGTGGCCTCAAGACAGAGATTAATGCCATTAATGGAGTTGGTACATGGGCCATTTTAGTTCTAGTTATAGTCCTAGCTTGTGCTGGCAAGATTGCTGGAACAGTTCTTGTAACTCTCTATTATAGAATGCCATTCTATGAAGGCGTTACTCTTGGTCTTCTTATGAATGCCAAAGGACTCATTGAGATGATTGTGATCAATGTTGGTAAAGATCAAAAGGTACATTCTTATTCTTCTTGACACATTATACAGAGAAATTAAAAATTACTGTGTGCAACTTTAACCTAAATGCATGTTTGTAGGTTCTTGATGACAAATCATTTGCAATTATGGTCATGGTAGCTGTGCTTATGACTGCATGTATCATCCCTATTGTGACTATAATTTACAAGCCGGCAAGAAAGTTTGTGCCTTATAAAAGAAGAACGGTTCAAAGTACAAAACCAGATAGCGAATTCAGGGTACTGGTTTGCATCCACACACCAAGAAATGTTCCAACAATTATCAATCTTCTCGAAGCCTCGTATCCCACCAAGAAATCTCCGATAGGTATATACGTTCTACACCTTGTCGAGCTCACTGGACGTTCATCCGCCATGCTTATTGTCCATAATACGCGAAAATCCGGGAGGCCAGCACTTAACAGAACTCAAGCTCAATCAGATCACATCATCAATGCATTCGAGAACTTTGAGCAGCACGTTGGGTGTGTCTCCGTGCAACCCCTCACTGCCATCTCCCCGTACTCCACTATGCACGAAGATATCTGCACCGTGGCTGAGGACAAGCGAGTGGCACTCCTAATTGTCCCATTTCACAAGCAACAAACAGTTGATGGCGGAATGGAAGTTACAAATCCAGCTTTTCGAACAATAAACCAGAATGTATTAGCAAATGCACCTTGTTCTGTTGGTATTCTTGTTGACAGAGGACTTAGTGGATCCACAAGGCTGGCTGCAAACCAGGTATCTCACCATGTCGCCGTGCTATTCTTTGGTGGACCGGATGATCGTGAAGCATTGTCCTATGGATTGAGAATGAGGGAACATCCCGGGATCAACCTCACTGTCATGCGGTTCCTCCCTGGAGAATCTGCAATTGAAGCAACAAGATCTGATTCAAGAAAGAGTAGTATGAATGATCCAGGAGTACTAACAGTGGTAACAGATGACGACAGAGAAAAACAGCTAGACGAGGACTATGTGAGCGAGTTCAGGGCACGAACAGCTAATGATGATTCAGTTATATACATTGAAAGAATAGTGAATCATGGAGAAGAGACAGTAGCAGCAATAAGGACAATAGATAACTCACATGACCTGTTCATAGTTGGTAGAGGACAAGGCACTATATCGCCGTTGACAGCAGGACTTACTGACTGGAGTGAGTGCCCAGAGCTAGGTGCAATAGGAGATCTATTGGCATCCTCAGATTCTGCATCAGCTGTTTCAGTATTGGTGGTGCAACAGTATGTAGGAATGGGGGCAGGGGATCAGCTTCTCACACCAGACAGTCCTAGCCAGCAATTACATGAGCACTTTAACTTCAGCCATATGAATCCTCGCACACAAATCAGAGGACAGCATCCTCAATTCCATACACAACCCTGATAATATTTGTAGGATTTTTTGTTTTTGTTCTGTCAAATTTTTTTCCAAGAAAATAGTAACATTCTTTGTTACTTTTTTCTTCATCTTTTTGAATTTTTGAAACGCCATCTTGGAATGTGGAAGGTAGTATTGGATCCTGCCTATCCATTATGTATAAAATTTAAAGTTTCAGAAAACTGATTGGATTTCCTCTTCTCTGCGAAGGAGTTACCAATTACCATCTTGTTCTCAATTTTCATTCGTTGTAAAGGTATAAACATAAATCTAAGAGATGAACTTCACATTTTATCTAACTTTGTTAACCCTCTATCAGTACGTAGTTGAGAGGTCATTAAAGTTGGTCACATGCATGCTGTTACGCGGTGCCTTCCTGAGATTTTTTGGAAGGGCGACGTAAGGTTAAGCAACAGATGTCAGTGCAGTTGTTGTCCGCCAACTGAGGTCCCCGCCGTACGCTAGACTAGATCGTCAGTGTCGTACGTGAAAACTAATGTCAAGAGCAATTGAAAGAACATAAATGAGAATTGAGATTTAAAGAAAGCTTGATTGCATTAATGAAAGTTATTACAGAAAAACAATAAGGTGTCGAGGGACAGAGACACCAGTATTGAGAATTGCTTGCTTGCTAGAAAGTTTTGATTGCTTGATTCCCCTAAGAATACTTAAAAAAAATAATCCAAAGCTACAAGAACTATACAAGAATTTGCTAGAGAAACATAATAGAACTACTTGAAATAAAACTACTCTATTTACAATGAAAATGACGTAGTTTTTTAAAAGGCAGCAACAAATCCGTTTTCAGCAGCATTATCTTTGGCATCACGGGCCGCGCGCGCGGCGTTGTTGGAATCTGCCTGTGGCTGGGCACTGGCGAGGGATATCGGTGGGGCGATAGATGCATATGCGCGCTTGTCACTTGGTCCGTCCAAGACCACGGGGCCGTTCGTGGCGCTAGGCGTTGGGAGGCTTGCTAGGACGCCACAAGGCGCGCTCATGGGGCAGGGCTGGAATGAGCCACAATTTCTGAAGTATATATAGTTGTACTTGCAGTCATGTCATAGATGTTTCTACCATTAAGTCGGACACCTTTTGCTTTTGACATTCTCCAATTCAAAGTGTAACTCTCTCACTGTATACATCACATCCCAGGTTTAAATCCGAAACTTCTAATTACGGGCGAGATATCTCAACCGTCCCACCACATCTTGATAGTATTCTCACGAGGGTTAAATATTGGGCAAAGTCAAGAGAAGTACGTGTAATTATTTAGAACAGTTTTTAAGACTTTAGTGTTCTTTCTAGGTTCAAAATTTAAAAGAGGAAAGAACAAATTGGCAGATGAAAATGTCACATCGCTGAAAAAAAAAGCAACGTATCAATACCTTGTCAATAATTGATTTTCCGAGATCAAACATAACATAATTACTTAACGAGAAGATTGTTGCGGAAGTCAAATGTATATAGTGTGAATGAGTCAGAACTACTATACCAAAAATTATGGCAGCCACCAAATAATAAATAAGACAATAAAGCAACAATAAAAGGAACACCAGAATTTACGAGGTGCGGCTAATTTTGCCTACTCCTCGGATACAACCAATATTTTATTCCACTCCAAAATACAAGTGAAATACTACTAAAGAGAGAAGATACAAATACCTTAAGAAAATAAGAAGGTAAATGAGAGGTGTGTATAAATTCTAAACATTAGACCTTCTTTATAGGGGACCCCCCCCCCCAACTTCACTTCCCAACCAATGTGGGATGGAAATTTGCCAATTTCAACAAATCTCCACCTTGGCAAAATTCCACATCTTCAATTCTCTCTCAATAACAAATTTTGGTTGTGTCTTCATCTTCAATCTTCAGTGTTCAACAATGTTGATCAAATCCAAACAATGTTGAAACTTGACCGCAGTCACCACTTTTGTCAGCATATCAGCAGGATTCTCCGTAGTATGAATTTTCATCACCGTGACTCCACCTTCTTCTATGATTTCTCGTAGGAAATGATACCGAACATCAATGTGCTTCATCCTTGCATGATAAACTTGGTTCTTCGCTAAGTGAATAGCACTTTGACTATCACAAAAAATTGTGATACCTTTTTGTTTAACGCCAAGCTCCTTTAGCAATCTTTGAAGCCAAATTGCCTCCTTCACATCCTCTGTAATAGCCATGTACTCTGTCTCTATTGTAGACAAAGCAACTGTTGACTGCAAAGTAGACTTCCAACTAACCGGTGCCTTTGCAAAAGTAAACACATAACCAGTAGTTGATCTTCGTTTGTCGAGATCACCCGCAAAATCCGAGTCACAATATCCAACTACAGACTGATTGTCTTCCTGCTCAAAAATTAACCTGACATCTACAGTATTATGAATATACCGCAGAATCCACTTCACAGCTTGTCAATTCTCGTTTCCTGGATTGTGGATATATCTTCTAATAACTCCAACAGCTTGTGAAATGTCAGGCCTCGTACAGACCATTGCATACATCAAACTACCAACAACATTTGCGTATGGTATCTTTGACATATCCTTTGGCGACATAGTAGTACTTAACTTAAAATGAGGAGCAAGTGGAGTACTAACTGGCTTAGTCTTGTCATCTATGCCAAAATATTGTAGTACTCTTTTCAAATATCCTTTCTGAGATAAACAGAGTTTCTTTGAACGTCTATCTCTTATTATCTCCATCCCAAGAATTTTCTTCGCCTCACCCAGATCCTTCATCTCGAACTCCTTCTTCAGTTGAATCTTCAGCTTATCAATTTCTTCTGAATTCTTGGAAGCTATCAACATAGCATCAACATATAGGAGAAGATATATAAAGGAACCATCTTTAAGTTTGCGCAAATACACACAATGATCGTATTTGCTTCTCCTGTACCCTTGCTGCAACATAAACTTGTCAAATCGCTTGTACCATTGACTAGAAGATTGTTTCAATCCGTATAATGATTTTTTAAGTTTGCACACCATATTTTCCTTTCCAGTAACTTTGAATCCTTCTAGCTGAGTTATATAGATTTCCTCCTCCAAGTTTCCATGTAAAAATGCAGTTTTTACATCCATCTGAAATAGTTCCAAATCCAATGTGCTACTAAAGCCAACATAATTCGAATAGAGGAATGATTTACAACTGGAGAAAACACTTCATTATAATCAATTCCCTCCTTTTGAGCATATCCTTTGGCCACCAATCTTGCTTTGTTGCGAACATCTTCTTGATTAGGTAATCCTTCTTTCTTTGCAAATACCCATTTGCACCCAATTGCTTTCTTTTCCTTCGGAAGATTGGCCAATCTCCATGTATGATTCTAATCAAGGGACTGTAATTCATCATTCATGGAAACCTCCACTTATCTTCTTCTGAAATTTGGACTGCGTCTTTATAAGTGGTAGGAACATCATCAGCTACAATTGCGGTTGCACAAGCAACAGTCTCTATGAGACGAACAAGTTCCGTTATTTTCCTTTTTGGCTTACTGGTTGCTATTGATTCAAGTTGTTGTTGAGATTCCCTAGTTGGAATCTCCTCTACTCGCTCTCGTTCCAGAGGATAATCTTCATTTATTTCCTCATCTGCTTCTTGTGTAGGAAAAATAAATTTTCTCTCAAACTCCACCTGCTTAGAAGCACCATCATCTCTTTTGGTATCTTCATTTGTTACCTTATTTACCATAGCAGATTCATCGAAGGTAACATCCATGCTGAATATTACTTTCTTTGTCATAGGACATCATAAGCGGTATCCTTTGACTCCAAAAGTAATCCCCATAAAAATACCTTCTTTGCCCTTGGATCCAATTTTAACTCTGTCACGTGATAATATGCAGTTGACCCAAACATGTGCAAAGAGTCATAATCTACAACAGGCTTTCCATATCATTTTTCAAATAGTGTATTGTGACGACCCGGCCCGTCGTCACGAGAATTACCACCCCGTTATGTTGTAAATACATGTTTTATGATTTTATATCAGAGTGTTAGAGTCTATCGGGTGAGTTAGGAGTGAATTGGATTGAAAATGAGGCATATAGCCTTTTGAAGGAAACTTGAATAAGGAAAGTCAACCCGGAGTTGACTATTTAGTTAGAGGGCTCGGAATCGGATTCTGACGATTCGGTTAGTTCCGGAAGGTGATTTGTGATTTAGGGGAGTGATCGGAATTTAATTTGGAGGCCCGGTGTAGAAATAAGCTTGAATTGGCTAAGGTTGAATTTTGGCGAAATCCGAACGGTAGGTGAGATTTTGATCCGGGGGTCGGAATGGAATTCCGACAGTTGCAGTAGCTCCGTTAGGTGATTTTGGATATGTCTGCAAAATTTCAGGTCATTCGGACGTCGTTTGGTCGGGTTTTTGATAGAATGTGTAATTCGGAAGTTTTGAAGAAATTTAGGCTTGAATCCGTGGGTAATTGGTGATTTTGATGTTTAGGATGGTGTTTTTATGATTGGAACAAGTTCGTATCGTATTTTGGGGTATGTTGGTGGTTTTCGTTGGGGTCCCGGGGGCCTCGGGGTGAATCCGGACCATCATCCGGCATTTGGAAGCAAGAAATGATCTGCTGTAAATTGCAGATCATTGGGCAGTGATTTGGCCTTCGCGTTCGCGAGGGCAAGGCCCGCGTTCGCGTAGGCCAGGTTCAGGACTCTTCACGTTCGCGAGGGAGTTAACGTGTTCGCGTACGAGGGAGTTGGAACGCATCGCGTTCGCGTGGGTCTAGGCCGCGTTCGCGAAGTAGGATTTGGCGAGGCCACGCATTCACGTAGGAGACTACGCGTTCGCGTTGAGTAAAAATCCGGAGCTGGGAAGTTGACCTTCGCGGACGCGTGAAGGCGTGCCACGTTCGCGATGAGGAAGAGGAAAGAAGCATCGCGTTCGCGTGAGTGGCGTCGCGAACGCGATGAAGGAAATATTCTGGCAGTGAATTAAAAGCCAGAACTGGACAGTCGCGGGTTTAATACCCAAAACCTCCATTTTCGAGTTCCAAGAGAAGAAATTGACGGGAGATTGCTGGGAAATCATCGGGGTTTCGTTGGAGGTAAGTTTTGTGGTTTAACTATATCATTTTAACATGAAATCCTTGGTTAAATCCCTGTAAATGGAAGATTAAAGGTGGGTTTGAGCCCTAGGCCTAAATTAAAGAAAAACACCGATTTGAGTGGGCAAATGGAGTCCGATTTTGGTAAATTTTATATGCCTACAATCGTATCGAGATGAGGATTCCGAATATGTGATTTTTGTAATTTTTCGACAAGTGTACCAAAAGTCGGGTTTTGACAACTTGTGGGTTTTGATATAATTTGGGTTATTTCAAATGAATTGCGTGAAATTAGCATATATTGATGCATTCTCTATGATTTTGAGCAGATTTGGCACCCGAGGAGATTGATTTGCGAGGCAAGCGCAAGGCGGATTGAAGCTTCTACCGGTTCGAGGTGAGTGGTGGTAGTAAACAATGTACCGAGGGTTTGAAACCCCGTACTAGCACTTCACAGTGCTATATTGAGATGAGACACACGTTCTATGACGGGCGTGGTGACATTGTGATTGGGGACTTGGACTTGGTCCTTCCCGGCTAATAGAATACTGTGTTGTATGACTGCTAATGAGATTATAACTGTACAATTGGGCTAATAGCCATGTTTGGGGCCTTGTGCCGATCCGTAGAGCATTAGGGAACCTATAGAGCTAGGTGACCCTTATATCATGTTGGAAACATACACTCAGCCGTAGCTCTAGCTGTATAGCATAATATGAGCCCATACTAGATGTGTACATTGAGAGAGATTATCTAGGGTGGAATTCCTTGTTCTAGCTGAGTGGGCCTGAAAGGCCAAGTCTATATTGACTGAGACAGGGTCCAGGACCCACTGTGATACATTATATTGGGCCTGAGAGGCCAAGCACATATTGACTGGGATAGGGTCGAGGACCCATTATGGGGTATTATATATATATACCTATATTGGATCGGGCCGCACGCCGCAGCAGTATATATATTGGATCGGACTGCACGCCGCAGTAATATACATGTAATATATATGTGGGACGGACTGCACGCCGCAGTATTATTGCGCTTGGGCTGTAGGAGTCCCTTCGGAGTCTGAGTCTGCACACATTCTCAGTGAGCACTGGTGTATATTAGGGGATCGGGCTGCGCGCCGCAGCAGTATAAATATATATTCATACATATATTGGATCGGACTGCACGCCGCAGTAATACATGTGTGGATCGGGCTGCACGCCGCAGTATAATAGTGCTTGGGCCTAGGGAGCCCCTCCGAAGTCTGTATACACCCCCAGTGAGCACCGTCGACGTTAAATGGAGCGGGCTGCGCGCCGCAGCGGTATATGTATTGGAGCGGGCTGCACGCCGCAGCATTATACTAAATCATATCCTATTATCTACTTAAATACTTATACATTATAGACATAGGTATGTGTCTTTATATGTTGAGATGGCCGTACACCGTAGGGGTACGAGTGAGGGTTGGATCAGTGTAGAATCTTGTAGAGATAAACGTGGACTGGAGATTTGAGCATTTCTATAGTAATGACGTACCTGTGAGGGTTGCCTTAGAACTGCTAAGTGATAGCACAGGAGTTCTTACCTTCGGTTATTATTTATTATTGTTACTCACTGAGTTGAAATATACTCACCCCACTCCCCTGCACTTTCTGTGCAGATCCACAGATGCCCGAGAGCTAGTTGAGACATTGTAGCTGCTGATCCTTGTCTACTTTTGCGGAGATTACGAGGTAGCTGCCAGCGTCCGCAAAGCTTGTTTTCTCCTTCTTTATCATCTTGTTGATTTCCTATTTGCCTAGACTTGATTGTATTAGGATGCTATTCTGTAGAGGCTCAGTCTCGTGACACCGAGATATGTTTGGGACCGTATTTTGTATGTTTTACGTTTCGGTTATCACCTGATATGATCATTTACTGTTTAAGTTTAATTTGATTAATAACTGGCTGGGTTAAGGGATAATATGGTCGGGCTTGCCTAGCATTGTGTTGGGCGCCATCACGACTAGGGTTTGGGTCGTGACATGTATTGCCATCAATAGCAGCAGATGGTAAGCGATTAATGAGGTGGCATGTATATATAATTGCCTCAGCCCAAAAATTTTTGCCCAAGCTAGCATTGGACAACATACATCGTACCTTCTCCAGCAAGGTCCGGTTCATACGTTTTGCCACTCCATTCTGTTGTGGTGTATGTCTGATAGTGAAGTGTCGGACGATGCCATCATTTTCACAGACCTTATTGAAATGATCATTTTTGTATTCACCTCCATTATCTGTGCGAATACACTTGATCCTCCTGCATGTTTGATTCTCCACCATCGTCTTCTATTTAAGAAAAATTCCCAACACTTCATCTTTGCTCTTCATTGTATACACCCATACTCTTCGGGAAAAATCATCAACAAAGGTTACAAAATAGTGCTTCCCACCCAATTTGGAAGGACCGCAAACATCAAAATGTACATAATCAAAAATGCCTTTAGTATTATGGATTACTGTACCAAATTTAACCCTTGTCTGTTTCCCTTTGACACAATGCTCGCAAAACTCCAAATTGCAAGCCTTTACCCTTTCAACAATCCTTGTTCTGGTAGAGTTTTTAAGGATTTTCCTCCAGCATGGCATGTCCCAAGCGCATGTGTCACAGCCTGGTTGCTTTTGCCTATTTGTTGTCACTAGACGTCACTGTCATTGTCCCAATAACTGTACTACCGAGATAACGGTACATGTTATTGTTCTTCCGATTGGCCTTCATTAACACTAGTGCACCGGAGCATACTTTTATCACTCCATTTTCTGCAATAATTTTGAACCCTTTTGATTCCAGGGTTCCCACAGAAATGAGATTTTTCTTCAAACCCGGTACATATCGAACATCTATTAATGTTTTGATCATTCCATCATGGTTCCTTATTCGTATTGAACCAATTCCATATGATGTAAGAGGGTTGTTATCCGTTGTTTGGACGACTCCATATTCTCCTTCTTGAAAATCCACAAATCAATCCCTGTTG
Organism: Nicotiana noctiflora; assembly: GCA_032618575.1. NCBI lineage: Eukaryota > Viridiplantae > Streptophyta > Magnoliopsida > Solanales > Solanaceae > Nicotiana > Nicotiana noctiflora. Next base: position 478,927 of record JASVEL010001869.1, on the reverse strand, counting down.
GGACACATATGATAACTACAAGCCGAGTCCATCAACCATATGTCTGATGACGTTGACGGTTCTATTGTAACTAATAAGAAATCCGAATCATCACAATCAGATACATTTGAATCCATAATGGCCTTTCCATTGTTATGTTTGGCCTTATTATTCAACTTTGGACATTCTTTCTTCCAGTGCCCCTTTTCTCGACAAAAGGCACATTCATCTTTGCTGGGTTTAGATCTTGACTTAGATCTTGCTTTCCTTGTCCTTGTTTGATTTTGTGGACGACCCCTCACGAACAGTGCTTCTCCTTCTCCGCCCTTCTATTTTTCTCGCTTTCTTTGTTCATAGCTGTACAAAGCCGAACAAACTTCTCTGAGAGAAACTTCGTTATTTCCATGGAGTAGAGTAGTTCCAAGGTGTTCGTACTCGTCAGGAAGTGACGCCAACAACATCAAGCCCAAGTCACCATCATCATAAGTTGTATCCATATTTTGCAGATCCGTGACCAACTTATTGAAACTGGTGATATGTTCATTCATCGTGGTACAAGGAACATAGGTGAAGTGAAACAGTCTCTTCTTCATGTACAATTTATTTCGACTATTTTTCTTCAAGAATTTATCCTCCAGTGTGCTTTCCATTATTTACTAGCAGGAGTTTTCTTTGTGTATGGATATTTTTGCTCTCTGGCAAGGTAGAATCGAATGGTACCGCAAGCAACACGGTTGATAATTCTCCAATCTTCTTCTCCAATAGCATCTGATCTAGTTTCTTCAATGGCCAGATCTAGCCCTTGTTGAAAAAAGACATCTAGAACCTTGCCTTGCCACATCCCAAAATGTCCGGACCCGTCAAAAATTTGTACCGCAAATTTCGCATTTGACACAATTCTTGTCATAAGCGAAGATGGCAATGATGACGTATTGCCGACACTTGATGTAGATTCTTCTTGTTTATTGTCTCCCATCTTTGACACAAATATTATTTAATAGCTGACGACACAAATCAAGATTATTTCCTTTCTGATGTGCAGGATCAGACTAAGCTGCAACCACAGAGCACACTGAGGCAGAACCTTGACTCAGTTTCCAAGATAAATCTTTTCTGATGTGGAAAATCAGACTACGCTGCAACCATAGAGCATACCGAGACAATACATTGGCTCTGATACCAATTGTTGCGGAAGCCAAATGTATATAGTGTGAATGTGTCACAACTATTATACCAAAAATTATGGCAGCCGCCAAATATTAAATAAGACAATAAAAGGAACACCAGAATTTACGAGGTTCGGCTAATTTTGCCTACTTCTCGGACACAACCAATATTTTATTCCACTCCAAAATACAAGTGAAATAATACTAAAGAGAGAAGATACAAATGTCTTAAGAAAATAAGAAGACAAATGAGAGGTGTGTATAAATTCTAAACATTAGACTTTTTTTTATAGGGGGGAAATCTCCTCCCCCGAACTTCATTTCCCAACCGATATGGGGTGGAAATTTGCCAATTTCAACCAAGATAACCATCTTATTACAAATTAAAATGGGATACAACACACTGAAAATAAGCAACCATGCATAAACACACTCAGTACTTCTAAGCACTAGAATAATTCCACATGTTTCCAGAGAAAATAAGCAACCATGCATAACCACACTCAATACTGATAGTATTTTTCACTGAAATCTCCAAAAACAAGACAAACAGATAACTACGTCTCAGTCCCAAATAATTTGGGTTCAGGACAAAAATAGAGAATGGCCATTTATGCACATTGGAAGTCTTTAGGGGCAGTCTTTCCACAATTGTTGAGCAATAAACTGAGGGAAAGAGCGGTATTAAGGTTCGTTCCCAAGAGCTTAGCTTTAATGGCAGTGCAAAGGCAAACTGCAGCATCAACATCAGCTAGATTCTCAATGAGAGAGCAGCATGAACTCTTTGATGAACTTCCAATAACAACATGCACCAAGTCATTCAATAAATTGGCACACACCTTCAATTTTAGTGTGTCCTTTGGGCACTTCTTATGACCCTTGGATGATGGGGTAGTGGGATGGGGTTGATTCTTTGTTTTTGGTGGGCACGGGATGTAAGTTGAACTAACCATTGTGAAGAAGAGAATGTTCAAAGTGAGGAGAAGGACAATGGATGATACAGTAACCTTTGCCATTTTATTCAAACTCAAAATGTGGCAAGTGCGCTGTGTGTATTACAAGAGCTAAGAGGTTCTTGGTGATGGATATTGAACGACTGAGTGAGAATTTATAGATGGAAAATGCGAGTATTTTTATTTTGTTTGCTATTTTGTGTAACAAATAAGTGATCAAGAAAATTTTGGAGAGGCCCATGTGGGCTATTGCATTAGATATATAGAGATATCAGGACAAGCTGGCAAAATGCAATTCAAGATTACCTTAGCCTATAATGCTTCTTGACGTTGGTGCTCAGTGAATTCCGTTAGTTGTAATTAACTATTCTTAGTTATGGAAGAAAAAAAGGCTATCCCATATTTTCATATACATATGTTGGGTTTGTATCAAGATTCAAGACCTAAAAACCATCAAGATTGAAGCTTTTCTTCACCTTGGAGACTAGTAGTGATCGTCTCATCTATTTGTTCAACTATTCTGGTGTAACTATATACGTTAGGCAAGGTTTTCGTAAAATGCTAGATCTTCCTTCTATACCTTCTATATTTTCACATTCACAGGATACTAATTGACTGCAAATCTTCAAGGAAGCTCTATACAGAAAACCCTCTCTATAATAATCTCGTTTGTCCCGATATTTTTTTGGTTTTTATAGTAAATAAATGTTATACACCTAAAACAATATTTGAAATTTAAATATTTTTGGCCGTTATAAATAAATATTATACAAAAATCAACTATTTTTCCTTTTCCATTGTTACATATAAAGATAAGAAAATTATTCAAATTTATAATCTCAAAATATATGCATGTTTCACTTGTTGAATACTGGAAAAAAAAAAGCTACTAATACATTATTAATAAATTCATAACCAAACGTATAAAGATTTAAATTCTAAGGCGCACACTTTAAAGCTACTGAGCAAAAAAGATTCTTTCAAGATTAATGGAAGAACTTTGTATTGCAGTTGATATTACACTTGAATTGACGAATATTTGTCTCCAAATTTTCAGCAAAAATGTATCCAATAACTTTCGCTTGAAGATAATCTAAGAGCTTAACAATTAAATCTTCCATATAAATATGTTTCGGCATTTGTTCAATGGAAAAGATATCATGTGCAAATATTGAAATCTTATGTCTTATGCAAAATAAAAACTTTGTTCAATGGAAAAGATTGTGTGCATATTTTAAGAACAACCTTAAAGATTCTATATGGCTGTTAGTCTTATGGTGTAAATATTGTTGTTGTTGTTATTGTTACAAAGAGATAAAATATAACTTAAAAATCAATTTTAAAGAAAATTTGAATTTTATAGTAAATAATTGTTATATAGGAATGATGATATAAAATATTTGACTATATATCATAACTATCAATTCAAGACTATGATGCAGGTCTTCCTCGTGATAGTACTTCATGTCCAAAATGGATGCTGCACATTCCATAAAAAAAACATTTAATAGTCTTAAAATATAAGAGAATTTGTATAACTATCTTCATATTCCTTCTTAAATGTCTCATATATAATTAACATCCCACTAATTGGAACAATAACAAATGACTTCTTATTTTTTAGAATGCCAACTATCTTAAACCACATTAAACGACTTATATTTTGGAGTAGAGGGAATCCCAAATATTGTGACAGCTTCAAACATAAAGGTCTTAATAATTGATATGGAAATTCCTTTTCCTATACCCTACCAATTTGTATCTTACATACCAGCCCTTGAACCCAATAGTTAATGGTCGATGGAGACCCCATTAAATGCATTATACGTTTATAGCAAACCTACCTAACACAAATACACAAAGTACTGTAACAAAGATGTTGCATTAATTTCTCCAAGAGAGGGGTAGATAATGACACGCAGGAATAACCAAGATTATGCATTAATTAGACAATAATCTATTATAAGGTGTTACTTAACAACAAAGAAACTTTTACCAATGGTTGGTCATTATGTGAATAGGAATGTAATTATGTAACTGTACATGACATGTGCCTTGGAGGGAAAGAACTCTCACTTCCAACCAAGAAGTTGTGAGTTCGAATCTTTCCAAGATCAAGGTGGGAACTTCTTGGAAGGAATTATACCGGGGGACTATTTGAAAACAACCTCTCTACCCTAGGGAAGGGGTAAGGTCTGCGTACACACTACCCTCCCCAGACCCCACTAAGTGAGATGTCTGCGTACACACTACCCTCCTCAGACCCCAATAAGTGAGAATATAATGGGTTGTTGTTGTTGTTGTAAATGACATGTGCCTATTATGGTATGTTATCTATTTGTTTCCCTGCAGTTCTTGACTTCAGTTAACTTAAAACAGAAAAGTTTCATCTAACTTCTGCCAACATTTCAGCTTCTTTAATTTTAAACTCTCTTTGACATCTAAAGTTATCATTTTTACCAAAATTGAAGGGTCATTTATCTGTCATCACTGGGAACGGCCAACATATATCCAAGTGGCATGGATGCTTCTGGACTTGATAAAGACGACTGCACCTCTCTAGCCCAGTACAGAAGACATTTTGGGACCTTGTGGTTTTCAGTTCTTGGGATATATGGAAAGTAGCTGAGATGATTTTAATGTTGCCATTATTGCCATGTGTCCAAGCCTAAATGTTTTATCTTCTTCTATCACCATAGATATGTACCATTGCATTAGTGCATGTATAAGGACTAACGATCCAAAGGGGTCATCACTTGTTCCTTACTTTTTCCTTTCGAGGCCTCGAAAACCTCATTTAGGGTTGCCTCGATTTGCATGTGCAATCCGGAGGCGTAGCCGGAAAGCTTAAATATGAATTCTATGTGAAAAATGCTAAATTTTCATATTAATATGAATATATTTTACTTCGGTCAATATTTTGGGTAAACGGACCCGAACTCGGGATTTGACGGTCCCGGAGGGTCAGTAGAAAAATATGAGACTCACGCGTAAGCCCGGAATCGAATACCGAGGTTCCAAGCCCGAGAAATAAATTTTTGAGTAAAATTATTTTTCTAAAATTATTAAGAAAATTGAAAATGAAATTTGATTAAAAGGCTGTGGTATCGGGCCCATATTTTGGTTCTGGCGCCCGGTATAAGTTTTATGGTTTAGGCGCTTCATGTGAAGTTTGGTTGAAATTGGACGTTGTTTGAGGTGTTTAGGACTTAAAACTCTAAATTTGAAAGTTTATGAAGTTTGAAGAAAAACTAGGGATTTTGAGGTATGATTCATTGTTTTTTATATTATTTTGGCGATTTGATCACGCGAGTAAGTCCGTAGGATGTTATTAAGGATGTGTGCATATTGAGTTCGGAGCCCCGAGGGCTCGGGTGAGTTTTGGATAGGTGTCGAATTGCATTTCTCATTTTTGGAAAAATTTGGTATCAGCTGATCTACAGGATTCACATTTGCGAAGCCAGTGTTCGCAAATGCGAAGGCTGGTTCCGCATTTGCAAACCAACCTAGGCCGGCCAAGGTTCGCAAATGCGATGGTTAATGGTTCGCAAATGCGAGAGCCAATTCGCAAATGTGAAGGTCCCCTGGTAGGCCTGAGTTCGCAAATGCGAACAGTAATTTTGCATTTCCCAAGCCTGTAGGGTTCGCAATTGCGAACCCAACTTTGCATTACCCATATGAGTAGCCAAGCAAATTTTATACTTAGCCGAATTTTCATCACTTTTCATCATTTTTTCAAAACCCAAACACCATAGGCGATTTTTCAAGAACAAACTTCATCCAAAATCATTTGTGATTCGATTTTTACTCAATTCTTTCAATTTTTAACATCATTTAACATATTTTCTACTTAAAATCAAGGATTTACATGGGTGAAATTGAGGGTTTTGGGTACAACCTAGATTTTCTAAAAAATTGGGGATTTAAATCTCAATTTGAGGTCCGATTTCAAAATAAATTACATATTTGAGTTCGTGGGGAAATGGGTAATCGAGTTTTGGTTCGAACCTCTGATTTTGATCACATGGATTCGGGGGCAATTTTGGAATTTTTGGGAAAAATTTGGAAATTTCACTCTTTATGGATTCAAATTGATTCATTTAGTGTTTATTAAAGTAATTGAGAAATTTGTGACTAGATTCGAGAATTGAAGGTGGAATCGCGGGGTAAAGCCCTAGTTGAGGCTTGAGTCGAGTTGAAGGATTTGAGGTTAGTGTTTGGTTTAACCCTAGCTTGAGAGAATAGGAGTTAAGTCTTCTTTTCTACTTGCTGAGTGATCGAGTGCGATGTATAGACATGATGACGAGTATCTATACATTGGTGTCTAGCATGATCGTGAGTCCTCATAATGTGAGTATCATGATTTGGTTGTAATTTTCGTGCTTGTTTGAGGATTTGTAAAGAACACGTGAAAGACAATATAATCATTTGATTTCTAGGAGCATAGGCTCGAGTTGTGATACGAATATTGAAGGTATATGAAATGACTTGATTCTTTGGAGCATTGGCTCAAGTGATAAGGTGAATTATAAAGTAAGAAACGAGAGAAAGGGATGATTTATTGGTTATTCCCTTGCCGGAACGTTTTGTTGGTTGTTGATTTTCTCCCTTGCCGAGAAATTGAGTTATTGATATTGTCCCCTTACCAGGATTCAACTGTTTATTTGTATTTTCTTTCTAGGATTTCCCTCCATTGTTTGTTTACTTCTTTGCCCCGTATTTGTGACTGTTGTTTGGGTGAGAAAAAATGATATTGGTGGATCGGGTTGCACGCCACAACGATGATATGCGAGTGCCGGGTTGCACGCCGCAACGATGATATTTGAGGGTCGGGTTGCACGCCACAACATACTAAATGATATTTATGGATCGGGTTGCACGCCACAATAATGATATTTAAGGGTCGGATTGCATGCTGCAACAATGCTAAATGATAGTTATGGATCGGGTTGTATGCCGCAACAATGATATCTGAGGATTAGGTTGCGCACCACAATAATGCTAAATGAGATATGAGGATCGGGTTGCGCGCCGCAACAATGACAAATGATATGGGCCGGGTTGCACGCCGCAACAATGATAATTGTGGACCGGGTTACACGTCGCAACTGTTTTTTATATAAAATTCTAAGTTGCCTTAGATTGTTACTCTCGATTACTATTAATATTATTGTCTCCCCAATTCCCCTCCCATATTGTTAATTTCCTTGTATTTTGATTTTCGCTGTATATTTATAATTGCACAGGTTCATGTGATTTCCACTCTAGCCTGATCACTACTTCGCCAGGGTTAGGCTAGACACTTATCAGCACATGGGGTCGTGTGACGACCCGGCCCGTCGTCACGGGAATTACCACCCCGTTATGTTGTAAATTCATGTTTTATGCTTTTATAGCAGTGTTAGAGTCTATCGGGTGAGTTAGGAGTGAATTGGATTAAAAATGAGGCATGTAGCCTTTTGAAGGAAACTTGAATAAGGAAAGTCAACCCGGAGTTGACTATTGGGTTAGATGGCACGGAATCGGATTCTGATGATTAGGTTAGTTCCGGGAGGTGATTTGTGACTTAGGGGAGCAATCGGAATTGAATTTGGAGACCCGGTGTAGAAATAGGCTTGAATTGGCTAAGGTTGAATTTTGGCGAAATCCGAACGGTAGATGAGATTTTGATCCGGGGGTCGGAATGGAATTCCGACAGTTGCAGTAGCTTCGCTATGTGATTTTGGATATGTCCGCAAATTTTTAGATCATTCGGACGTTGTTTAGTCGGGTTTTTGATTGATTGTGTAATTCGGAATGTTTTAAGGAATTTAGGCTTGAATTCGATGTGAATTATGGGTTTTGATGTTGTTAGACGAGTTTTGAGGATTGGAGCAAGTTCGAATAAGGTATTAGGATGTGTTGGTGAGTTTGGATGAGGTCCCGGGGGCCTCGGGGTGTTTTCGGATGGCTAAACGGGAGAAAATGTGGAAAATTGTAGGGGAGTGTTCTGGTTCTGTTATTTTCGCTCCTACGGAAATGGGGGCGTAGGAGCGAGTCCGCAGAAGCGGACGAGGGGGCGCAGGAGCGCTTGTCTTCGCAGAAGTGGAAAAATGTCCGCTGAGGCGGCGTCGCAGGAGCGAAAAGTAGACCGCAGAAGCGGTCAAGAGGCGAAATGGTGAGTCCGCAGAAGCGGGTGATTGAGCGCTTAGGCGAGTCCGCAGGAGCGGACTCTTGGTCGCAAAAGCGGAACATTCCGCAGGTGCGGAAGACTTTCCGCAGAAGCGGACCCGTAGGAGCGGTCCGTGTATCGCAGAAGTGAAAATCGCAGTGAGTTAAGTGTATCAGAAGTTAGAAAATTTCAGAAACATTTCACACATTTGGGTCTCGGCTTTAGAGGCGATTTGGGCGATTTTGAAGAGAAACTCAAGGGAAATCATTAGGTAATCAACTATGAACTTAAACTTTGATTAGTATTGATAATATTATGCAATTATATCATGAAAATGGAGGAATTTGGGGTGATTCATGGAAGATTTAACCCTAGGTTTGAACTTTAGAAAATCAAGGTTTTGAATGGGCAAATGGAGTCCGAATTTGGTAAAATTTATATGCCTAGACTCGTATCGAGATGAGGGTTCCGAATATGTGACTTTCATGATTTTTCGACAAGCGTACCGAAAGTCGAGTTTTGGCAACTTTGCCGTTTTTAGTGTAAATCGAGTTGTATTGATTGGGTGTCGTCCCATTGGCCTAATTTGTTGTATTTCTGCTGTATTTGATCAGATTCTACGCGTGTGGAGCTTGATTCTCGTGGCAAGGGCATTGCGGAGTAGTCGTCGCGCTGTATTGAGGTGAGTAATAGATGTGGGTGATGACCAGCGGGTTCGAAACCCTGGTACACCACTTTGTGACGTTGTATAGCAGCGAGACACGTACTCTGTCACGACCCCAAATCCGGTCGTGATGGCGCCCAGCACATTGCTAAGCCAGCCTGATCAATCAATATCAACAACGGAGCTAGAAGCTCTATTTAACCCATTTAAGCATTTCAAAATGTGAAACAATAGTAATACTTATACCAACAACGGGGAAACCAAGTCCCAAAATATACTAACTCCCATAGACCGAAGGGTCAAGAGTCATGAGCCTCTACTGAACGTAAGTGTATAAAGGTTTACAAAAATACCAAGTGCGGAAAGAAATGTCAATACAAAATCAAAAGACAGTAGGAAGGAATATCGGGTCCTGCGGACTCTGCAGCTACCTCGTATATCCCACAGATGTCGCCTCGAGTAGCTACCGAATCAAGTCTGCTGAGAGGTACCTGGATCTGCACACAAGGTGCAGGGAGTAAAATGAGTACTGCCAGACTCAGTGGTAATAAACAAGGGTAAGACAATGCAGATAAGAAATCCGCAATAAAGCACTATGTAAAACTATAATCAGCTACCCTGTCATAGAATCAATATTCACTGTACCTGTACCAACAAATACCAATAAATAGCATAACAACTAGCAGATGTAGCTAAATGCAATGCAATGCATGATATGACCGCTACGGCGCGTAGCTCGACTCCAATTTTGGGTACCCGTGCTCACTGTGGGGGTTCAGACTCCGGAGGGGCTCCTACAGCCCAAGCACATCTCATAGAGATATTCCTGCGGCGTGCAGTCCGATCCAACATATATCTCGCTGCGGCGCGCGGCCCGATCCACTACTAGTCAGCTAATATGCAGATACAGCCTCGCAGGCTCAAAAGTAGTTTTTTGAAAACTCTTTTATCATTTTTCAGTTGGAAAACAGTAATATCAAGTTCCAGAGATTGGAATTAGCATAATAACAGAAATAGTTGCGGACTAGTAGTAAACTAGCATGTCTATATGATAAGACAATGATAACGATCCTCGCAGGATCCAATAACTGGCTCACGGCCCACAAGTATACTCAACCGCCCAAGAAGGGGGTTCAACGGCTCGAGAATAACCAATAATACAGTATCAACAGGTCGGACTAATATATATAGTCTCCAGTTCATGATCGACCCCGCACTCTCAAGAGTGTGCGTGTCTCGCCGCTATACAGCGTCACAAAGTGGTATACCGGGGTTTCGAACCCGCTGGTCATCACCCACATCTATTACTCACCTCAATACGGCGCGACGACTACTCCGCAATGCCCTTGCCATGAGAATCAAGCTCCGCACGCGTAGAATTTGATCAAATACAGTAGAAGTACAACAAATTAGGCCAATGGGACGACACCCAATCAATACAACTCGATTTACATCAAAATTCCCAAAGTTGTCAAAACCCGACTTTCGGTACGCTTGTCGAAAAATTACAAAAGTTACATATTCGGAATCCTCATCTCGATACGAGTCTAGGCATATAAAATTTACCAAAATTGGACTCCATTTGCCCACTCAAATCGGTATTTTTCTTCAATTTAGGCCTAGGGCTCAAACCCACCTTTAATCTTTAATTTACAGGGATTAAACCAAGGATTTCATGTTAAAATGATGTAATTAAGCCACAAAACTTACCTCCAACGAAACCCCGATGATTTCCCAGCAATCTCCCGTCAATTTCTTCTCTTGGAACTCAAAAATGGGGGTTTTGGGTATTAAACCCGCGACGCGAACGCGACCTTCACTCACGCGTCCGCGAAGCTTCCCAGCCTTTCCAATACGCGAACGCGATACCCCCCTCGCGAACGCGATGCCTGCCGAACTTGGCCTACGCGAACGCGGGCCGTGCCCTCGCGAACGCGAAGGCCAAATCACTGCCCAGTGATCTGCAGATTACAGCAGGTCTTTTCTTGCTTCCAAATGCCGGATGATGGTCCGGATTCACCCCGAGGCCCCGGGACCCCAACGAAAACCACCAACATACCCCAAAACACGATACGAACTTGTTCCAATCATAAAAACACCATCCTAAACATCAAAATCACCAATTACACACGGATTCAAGCCTAAATTTCTTAAAACTTTCCGAATTACACATTCGATCAAAAACCCGACCAAACGACGTCCGAATGACCTGAAATTTTGCAGGCACATCCAAAATCACCTAACGAAGCTATTGCAACTGTCGGAATTCCATTCCGACCCCCGGATCAAAATCTCACCTACCGTTCGGATTTCACCAAAATTCAACCTTAGCCAATTCAAGCCTATTTCTACACCGGGCCTCCAAATTCAATTCCGATCGCTCCCCTAAGTCACAAATCACCTTCCGGAACTAACCGAATCATCGGAATCCGATTCCGAGCCCTCTAACCAAATAGTCAACTCCGGGTTGACTTTCCTTATTCAAGTTTCCTTCACAAAGGCTATATGCCTCATTTTCAATCCAATTCACTCCTAACTCACCCGATAGACTTTAACACCGATATAAAAGCATAAAACATACAATTTCAACATAACGGGGTGGTAATTCCCGTGACGACGGGCCGGGTCGTCACATTCTCCCCCTCTTAAGCAAACGCTCGTCCTCGAGCGGGTCAAGAAACATACCTGAAGTCTCAAACAAGTGAGGATAACTGCTCCGCATCTCCCGCTCGATCTCCCAAGTGGCCTCCTCCACGGGTCGACCTCTCCACTGAACCTTAACCGATGCAATCTCCTTAGACCTCAATTTTCTCACCTGACGTCCCAAAATGGCAATAGGCTCCACATCATAGGATAGATCACCATCAAGTTGAATGGTACTGAAGTCTAATACATGAGACGGATCTCCAATGTACTTCCGGAGCATAGACACATGGAATACCGGATGAACGCTAGATAAGCTGGGCGGCAAGGCTAACTCATATGCCACCTCTCCAACTCTCTTGAGTATCTCAAAAGGACCAATGTACCTGGGACTCAACTTTCCTTACTTCCCAAACCTCATAACACCCTTCATAGGTGAAACCTTCAACAATACTCTGTCACCAACCATGAAAGACAACTCTCGAACTCTACGGTCCGCATAACTCTTCTGACGAGACTGTGCTATACGAAGCCTCTCCTGGATCAACTTTGCTCTATTCAGAGCATCCTGGACTAACTCAGTCCCTATCAACCTATCCTCACCAGGCTTAAACCATCCCACGGGGGATCTACACCGCCTGCCATACAATGCCTCATACGGGGCCATCTGAATACTCGACTGATAACTGTTGTTGTAGGCAAACTCGGCAAGTGGTAGGAACTCATCCCACGAACCACCAAAATCAATCACACAAGCTCGCAACATATCCTCCAAGATCTGAATAGTACGCTCAGACTGTCCGTCTGTCTGGGGGTGAAATGCCGTACTCAACTCAACCCGCGTACCCATCTCTCGCTGAAATGCTCTCCAAAACTGAGAAGTGAACTGAGTACCCCTGTCGGATATGATAGACACCGGAACTCCATGCAACCGAACAATCTCTCGAATAAAGATCGCTGCCAACCGCTCCGATGAGTAGGTAGTACTAACTGGAATGAAGTGAGCCGACTTGGTCAGTCTATCCACAATCACCCATACAGAATCAAACTTCCTCGCCGTCCGAGGGAGTCCAGTAACAAAGTCCATAGTGATCCTCTCCCATTTCCACTCAGGAATATCAATGCGCTGAAATACGCCACCGGGCCTCTAATGCTCGTACTTAACCTGCTGACAGTTGAGGCACCGTGCTACATGTCCGACAATGTCCATTTTCATCTTTCTCCACCAATAGTGTTGTTTCAAATCTTGATACATCTTCGCGGCTCCTGGATGGATAGAATACCGCGAGCTATGGGCCTCCTCCAGAATCGACTCACGAAGGTCATCAACATTGGGCACACATATCCGGCCCCGCATCCTCAATACGCCGTCACTATCAATGGTGACATCTCTAGCATCATCATGCTGAACTCTGTCCCTAAGGACAGCCAAATGTGGATCATCATACTGGCGCTCACGAATACGATCATATAGAGATGACCGAGATACAACACAAGCCAATACCCTGCTGGGCTCCGAAATATCTAACCTCACTAGCCGATTGGCTAGCACCTGAACATCATAAGCAAATGGCCTCTCCTCAGCTGGAATATATGCCAAGCTCCCCATACCGACCGCCTTCCGGCTCAAAGCATCGGCCACCACATTGGCCTTCCCCGGATGATATAATATAGTAATGTCATAATCCTTCAGCAACTCAAGCCATCTCCGCTGTCTCAAATTAAGGTCTTTCTGTTTGAACAAGTGCTGGAGACTACGATGGTTGGTATACACCTCACAAGACACACCATACAAATAGTGCCTCCAAATCTTCAATGCATGAACAATGGCGGCTAGATCCAAGTCATGAACAGGATAGTTCTTCTCATGTGGCTTCAACTGCTGAGAAGCATAAGCAATTACCTTACCTTCCTGCATCAACACACAACCTATCCGCACTCTCGAGGCATCACAATATATGTTATATGGACCTGAAGATGATGGTAAGGCTAACACTGGAGCTATGGTCAAAGTTGTCTTGAGCTTTCGAAAGCTCTCCTCGCACTCATCCGACCACATGAATGGTGCACCCTTCTCTATCAATCTGGTCAAAGAAGAAGAAATGGATGAAAATCCCTGAACAAACCGGCGATAATATCCCGCCAAACCAAGAAAACTCCTAATATCTGTAGCTGAGGTCGGTCTAGGCCAACTCTGCACCGCCTCTATCTTTTTCTGATCAACCTGAATACCATCACGAGACACCACATGTCCCATAAATGCTACGGACTCGAGCCAAAACTCGCACTTGGAGAATTTAGCATATAGCTTCTCCTCTCTCAATCTCTGCAACACAATACTCAAATGCTGAGCATGCTCCTCCTGACTACGGGAGTAGACTAGAATGTCATCAATGAACACAATCACAAATGAATCCATATAAGGCCTGAACACACTATTCATCAGATGCATAAATGCTGCTGGGGCGTTGGTCAGCCCAAACGACATCACAAGAAACTCATAATGACCATATCGGGTCCTGAATGCAGTCTTCATAATATCCGAGCCCCTGATCTTCAGCTGATGATAGCCTGGACGAAGATCGATCTTAGAAAACACCCTCGCATCCTGTAACTGATCAAACAAATCATCTATGCGCGGTAGAGGGTACTTGTTCTTCACTGTCACTTTGTTCAATTGCCTATAATCAATACACATTCGCATGGAAACATCTTTCTTTTTAACAAATAATACCGGCGCACCCCACGGAGACACACTAGGGCGGATGAAACCCTTATCCAGAAGCTCTTGAAGTTGCTCTTTCAGTTCTTTCAACTCAGCTGGTGCCATCCGATAAGGAGGAATGGATATAGGCTGAGTGCCCGGCACCAAGTCAATGCCAAAATCAATATCCCTGTCCGGTGGCATGCCCGGCAGGTCTGAGGGGAATACATCTGGGAAGTCCCTTACAATAGGTACAGAATCAATGCTAGGAGACTCAGCTCCCACATCTCTCACAAAAGCTAAGTACGATAAACACCCTTTTTCAACCATCTTCTGAGCTTTTAGGAACGAAATAACACGGCTAGGGACGAAATCGGTCGAACCCCGCCACTCAATCTGAGAAATACCAGGAATGGCCAACGTAACTGTCTTAGCATGAGAGTCCAATATAGCATGGTACGGAGACAACCAGTCCATACCCAATATAACATCAAAGTCCACCATCCCCAACAATAACAAATCGGCCTGGGTCTCCAGACCCCCAATAGATATAACACAGGATCTATAGACATGATCCACAATAATCGTATCACCCACGGGGGTGGATACATGAACAGGTAAATCAAGACTACCACGAGTCGCACCCAAGTGATGTGCAAAATAAGAGGACACGTAAGAATATGTGGACCCTGGATCAAATAGAACAGAGGCATCTCTGTGACAGACAGAAATGATACCTGTAATCACAGCATCGGAGGCAACTGCATCACGCCTGTCAGGAAGTGCATAGAACCGTGCCTGGCCTCCACCAGATCTCTCCTCGCCCCTGGGGCGACCACGAGAAGACTGACCTCCACCTCTACTAGACCGAGATGGTGCTGAAGAGGAGGGTTGATCCCTCTGCTGAGTCCTGCCCCTACGTAGTCGAGGGCACTGTCTCCTCACGTGGCCAAACTCACCACACTCATAACATGCACCTGTTGTGCATGCTCCTCCTGGCTGCGTGAATATACCAGAATGTCATCAATAAACACAATCACAAAAGAATCAAGGTACGGCCGAAATACACTATTCATCAAGCGCATGAATGCTGCTGGGGCATTAGTCAACCCGAAAGACATCACCAGGAACTCGTAGTGCCCATATCGCGTCCTGAACGTTGTCTTCATAATATCTGAGTCCCTGATCTTCAACTGATGATAGCCCGATCGAAGATCAATCTTAGAAAATATACTAGCTCCTTGGAGCTGATCAAATAGGTCTTCAATACGAGGCAATGGGTACTTATTCTTCACGGTTACCTTGTTCAGCTGCCTGTAATCAATGCACAGTCTCATTGTGCCATCTTTCTTCTTCACGAACAACACCGGTGCACCCTGAACCAACCACTCGAACTGGCGACGTAGCTTCTCGCGACGAGACCGAGGTACATATTTCTCTAGAAAGAGAGTAGAGAACTGCTGCCATGTGAGGGGTGCTGCTCTTGTAGGCCTACGCCTCTCAAACTCCTCCCACCAATCAAATGCGGGACCGTTGAACTGAAATGTAGTAAATGAAACTCCGCTGGACTCAAGAATACCAGCCGTACGCAGCATCTTCTGACACTTATCCAAGAAACCCTGGGCATCCTCGCCCTCGGCGCCACTAAAATGGGGTGGTTGAAGTCTGCCAAATCTCTCAAGACGACGCTGCTCGTCATCGGGCATAACCTGAACCATATGCTCTGGAGCTGGAGCTGGTGCAGCTGGAGGAATAACCGGTGCAACCACCTGAGCGGGGAGAACATATTTCTCACGCCCATAACTAGGGCTACATATCAAATCACAACAAGAACTGAATACCTTACAGCTCTCCCATTATCAAACTACCATTTGCACAATAAAGATCAATACCGATCGTATGAACTTCATAATACCGGCTCGCGAAATTAGTACCTTGGTGCTCAAGCGATAGACAAAGATCTGGCCTCAAGTCCTCCCGACTGGCCCAACATGAATTCACAGAGATTATATCTCGCCCCTCGATTGGCGAATCACAAGCCCTCAAGGCAATTATATTACTGAGCGCTCGAACCGTACACAGACGTGTAGAAGGAATTTCAAAAATTATATCTGAATCAAGTGCGCACGATAAGAATTCCAAGAAATGTGAAGTGTTTCCTAAAGGTTCGCAGCCTCCCGAGGATAAGTACGAGCGTCCCCGTGCCGATCCACAAGACTCTACTAACCGGCTCAAGACTCATGAGGCCTAGTAAACCTAGGCTCTAATACCAACTTGTCACGACCCCAAATCTGGTCGTGATGGCGCCCAGCACATTGCTAAGCCAGCCTGATCAATCAATATCAACAACGGAGCTAGAAGCTCTATTTAACCCATTTAAGCATTTCAAAATGTGAAACAATAGTAATACTTATACCAATAGCGGGGAAACCAAGTCCCAAAATATACTAACTCCCATAGACCGAAGGGTCAAGAGTCATGAGCCTCTACTGAACGTAAGTGTATAAAGGTTTACAAAAATACCAAGTGCGGAAAGAAATGTCAATACAAAATCAAAAGACAGTAGGAAAGAATATCGGGTCCTGCGGACTCCGCAGCTACCTCGTATATCCCACAGATGTCGCCTCGCACAGCTACTGGATCACTGCTGAGAGGTACCTGGATCTGCACACAAGGTGCAGGGAGTAAAATGAGTACCGCCAGACTCAGTGGTAATAAACAAGGGTAAGACAACGCAGATAAGAAATCCGCAATAAAGCACTATGTAAAACTATAATCAGCTACCCTGTCATAGAATCAATATTCACTGTACCTGTACCAACAAATACCAATAAATAGCATAACAGCTAGGAGATGTAGCTAAATGCAATGCAATGCATGATATGACCGCTACGGCGCGTAGCCCGACTCCAATTTTGGGTACCTGTGCTCACTGTGGGGGTTTAGACTCCGGAGGGGCTCCTACAGCCCAAGCACATCTCATAGAGATTTACTGCGGCGTGCAGCCCGATCCAACATATATATCTCGCTGCGGCGCGCAGCCCGATCCACTACTAGTCAGCTAATATGCAGATACAGCCTCGCAGGCTTAAAAGTAGTTTTTGAAAACTCTTTTTATCATTTTTCAGTTGGAAAACAGTAATATCAAGTTCCAGAGATTGGAATTAGCACAATAACAGAAATAGCTGCGGACCAGTAGTAAACTAGCATGTCTATATGATAAGACAATGATAACGATCCTCGCGGGATCCAATAACCGGCTCACGGCCCACAAGTATACTCAACCGCCCAAGAAGGGGGTTCAACGGCTCGAGAATAGCCAATAATACAGTATCAACAGGTCGGACTAATATATAGTCTCCAGTTCATGATCGACCCCGCACTCTCGAGAGTGTGCGTGTCTCGCCGCTATACAGCGTCACAAAGTGGTATACCGGGGTTTCGAACCCGCTGGTCATCACCCACATCTATTACTCACCTCAATACGGCGCGACGACTACTCCGCAATGCCCTTGCCACGAGAATCAAGCTCCGCACGCGTAGAATCTGATCAAATACAGTAGAAGTACAACAAATTAGGCCAATGGGACGACACCCAATCAATACAACTCGATTTACATCAAAATTCCCAAAGTTGTCAAAACCCGACTTTCGGTACGCTTGTCGAAAAATTACAAAAGTTACATATTCGGAATCCTCATCTCGATACGAGTCTAGGCATATAACATTTACCAAAATCGGACTCCATTTGCCCAGTCAAATCGGTGTTTTTCTTCAATTTAGGCCTAGGGCTCAAACCCACCTTTAATCTTTCATTTACGGGGATTTAACCAAGGATTTCATGTTAAAATGATGTAATTAAGCCACAAAACTTACCTCCAACGAAACCCCGATGATTTCCCGACAATCTCCCGTCAATTTCTTCTCTTGGAACTCAAAAATGGGGGTTTTGGGTATTAAACCCGCGACTGGTTCTGTTCTGAACTTAAACTCACTGCCAGTCAAATCTCTTCATCGCGTTCGCGACGCCTCTCACGCGAACGCGATGCCTTATTCCAGTTCTTCATCGCGAACGCGACATGCCGTCACGCGTCCGCGAAGACCATTCTCCCCAGCCCGGACTTTTCCTCTACGCGAACGCGTAGTCTCCTACGCGAACGCGTGGCCTTGCCAATTCCTTCTTCGCGATCGCGGCCTAAACCCACGCGAACGCGATGCGTCCTAACTCCCTCATACGCGAATGCGACCTTCACTCACGCGTCCGCGAAGCTTCCCAGCCTTTCCAATACGCGAACGTGATACCCCCTTCGCGAACGCGATGCCTGCTGAACTTGGCCTACACAAACGCGGGCCGTGCCCTCGCGAACGCGAAGGCCAAATCACTGCCCAGTGATCTGCAATTTACAGCAGATCATTTCTTGCTTCCAAATGCCGGATGATGGTCCGGATTCACCCCGAGGCCCCCGGACCCCAACGAAAACCACCAACATACCCCAAAACACGATACGAACTTGTTCCAATCATAAAAACACCATCCTAAACATCAAAATCACCAATTACACACGGATTCAAGCCTAAATTTCTTAAAACTTTCCGAATTACACATTCGATCAAAAACCCGACCAAACGACGTCCGAATGACCTGAAATTTTGCAGGCACATCCAAAATCACCTAACGAAGCGACTGCAACTGTCGGAATTCCATTCCGACCCCCGGATCAAAATCTCACCTACCGTTCGGATTTCGCCAAAATTCAACCTTAGCCAATTCAAGCCTATTTCTACACCGGCCTCCAAATTCAATTCCGATCGCTCCCCTAAGTCACAAATCACCTCCCGGAACTAACCGAATCATCGAATCCGATTCCGAGCCCTCTAACCAAATAGTCAACTCCAGGTTGACTTTCCTTATTCAAGTTTCCTTCACAAAGGCTATATGCCTCATTTTCAATCCAATTCACTCCTAACTCACCCGACAGACTTTAACACTGATATAAAAGCATAAAACATAAAATTTCAACATAACGGGGTGGTAATTCCCGTGACGACGGGCCGGGTCGTCACATACTCTCTTGTGATTGCGGGGTCGATTGTGATTGGGGACTATGGCTTAGTCCGACTTGTTGGCACTGTGTTATGATATTGGCTTTTCTTGAGCCGTCGAACCTCCTTCATGGATGGTTGCATACTATATATTGTGTAATTGGCCACTCTTGAGCCGATGAACCCCCTTCTTGGGCGGTTGAGTATACTTGTGGGCCGTGAGCCAGTTATTGGATCCCGCGAGGATCGTTATCATCGTCTTATCATATTGACATGTTAGTTACTACCAGTCCGTAGCTATCTCTGTTATCATGCTATTTCCAATCTCTGGAACTTGATATTACCGTTTTCAACTGAAAAATGATAAAAGATGTTTCAAACTACTTTTGAGCCTGCGAGGCTGTAATTTGCATATTAGCTGACTGGTAGTAGATCGGGCTGCACGCCGCAGCAGTATACATGTTGGATCGGACTGCACGCCGCAGTGATATTGTGCTTGGGTTGTAGGAGCCCCTCCGGAGTCCGAACCCCCACAGTGAGCACGGGTACCCAAATTGGATCGGGCTACGCGTCGTAGCGGTCATATCATGCATTGCATTGCATTTAGCTATATCTGCTAGCTGTTATACTGTTTTGCTGGTACTTTGTTGGTACAGGTACAGTGAATATTGATTCTATGACAGGGTAGCTGATTATAATTTTACATAGTGCTTTATTGCGGATTTCTTATCTGCGCTGTCTTACCCTTGTTTATTACCACTAAGTCTGGCAGTACTCATTTTACTCCCCGCACCTTGTGTGCAGATCCAGGTACCTCTCAGCAGTGATCCAGTAGCTGTGCGAGGCGACATCTGTAGGACATTCGAGGTAGCTGCAGAGTCCGCAGGACCCGATATTCTTTCTTACTGCCTCTTGATTTTGTATTGATGTTTCTTTCCGTACTTGGTATTTTGCAAACCATTATACACTTATGTTTAGTAGAGGCTCATGACTCTTGACCCTTCGGTCTATGGGAGTTGGTATATTTTGGGACTTGGTTCCCCGTTTTCGTTATATGTGTATCGCTGTTGCTTCGTGATTGATATGCTTTAATGGGATAAAGCGAGCTTCTAGCTCCGTTCTTGTTATTGATTGGTCAGGCTGGCTTAGCAATGTGCTGGGCGCCATCACGACCGGATTGGGGTCGTGACAAGTTGGTATCAGAGCCTAGGTTTACTAGGCCTCATGAGTCTTGAGCCGGTTGGTAGAGTCTTGTGGATCGGTACGGGGACACCCGTACTTATCCTCGGGAGGCTGCGAACCTTTAGGAAACACTTCAATTTTCTTGAACTCTGTCGTGCGCACTTGATTCAGCTTGAGATATAATTTTTGAAATTCCTTCCACACGTCCGTGTACGCATCGAGCGCTCGGTAATGTGATTGCCTTATGGCTTGTGATTTCCTCGAACGAGGGGCGAGATATAATCTCGGTGAGTTCATGTTGGGCCAGTCAGGATGACTTGAGGCTGGACCTTGTTTATGACTTGAGCATTAAGGTGCTGATTTTGTGAGTGGTGGCAATAGATAATGTACTGAGGGTTTGAAATCCCGTATTTTTGCACTATACAGTGTTGTGCTGAGATGGAATATGCGTCATGTGACGAGCGTGGTGGTATTGTGACCGGGGATTTGGACTTGATCCTTCCCAATTGATAAATTACTGTGTAAAGTGACTGAGACTGGGCTTATATCTATGTACTTGGGCTAGTAGCCATGTTTGGGGCCTTGTGCCGATCTGTAGAGTATTAGGGAGGCTTACTAATGGATGAGCTGTTAATTGTTCGACTCTTATCTAAACTGTTGTGTAGCCCCGAGCTCTGGGCGTGGTGAATATTTATCATATCTCGTAAATGGAAGGTAAAATGCCTTATGTGTAGTGGAACAAGTTTAAACTCGGGAAGACTAAAGTGATTTTGCTATGTGTATCCTGGTGGAAGGTATTGTGATGAAATGCTAAATTGAGAAGAAGTAGGAGGGTTGATCCTCATGTGTAATTAAAGTAATTTTGATATGTGTTATGATTCGAGCAGGTACGGCGCAGGTTCAAGTATAAATTGTGATAATATGATTCGTATAGTATTGAGATTTAATGTTGTTGAAATACATTGTGATATCTTGTTGAGTTGTGGATGTATTGTTAAAATGGTTTGGTGATTCTCTGGCAGGTGGATAGGCCAATATACAAAGGAAACTCTGCCGAATTTTTGGGAAAATTTTGGACTTAGAAAAGCTTTTTGTCACCTAAAGAGCGGGCGTAACTGTTGCGTGTGAATGAATGCAAGAATTGCAAAAGAATTAATATTTATGATGATTCGAACCTCCGCCGAAGCTTGTAAATGACTTGAGTTTAATCTAACTAGAACGTTGTTGCATCATTTGAGTAAGAAGTCTATGAGTGGCTAAAAATGCTTTGATGTATGACTCCGAGCTAAGTTGGAGAGGTTGTTATTGATTAACTGATTGCACTGTTGTGTGCTGTATTGGCTCTGTCTCTAGGTATGTTGGGAAATTTTGATAAAGGTTATGGTGCTTCGTAGATATGAAGAAATACTAGGATGTTGTGAACTTATGTTGGTAAAGAATGTTCGGTGTATAGAAAAGAAAGATAGCTAATTGTATCCGTATGTAATCATGATCTGCAGTGTCAGAGTTCTAACAAGGCACGAGTGGTTATGTTCAATAAGACAGTTGAATTACATCTGAATGAGGGTAAATGACGCCCGAGAATAGTCCTGTGGTGTTCCATATTTTGCTTGTAACGGATGCCTTAAGATTATGTATGTGGCTAAAGATGGTGTTTTCGTTAGAAGGGATCAAGACTTGTTCTATGTTATGTGAATGATGGGATTCTATGTATCCGTATTGGAAGGTAATAATACTAATTCAAAAATCGCATGAAGTTCTTCAAAACAAGTATTGTAGAATGTGGTACTCCTGGGAAACATTGAGAGTGGTCTATGGGTTTTAGACCGTGTGGTCTTATGTACGAGTCTCGTGTGGTAACATGAGTTGAGTTATGGTAGTGCTACAGTAAAGGCTAATACTAAGTTAAAGATGGTTCAGAAAAGAAATTGAGTAAATGGAGCAACTTGTTAATAAACTGAAGCGGTATGATAAGGAATACGATTAATTATTGGTATGTGATTGAAGTAATGAGTCTTGCAGATATTGTGCAACAAAGCCTTTGAGTGCTGACAATTGTGTAACTCGATATGGGTATAAGGACCCAGTCCTGGCAGTTTAACTTATGCAATGTAATTAGGAGAAAGAGTTTATGATGTGTTTTAACGTGGTTTAAAAATGAGTGTATTTCCTGTTGGTATGTAAGGCTTGGAATGTGTGATGAGTTTTCTCTATATGGGATCATGAAAGCCCTCGACTAGTTGAGTGCGCCGATGTTTGCGGCGTAGGATAGGAATATGAATTTCCATGTTATCTTAGTGTGGTATGGTATATGCAATGTGTTATGGAAAGTTGATAATGGCATATTCAAGGTTTTGTGATCGGTTCATAATATATGGGGAGTCATTAAAATTATTTAGCAGCGCAAGCAGCTGCAGGTGATTTAAAGAATCGATCTTTCTGGTGATTAAAGAAAATGGTACTGCTATTCTAGTAATTTGGCAGGGTATATGGTCCAAAAGGAAATGTAAACTGATAATATCCAGTGGTATGGTGGTATTCTCTTGTTGGATCGACTATAATAATTGAGTCGTTGATGGCATAGTGAAATTTCCGAATGGCTTTCGTGGTATGAATGGACGCTTGATGTGCGTTATGTATTTGTATGGTGAAGTACGGAATTAAGCATGGTGATTCATGTGTTATATGTGTGTTGGAGACTTGAAGTTCTCGTTAGTCCGCCTATGCAGTGGTTGTATATCATGTGTATCGACACCGTTTTGTGATTATCGAAAATCAGAAGCTCTAGTGGCTTTCTCTCTCGACTTGATATGACGAATTTGGATTATGATACTTGATTGCTGACTGGTCATCATTGGGCCAGGTTGTCTAGACTAATGTGATATAGACTATGATGGTATGGCACAAATTGTGTAGCAGAGTGCATCAGAGTATGCTCCAGCGGGGTAGTTGTACCTCAGGACCAGCAGACGACTGGTGGGTATTGCTTTGTCGGTTGGGCATTCGTGGCGGATATCAGTGCAGAGGTTTCTATCGTTGATTTGGTTCTGGTATTGAGTAACTTTGTCGGATGCGTTTCTTGTGGCCAAACTTGAGGCTATATATGTTTACCATAATGAGTAACTTGACTCGACGCACATTTCTTTGGCGAGGGTTCTATATGGATCAGGTGGCGCGCCGCCACAGGTACTGTTATTTGGATCGGGTGGCACG
Source organism: Nicotiana noctiflora (assembly GCA_032618575.1). Classification (NCBI taxonomy): domain Eukaryota; kingdom Viridiplantae; phylum Streptophyta; class Magnoliopsida; order Solanales; family Solanaceae; genus Nicotiana; species Nicotiana noctiflora. Next base: position 455,229 of record JASVEL010001869.1, on the reverse strand, counting down.
CCGCCACGGGTATGGTATCTGGATCGGGCGGCACGCCGCCACGGGTATGTCATTGAAGCGGGTTGCACGCCGCAACAGTGTAATGTGAAAATAAAGATAGTTATATGTTACCTGGTATACAATACCTCCTGGTTTCCGAGGAAGAGTTTGTATTGAGTATCGCTTGGATAATGGCACATCGGTTGTGTTCTTTCAGGATTTGATAGCATACGTTAATTGTTTCACCGTGGGTGAGGTTGATTGCTTGGGGTCATACCTAAATATGTGCGGGGCTGATCGTTTTGAGCTTGGTAAATTGAGGTGCTTCATGAGTAATAGTGTTTGGATAGAATCATGAATCGTGGCAAGGCCACGTGATATTATGACCTTTTGAGAAGGAGTCATGTACTCTATTTCTATAATGCGAGACGCGATCTCAGTTCTATGTTATGATGGCCCAAAGGAATTGAATTACAGCTCTCTTGTTGAAGACAGTTGTCATGATTTGAGTATGTTCGGATGTCTCTATTGGAGCCTGCGTTGTGCTCGTCGGGGCTTAGGCCGGTGTTGAGGTGACATATCACCAATGCGTGTGTTATAATCGAAATGATCATTTGAGTCATTATGGAGAGCGAGCATATGTGATTTCGGTGGGTTAGAAAGGTAATACCGAGATGTGGGTCCGAAATCTGTTGTGGTATCAGTTAAAAGTGAAATGGATTCATGAATGGTTGACCCGAGAGATGGGTTCGATATATCGCGTGTTCGGTTGCCGTGGGCATGATATGAAGGTGTTGGAACAAGACTCTATCTAATGAAAAAGGTTTTTCAGTTGGTATTTGGTTATCGTGGGAAATTGTTATGATTAGAGACTATTGTCTCGAGTGATTGGGTTGTTTGATACATCATATGATCTCACCCGGAGTGGTGAGTGTGGGTTATTGCGGTGGATTCTAGTGTATCCTGAGTATAGGCATGGGATTAGCAATTGGTATATGATTTCGGAAAGTGCAATGTGATTTATGGTTCAGATGGTCTGTGAGATTTCAGCTATATGGTGTTTCAGGCTTATGAGAGATAGGGTGACGTGTGATCGCCCGAATATATGCTTGGTAAAGTCATTCAGCTATTGAGTTGCTTCTAGTACCACTCTGGTACGCTCGAGGATGAGCGTTTGTTTAAGTTGGGGAGAATGTGACGACCTGGCCCGTCGTCACGGGAATTACCACCCTGTTATGTTGTAAATTCATGTTTTATGCTTTTATAGCAGTGTTAGAGTCTATCGGGTGAGTTAGGAGTGAATTGGATTAAAAATGAGGCATATAGCCTTTTTGAAGGAAACTTGAATAAGGAAAGTAGACCCGGAGTTGACTATTGGGTTAGAGGGCGCGGAATCGGATTCTGATGATTCGGTTAGTTCCGAGAGGTGATTTGTGACTTAGGGGAGCAATCGGAATTGAATTTGGAGACCCGGTGTAGAAATAGGCTTGAATTGGCTAAGGTTGAATTTTGGCGAAATCCGAACGGTAGGTGAGATTTTGATCCGAGGGTCGGAATGGAATTCCGACAGTTGCAGTAGCTTCGCTATGTGATTTTGATATGTCCGCAAATTTTTAGATCATTCGGACGTTGTTTAGTCGGGTTTTTGATTGATTGTGTAATTCGGAATGTTTTAAGGAATTTAGGCTTGAATTCGATGTGAATTATGGGTTTTGATGTTGTTAGACGTGTTTTGAGGATTGGAGCAAGTTCGAATAAGGTATTAGCATGTGTGGGTGTGTTTGGATAAGGTCCCGAGGGCCTCGGGGTGTTTTCGGATGGCTAAACGGGAGAAAATGTGGAAAATTGTAGGGGAGTGTTCTGGTTCTGTTGTTTTCGCTCCTGCGGAAATGGGGGCGCAGGAGCGAGTCCGCAGAAGCGGACGAGGGGGCGCAGGAGCGCTTGTCTTCACAGAAGCAGAAAAATGTCCGCTGAGGCGGCGTCGCAGGAGCGAAAAGTAGACCGTAGAAGCGGTCAAGAGGCGAAATGGTGAGTCCGCAGAAGCGGGTGATTGAGCGCTTAGGCGAGTCCGCAGGAGCGGACTCTTGGTCGCAAAAGCGGAACATTCCGCAGGAGCGGAAGACTTTCCGCAGAAGCGGACCCGCAGGAGCGGTCCGTGTATCGCAGAAGCGAAAATCGCAGTGAGTTAAGTGTATCAGAAGTTAGAAAATTTCAGAAACATTTCACACATTTGGGTCTCGGCTTTAGAGGCGATTTGGGCGATTTTGAAGAGAAACTCAAGGGAAATCATCAGGTAATCAACTATGGACTTAAACTTTGATTAGTATTGATAATATTATGCAATTATATCATGAAAATGGAGGAATTTGGGGTGATTCATGGAAGATTTAACCCTAGGCTTGAACTTTAGAAAATCAAGGTTTTGAATGGGCAAATGGAGTCCGAATTTGGTAAAATTTATATGCCTAGACTCGTATCGAGATGAGGGTTCCGAATATGTGACTTTTGTGATTTTTCGACAAGCGTACCGAAAGTCGGGTTTTGGCAACTTTGCCATTTTTGGTGTAAATCGAGTTGTATTGATTGGGTGTCGTCCCATTGGCCTAATTTGTTGTATTTCTACTGTATTTGATCAGATTCTATGCGTGCGGAGCTTGATTCTCGTGGCAAGGGCATTGCGGAGTAGTCGTCGCGCCGTATTGAGGTGAGTAATAGATGTGGGTGATGACCAGGCGGGTTGGAAACCCCGGTACACCACTTTGTGACGCTGTATAGCAACGAGACACATACTCTCTTGTGAGTGCGGGGTCGATTGTGATTGGGGACTATGGCTTAGTCCGACTTGTTGGCACTGTGTCATGATATTGGCTATTCTTGAGCCGTCGAACCTCCTTCTCGGATGGTTGCATACAATATATTGTGTTATTGGCCACTCTTGAGCCGAGGAACCCCCTTCTTGGGCGGTTGAGTATACTTGTGGGCCGTGAGCCAGTTATTGGATCCCGCGAGGATCGTTATCATAGTCTTGTGATATTGATATGCTAGTTTACTACCAGTCCGCAGCTATTTCTGTTATCATGTTATTTCCAATCTCTGGAACTTGATATTACTATTTCAACCGAAAAATGATAAAAGATGTTTTCAAAACTACTTTTGAGCATGCGAGGCTGTATTTGCATTTTAGCTGACTGGTAGTGGATCGGGCTGCACGCCGCAGCGGTATATATGTTGGATCGGACTGCACACCGCAGTGATATTGTGCTTGGGCCGTAGGAGCCCCTCCGGAGTCCGAACCCCCACAATGAGCACGGGTACCCAAACTGGATCGGGCTACGCATCGTAGCGGTCATATCATGCATTGCATTGCATTTAGCTACATCTGATAGATGTTATACTGTTTTGCTGGTACTTGATGGTACATGTACATTTGATATTGATTTTTGTGACAGGGTATTTGATTACAGCTTTACCTAGTGCTTTATTGCGGATTTCTTATCTGCGCTGCCTTACCCCTGTTTATTACCACTGAGTCTGGCAGTACTTATTTTACTCCCTGCACCTTGTGTGCAGATCCAGGTACCTCTCAGCAGTGATCCGGTAGCTGTTCGAGGCGACATCTGTAGGATATTCGAGGTAGCTGCAGAGTCCGCAGGACCCGATATTCCGTCTTACTTGTCTTTTTGATTCTGTATTGATGTTTCTTTCCGTACTTGGTATTTTGCAAACCATTATACACTTATGTTCAGTAGAGGCTCATGACTCTTGACCCTTCGGTCTATGGGAGTTGGTATATTTTGGGACTTGGTTCCCCGCTTTCGTTATATGTGTATCACCGTTGCTTCATGATTGATATGCTTTAATGGGATAAAGCGAGCTTCTAGCTCCGTTCTTGTTATTGATTGGTCAGGCTAGCTTAGCAATGTGCTGGGCGCCATCACGACCGGATTGGGGTCGTGACAGGTCGGTTGTGCTGATGCTACACTCTGTGTATTTTTGCACAGGTCCAGGTTTCTAGCAACAACAACAACATTAGCACATGATATCGTGAGACCCGAGAAGCCTTGCAGGAATCCGCAGGCCCGACGTCTCTCTCTTATTTTTCTCTTTTAGACCGTTGTCTCCTTGTATTCGAGACAAACAACTTATATATGTGTTCTTTCAGACCTTTGTATTTAGAAATTCTTAGTAGTTCCTCAGTAACGTGACACCAGTCTTGAGTAGAGGCTATTGTTGACTTTTCCGTGTTTTGATTCAGATTATAATTCAGACTTCCACTATTATTTTATTTCATATTTTATATTGTTGCTATAAACTGGTTAAGAGATTTGAATATTAATGGAGAAGCTGTTAAATTAGCTTGCCTAGCTCCTACGAGTAGGCGTTGTCACGGCTCCCGAAGCTGAGAAAATCCGCGTGACAGGTTTCTATTTATTGATTTTCAATGCCTCGACTTAAATTGAGACAATTATTTTTTTCATTTTAGTTTTAATAGTTGGAGTACTGAAATCCATTCTGATAATTCCAATTATAAAGTTCTAAATGCAATTAAAAGATATTCTTATGTTTTTTTCTAGTCACCTAAAACTGTCATAGCCCCACGGACAACGAGCAATTGATCTCGAAAGGGGTTATTGTTAAGTTTGTATTAATAAGAAGGGATTTTTGCCTATCCATGCCATATATGAAACCTTATTATAAAAAATATTCATAATTTGTTCTTTACCCGTGTAGTCCACATTTTTTCTACAAAATATATACCAATCCAATAATAGGTAGATTTTGCCATAAAAAGCGCGCTAAAAATAAGGCACCGGATCTGTGTATTGAATTTTGAAACGGAAGGAAATCATATTGCTGCGTAATTATCTCCTTCCTCAAAGGAAACAGATCTGTCTTCTCTCACTCTACTACAATTCTCAAAAAATGCAAGCTGCTGAAGCTTCAGTAATCAAATTGGTTCTTCAAATTCTACAATGCAATACAAATTGTAGAATACAAAATTATTTTTCGTCGACATTACTCAAATTGTCAAAACCATATCTGTTCTTCGTCTTTTTCTCTATCAACTACACTAAATTATGTCAAAAATCCCAAAGTTGAAAAAATCTATTCTTCCATATATTTTTCATCATTGACAGCCAATAAAAAGCTTGAAAGATTTTAAATTAAAATTCGGGTTTTCAAAAATCATTATTTGTTTGGATTGGGTGTTGTTGTAAATAATTCAGAATATGTTTAGGAGTTTATATCTCAATTTTGAGGAGTTTTGGTGAAGCATAGACTTGGTTTTGACTGAATTTCAGATTGAAACTCGTCGAAGAAGAAGGGGAAGACATATTTCCAGAATTGTAGATAAATTATAGAATTGTAGATAAATTATAGATATATTGTAGATAAATTATAGATAAATTGTATTGGTAAGACTAAAACTTCTACAAGTCTTCTACAATTATGTCAAAAATGCCAATTATGCTACAATTGAAATGGAAATTGGGATATTAAAATTCAATGTATTCAGTTTGTAGATATCTTGTAGATAAAATTTCTACAAATAAACTACAAAATCAGTTTAAGTATTGTATAAAGTTGTATTGTTTTTAAGTGTATCTACAAAATTACTACATTTATACTACAATTAAACTACAACAACAAAATTTGCTCTTCATCTACAAAATTTCTACATAAAAACTACAAATAAATTACAATTGCACCCCCACTGTCAACTTTATTGTCTTCCACGAGAAAATCATTTTTTTACAAATTGCACAACCCAACTACTCCTTCAATCAGCCATTATGTAAATTAGTCAAAGAAGTTGAAGATGTCGATGATAAGGAGAAGAGTAGAGGAAGAGAGGAATATTAGTAGAAGAGATTCAGACGCAGGTCATCTACAAAAAACTGAAAGTAAATCGTAGGGATAAATCGTGGGGGTGTGGGGGTGGGAGGAGAGAGAGGCGGGTAAACAAAAAAAAAGTGAATATGTGATCCTAAAATTACGCCTAGAATAAATGAAGTAATAATTATACCCTTAATTTGAATTATGGTATATAAATGATAATTTGATATGCTTAAATGTAATAAACACAAATCTTAAACATTGAGGATAATAAGGTTTCATATATGGTATAGGTATGTAAAAATCCCTAATAAAACTTTTTGAGGTTATACAAGGGTGAGTGTTTGACTCAATTGTTGGCGCATTGGGGTTAAGGCCCAATTGACAAAACCATACGACCTTAAAGTGGCCAACATGGGTCAGGCGGAAGCGAATAACTTGACAGTTGGGCTTGGATAGTGATTAGTGACAACTATACCAGAGCTGATACCTCCCTAATATGTTTGTGGAGCAAATTTCAATGAAAATGCAGTATTTATTTTAGTTTAACCAAGTAGTTTTTATTTTATTTTATTTTTCTGTTACAATTTGCTGGTGCAAGAAGGATTGGTTGGCAATTTCAAATAAGTCAAGTCTATGTTTGCTTCCCTCCTCTCAATCAGTGGCAAGTTGCAGAAGTAGTTTTTTTTTTGTAGCTAGTGGGAATTGAATCTGTGATTTTGTGAAGATTTTAAACCTCCTTAACCACTAAACTATACTATAAAGTTGTTTCAATACTTAATATATAGAGATAAAAAATAGATTTTACCTTATATATACTGTGTAAATTTTCGGCAAAAGGGATTCGAGTGAATCCCATTACGCCCCTAAATCCGCCCCTGCTCTCAATTATCTACATTTGCCAAATCCTTCTAAGTCGTACATTTTATTGTTTGTCTGCTGTCCAGTAGTTTTTCTTCAAAACAGGTTAACAGACATGTTTTCATCTTCTTGTTTTTTTTTAAAAAAAAACTTGTCAAAAGATCATTAAAAAGGCCTGAGTATGCATTCAGAGACAATTGGCGAAACATTTACACCTACAAAAAGAGAGTAAACATATAAATTGCCTTAACTGTAACAATAACAACAACTACCCAGTATAGTCTCATAAAGTGAGGTATGCGAAGAGTAATATGTAGACAAGTGTTACCCCTATCCAAAAGGGCTGAGAGGCTATTTCCAATCGACCCTGGCTCAGGGAAGAAAAGAAAAAGCAAAAACAAAAACAAAAGAGCATTAGTAACTCCAACGGAAATCGCATAAATAATTCACTAAATATACAACAACAACAACAGCAGACACAGGGTGGGGTATGCGGAGGGTAATATGTACGCAGGTCTTACCCCTACCCGACAGGGCAGAGAGGCTGTTTCCAATCGACCCTCGGCGAAAGATCGAAAAAAGGAAAAAAAAAAAGGAAAAAAGGAAAAAAAAAGGGAAAAAAAAGGAAAAAAACAAATAGTAACCATAAATAAAATGACATGCAATAATATCAAGTAGTAACTACAATAAATAACTACCATAAGGGGGACACACTCCAATACACAAATCATCTATGGAGAGCCCTACCAAGCTCCATCCAACCTAGGGAAAGGAGTGCGAAAAGTTTTCATTGCTATAGCAATCAGCTAAAAAAAATTTGGTTGCAACTTATCTAGTTATCTTCAATGGATTACGAAATGATATTCAGCAATCAGTTTCAAAACATTGAATTGCACCGTTATTTTGAAACAAATTATTTGCATGACCTTCCAAGATAACCATATCAAACATTTAGATGTCAAAGATTTAGCAGAAACACGCAGACAACAAATGCTATTGACGGGAGTTATTCTGGTTCAGGTTTACGTTTATACTGGTCAATCAAAAATAGTCAGCATTTACCAAGTCAATGAAAAATATCCACTATTTTGCTGCAATAGGGAAATATTCCGTATAATTTACGGGAGTTCTGGTGCATTTGTGTACGAACACCAGCATATTATACTGGACCGATATACTTTGCTAACTCCTATAAAATTTGTGGGAGACCGGTGCACAAGTGCTCCAAACCCAATATATTATACTGGATATTTATACTTGCTGGAACTCCAGTAAAATTTGCGGGAGTTCCAACATAATTATCCTGGAACTCCCGTAAAATATGCAGGAGTTCAAGCATACTTATGCTGGAACTCCCGTAAAATTTACGAGCGTATTTTTTAGATTTTGAACAGTCTTTTCACTCAGATTTCGCTTTACATAAAAAGTTGCTAAATTTCGATAACTTTTCAAACTTGGCTATTTTTCAACCACGAGTGGTAAATCTGGCTATTATTAAATTTCTCACGTTAAAGAAGCACATGACAAAGTGAATAAAGGAAAACTTACACAAATGTCCCAAATAAGTTTCAGCTTACCAACATCTAGCTATTAGCCATGGACTTACCAAAAGTAGTCAAAACACATATAAAAATTGGAAAACCAAATTCATAAGGTTCTTTATCTCAAAGAATCACATGCAAAAATCTTCTCCCATATTTTAAGCATGATTAACAACATTAGATGCAAGACGGAAACAAAATTTCATGGATAAGGTAGAAAAGAAGGTGATAAAATACAGTAAATAATAATATAAATCTAAACAAAAAAGGAACTTTTTCAATGGGTATAGTTGAAATTCATAGAAAATATATAGATAAGTCACACAAATTTTGAGGAAGATTAGATGTGATTTGGACTGATTTTATATCAAAATTTATAATTAAATCGAGTTCAAAAATTCTTCCGTGACACATGTATCACGCATTTATCTCACACACAGGAATACATGGATATACATGTAATACACAATTGATACAAATATGATACATATGTGATACACAAATGATACACAATGTGAAACATATATCATTTTTTTTTATGTTCAGTTTTTACTTTGAATTTTTAATTCAAGCCACCTCAAAACTTCACTAAGTCATCCCAAAACTGAGATTCAAGCTCCTCAAGATGTACCCAATTTTTTTTTAGTAACACACACTCAAAAGAAAGCACCAAATTAGTGATACTTGGCTAATATTAGTAATATATTATGAATTGAACAATTTTCACAATGAGCTACTTATAAATAAATAAAGTAATAGTTTCCCGTGAATAAAAAGGGTTATCGTCTGGGTTATATGATGATTACTGGATTGGACAACTGTTACATAAAAAGCTCTATACTTCTCATCTCTGTGTCTAAGCTTCTCATCTCCCTCTTCTATGGTTTATTTATATTCTCCCATCCCTTTCGTTATCATGCAGCTATCCTTTTACCATTTCTAGTGGATTGCAATCCATTTATTGAATCAATATTAGCCAGTTGGTTTGGTGTAAAAATACCACGGGCTAACCAGTCTTGGGATTGATCATCTAAAAGTAGTCAACATTTGCAAAATCATTAAAAAGTCACTATTTTGCTACAACATGGAAAGTTCCAGCATAATATATTAAAGATCAGTGTACCTGTGTATGGACTTCCAGCATATTATTTTAGAACTTCACGAGAAAAGTTCCAGTATAATATGCTGGATTCGAATATTACAGTAAAAAAACTCCAGTATAATATACTGGAGTTCAAGTATATTATACTGGAGTATTTTTTCTAAATTTTGATCAGTATTTTCTTTCAAATTTATCTTTATATGAAAAGTGACTAAATTTTGATTACTTTTGAAACTGTTGCTGTTTTTGAATGACCACTTATAAATCTGCTATTTTTGAATTTATCCCTGGTTTGGTTGTTATTTGGTTTCTTCATAGATGGTTTGCGGGGTTGTTATTCGTCAAAATCGCGTGGCATAGCCACTTTTACGGTTGGCTGTCGAAAAATAGCCACTGTTTATGAAGTCAATGAAAAATAGCCATTATTTGTTGCAACAGGGATCGATCCCGTATAATTTACTGGAGTTCTGGTGCATTTGTGTACGAACTCCAGCATATTATGTTGGATCGGTATATTTTGCTAACTCCTATAAAATTTGTGGGAGATTGGAGCACCAGTGCTCCAAACTCCAGTATATTACACTGGTTATTTATACTTGCTGGAACTCCCAAAAAATATGCGGGAGTTAGGGGTATGTATTCGAATCAGTTTATCGATAAATCGAATCAATTATTTGTTATCAAAATCGAAATCGAAAAATTGAAACCTTATTGAAATGATAACGATAAGGATATGTACAAATCAATAATCGATAAGTAATTATCGATAATGGTCAAAATCAAATCGATAAATTGAATGCACACCCCTAGACGGTAGACACTTGTTAAATGAGTAATTATTTATTTGTGTAGATTAATATAACATACATAATGTATATATATTTCGCTACTATTTTGAAAGCGGCTATACAATATTATTTTCCCAATCTATACCCTTTCATTTACCCTAAGTCCCTTACCATAGTATTTCCTCTACCACATTTAATAAATGATCATATTTAAAGATCAAGGGAATAAAGCTCAAATTAATGGAAAACAAAATTAGTTGTGATGATGTGTTTTGTTTTGTTTTGTTTTTTTATATCGTTGGAGTGTTGGTGGCATATATTTGATCCCTTACTTTAGTTTTGTTACAATATTTCTTTCAAAAACAAGGTATTGTCAATTTTACCTTTCCTGTAGCATGCTCAAGCAAGAATTTTGATAATCTTTCATATTATATTCCAGGATCTCGCTTAAGGCCATATAGTGCCTTGTCAAACTTGTGCATATGATCATGATATTTCTTGCTTTCAAAGCTCAGAGGTTGATTGACAAACACTTCTTCCTATAGATAGACATTGAGGCAGACACTCTTAACATTCATCTGATGGAGAGTGAATTCCATATAAGCAACAATGGCTACGAGAAGTCTGATTGCTTTGAATCTTGCAACAAGAACAAAAGTCTCATCATAGTTTATGCCCTCACCTTGACTATATCCTTAAACTACCAATCTTGCCTTATTCCTTGTAACTGTTCCATCTTCGTTAAGTTTATTTATGAAGACCCATTTTGTGCAAATTATTGACCTGTCCTTGGGTCTTAGAACCAGATGCAAAACATGGCTTCTCTCAAATTAGTATAGTTCATCTTGCATTGCATTTAGCCAGTCTGTATCCTTCAAATCTTCGGTAACATTTTTAGGTTCAATAAGAGATAAGAAAGGATCAAAACTACAAATATTCTTCAAAGAAGATCTAGTTTCGATTCCAGAGGTTAGATCAGTGGTTATGTTCTCAATGGGATGAGAATTTTGATACTTGTAAGGTTTCACAATGTGACGATCCGACCCGTCGTCACGGGAATTACCACCCCATTATGTTGTAATTACATATTTTATGCTTTTATATCAGTGTTAGAACCTATCGGATAAGTTAGGAGTGAATTGGATTGAAAATGAGGCATATAGCCTTTTTGAGGGAAACTTGAATATGGAAAGTCAACCTGGAGTTGACTATTTAGTTAGAGTGCTCGGAATCGGATTCTAATGATTCAGGTAGTTCCGAGATGTGATTGCGACTTAGGGGAGCGATCGGAATTGAATTTGGAGGTCCGGTGTAGAAATAGGCTTGAATTGGCTAAGGTTGAATTTTGGCGAAATCCGAACGGTAAGTGAGATTTTGATCCGGGGGTCGGAATGTAATTCGACAATTCCTGTAGCTTCGTTATGTGATTTTGGATATGTCCGCAAAATTTCAGGTCATTCGGACGTCGTTTGGTCGGGTTTTTGATCGAATGTTAGTTTCGGAAGTTTTGAAAAAACTTAGGCTTGAACCCGTGTGTAATTGGTGATTTTGATGTTTAGGATGGTGTTTTTATGCTTGGAACAAGTTCGTATCGTGTTTTGGAGTATGTTGGTGGTTTTCGTTGGGGTCCCGAGGGCCTTGGGATGAATCTGGACCATCATCCGGCATTTTTGGAACTTGGAAGTGTGCTGTAAAATTGCAGACCACTGTGCAAAAATTAAGCCATCACGTTCGCGAGGGCAAGGCCCGCGTTCGCGAAGGCTGGGGCATCTTGGTCATCGCGTTCGCGAGGGACGGTAATGCGTTCGCGTAAGAGGAAGTTGGAACGCATCGCGTTCGCGTGGAATAAGGCCGCGTTCGCGAAGGAGGAATAGGCGAAGCCACGCATTCGCGTGAGAGCCTACGCGTTCGCGTAGAGGAAAAGTCCGGAGGCTGGGGAGTTGACCTTCGCGGATGCATGACTGTGTGTCGCGTTCACGATGAAGGAAAATGAGCAAGGCATCGCGTTCGCATGAGGTGCATCGCGAACGCGTAAGGCAAAAATGGCTGGCAGTGAAATTAAAAACCAGAACTGGTCAGTCGCGGGTTTAACACACAAAACCTCCATTTTTGAGTTCTAAAAGAAGGTATTGACGGGAGATTGCTGGGAAATCATTGGGGTTTCGTCGGAGGTAAGTTTTTTGGCTTAATTACATCAATTTAACATGAAATCCTTGGTTAATTCTCTGTAAATTGAAGATTAAAGGTGGGCTTGAGCCCTAGGCCTAAAATTGAAGAAAAACACTGATTTGAGTGGGCAAATGGAGTTCGATTTTGGTAAATTTTATATGCCTAGACTCGTATCGAGATGATGATTCCGAATATGTGACTTTTATAATTTTTTGAGAAGCGTACCAAAAGTCGGGTTTTGGCAACTTTGCCATTTTTGGTGTAAATCGAGTTGTATTGATTGGGTGTCGTCCCAGTGGCCTAATTTGTTATGTTTCTACTATATTTGACCAGATTCTTGTAACGACCCGGCCCGTCATTATGGGGATTTCCACCCCGTTGCCTTTCATTAACATATCTTATGTTTCTATATCAGTGTTAGAACCTATCGGGTGAGTTAGGAGTGAATTGAATTGAAAATGAAGCAAATAGCATGTTGGAAGGAAGTTTGAATATGGGAAGTCAACCAAGAGTTGACTATCGAGTTAGAGTGCTCGGAATCGAATTCTGATGATTCGACTAGTTTCGAGGGATCATTTATGACTTAGGAGAGAAATCGGAATTGAATTTGGAGATCCGGTGTAGAAATAGGCTTGATTTGGCTAAGGTTGAATTTTGGCGAAATCTGAACGGTAGGTGAGATTTTGATCCAGGGGTCGGAATGGAATTCTGACAATTCTTGTAGCTTCGTTATGTGATTTTGGATATGCCTGCAAATTTTCAGGTCATTCAGACGTCGTTTGGTCGGGTATTTGATCGAATATTAGTTTCGGAAGTTTTTAATAAACTTAGGCTTGAATCCGTGTGTAATGGGTGATTTTGATGTTTAGGATGGTGTTTTTATGCTTGGAACAAGTTCGTATCGTGTTTTGGAGTATGTTAGTGGTTTTCGTTGGGGTCTCGGGGGCCTCAGGGTGAATCCGGAACATCATCCGGCATTTTTGGAGCATGAAAAGTCTGCTGTAAATTGCAGATCACTGGGCACAATTTAAGCCTTCGCATTCACGAGGGCTATGCCGCGTTCGCGTAGGTTGGGGCCATGTGACTATCGCGTTCGCGAGGGGTGGTGCCGCGTTCACGTAAGAGGAAGCTGGGAAGCATCGCGTTCGCGATGGTTTGGGTCGCGTTCGCGTATAAGGAATTCATAAGGCATCGCGAATGCGTGAGCTATGTCGCGTTTGCGTAGAGGATTGGGGCCGAGGGCCATATGTTAGGGCATGACATTTTATGTGAGCATATGCATACACATGCATGGATCGGACTGCATGCCACAACGGTATACGGATCGGGCTACGCGCAGCAGCAGGTGTGATATTAATATTGTGCTTGGGCTGTAGGAGCCCCTCCGAAGTCTGAACCCCCACAGTGAGCACGGATACCCAAATTGGATCGGGCTACACGCCGTAGCGGTCATATGCATTGCATGGCATACATACATTGGTTTATGTGTACTACGTGGCATAACATTCAGCACTCATACATCACTGGCATACATGCATTAGTTGCCTTATTGACCAGATCTCCTGGTGTAAATTGATAAGGAGTGCTGAGCCCGAGGGGCCGATTTGAGTGCGGACTTGCACTGCTTGAGATTGTATCCAGGTATTGGTATATTATTATGAAAGAGAGTAGCTAAAAATTGAGATTTTTAATAATCTACTCACATATGCTGGAAAGGGATAAAAAGATAGTTCTGTATTGTGTAGCATGAGATAGTGCTTATTGTGGTTTTCTTCCCTTCAGCATTATTTACTTTTATTACCGCTGAGTTGGAAGTACTCACACCCGACTCCTCGCACCTTGTGTGCAGATCCAGGTACATTACAGCAGAGCTGATTCCATTGCGGCTCGGGAGTGCTTTTGGACAGTCGAGGTAGCTGCCAGCGTTCGCAGGACCTGATTCTCCAGTTTGTCTGTATTTTGTTCCGATCATCCCACACTTGTGCACAGTTATATTCACTATTTACACTTTGTATACTCTGTAGAGGCTCATGACTCTTGACCCTTCGGTCTATGGGAGTTGGTATGCGTGGGACTTGGTTCCCCTGTTTTGATATATCTATCACTGTTATTTTACAATTGATATGCTTAAATAGGATAAGGCGAGCTCATAGCTCTATGATTGTTGTTGCTTGGTCGGGCTGGCCTAGCAGTGTGCTGGGTGCCATCACGATCGGATTTGGGGTCGTGACAAGTTGGTATCAGAGCCTAGGTTTACTAGGCCTCATGAGTCTTGAGCCGGTTAGTAGAGTCTTGTGGATCGGTACGGGGACGCCTGTACTTATCCTCGGGAGGCCGCGAACCTTTAGGAAACACTTCACATTTCTTGGAATTCTTATCGTGCGTACTTGATTCAGCTTGAGATATGCTTTTGAAATTCCTTCCGCACGTATGTGTACGCATCGAGCGCTCAGTAATATAAGTGCCTTATGTGTTGTGGAATGAGTTCAAACTCAGGAAGACTAAAATGATTAGGCCAGTCGGGAGGACTTGAGGCCAGATCTTTGTCTATGGCTAGAGCACCAAGGTACTAATTTCGCGAGCCGGTATTATGAAGTTCATATGATCGGTATTGATCTCTATTGTGCAAATGGCAGTTTGATAATGGGAGAGCTGTAAGGTATTCAGTTTTTGTTGTGATTTGATATGTAGCCCTAGTTATGGGCGTGAGAAATATGTTCATTGCCTCTTAGCGAAAATGTAAAGTGCACTATGTGTGGTAGTATGAGTTTAGACTCATGAAAATTGAATTGGTTGTGCTATGAGTATTGCGATGAGAGGTATTTGACATATGTTATGATTTGAGCAGGTGCACCGCATGTCCATGTATCAATTTTGATAATATAACTTGTACAGTGTTGAGATTAATGTTGTTGTTATACATTGCGATGTATTATTAGAATGGTTTGGTGATTCTCTGGCAGGTGGATAGGCCAAATTACAAAGGAAACTCTGCCGAAATTTTTGGAAAATTTGGGACTTAGAAAGATTTTTGTCACCTAAAGAGAGTGGGCTTATTGGTGGTGTGTGTATAAATGCAAGATATGCAGAAGAGTTAATATTTCTGATGGTTCGAATCTCCACCGAAGCTTGTAAATGACTTGAGTTTAATCTAACTAGAACTTTGAGGCATCATTTGAATAAGAATTCTATGAGTGGCTAAAAGTACTTGATGTATGGCTCCGAGCTAAGTTGGGGAGGTTGTTATTGATTAACTGATTGCACTGTTGTGTGCTGTGTTGGCTCTGTCTCTAGGTATGTTTGGGAAATTTTGATAAAGGTTATGGTGCTTCATAGATGTGAAGAAATACTAGGATGTTTTGAACTGATGTTGGTAATGAATGTTCGGTGTATAGAAAGTTAAGATAGCTAATTATGTTTGTATGTAATCATGATCTGCATTGTCAGAGTTCTAACAAGGCACGAGTGGTCCTACTCAATAGGACAGTTGAATTACAGCTGAATAAGGGTGAATGATGTCCGAGAATGGTTTTGCAGTTGTTCAAGATTTTGCTTGTAACAGTCAGGTGCCTTAAGATTTGTGTATGTGGCTAAAGATGGCGGTTTCGTTATAGAAGATCAAGGCTTGTGTTATATCATGTGAATGATGGGATTCTAGGTATCCGTATGGGGAAGTAATGATAACAATTTAAAAATCGCGGGAAGTTCATCACAATAAAGTGTGGTAGCATGTGGTACTTTTGGGAAACATTGAGAGAGTATTCAGTGCCCTATGGGTCTTAGACCGTATGGTCTTGTGTACGAGCCTTGTGCGGTAAAAAGGGATTGAGGCATTGTCGTACTACAGTAAAGACTGATATGAAATTAATGATGAATCAGAAAGGAAACTGGGTAAATGGAACAACTTGTTAATAAACCAGAATGGTACGAAAAGGAATACTATTAATTCCTGGTATGTGGTTGAAGTAATGAGTCTTGCAGATATTGTGCAGCGAAGCTCTTGAGTGCTGACAGTTGTGTAACTTGATATGGGTATAAGGACTCAGTCCTGGCAGTTTAACTTATGTAATGTAATTGAGAGAAAGAGTTTATGATGTGTTCTGCCATGGTTTGAAAATGAGTGTATTTTTCCTGTTGGCATGTAAGGTCTGGAATGTGCAATGAGTTTTCTCTATATGGGATCATGAAAGTCCTTGACTAGTTGAGTGCGCCGATGTTGAGGCGGAGGAAAGGGATATGAATTTCCATGTTGTCTTAGTGTGATATGGTATATACGATGTGTTATGGAAAGTTGATAATGGTATATTCTAGGTTTTGAGATCAGTTCATAATATATGGGAAGTCAATAAAATTATTGAGCAGCGTGGACAGCTGCAGGTGAATTAAGAATCGATCTTTCTGATAATTTAAGAAAATGGTACTGCTATTCTATTAACTTGGCGGGGAATATGATCCAAAAAGGACAAGGTAATGTAAACTGATGATATCCAGTGGTATGGTGGTATTCTCTTGTTGGATCGACTATTATAACTGAGTCGTTGATGGCATAGTGAAATTTCTGAACGGTCGTCGTGGTATGAATGGACGCTTGATGTGCGTTATGTATATGTACGGTGGAATACGGAATCAGGCATAGTGATTCATATGTTATATATGTGTAGGAGACTTGAAGTTCTCGTTAATCCGCCTATGCAGTGGTTGTATATCGTGTGCATCAGCACCGTTTTGTGATTATTGGAAATCGGAAGCCCTAGAGGCTCTCTCTTAACTTGATAAGACGAATTCGGATTATGATACTTGATTGTTGACTGGTTGTCATGGGTCAGATTGTCTAGACTAACGTGATATGGACTATATGGAATGGCACACATTGCGTAGTAGAGTGCATCAGAGTATGCTCCAGCGGGGTAATTGTACCTCATGACCAGCGGACGGCTGGTAGGCATTGCTTTGTCAGTTGGACCTTAGTGGCGGATGTCGGTGTAGAGGTATCTACCATTGATTCAGTTCCAGTATTGAGAAACGTTGTCAGATGCGTTTCATGTGGCCGAGCTTGAGGCTATATATATATATGTTTGCTGTAATGAGAAAAGTCGACTCGATATGCATTTCCTTTTTGCGAGATTTATGCGTGGATCCGGTGGCACGCCGCCACGGATTATTTGGATCGGGTGGCACGCCGCCACAGGTATGGTATCTGGATCGGGTGGTACGCCGCCACGGGTATGTCATTGGAGCGGGTTGCACGCCGCAACAGAATATTATGAAAATTTAGTTAGTTATAAGCTACCTGGTATGCAATACTTCCTCGCTTTTGAGGAAAAGACCGTTTTGAGTATCGCTTGGCGAATGGCACATCGGTTGTGTCCTTTCAGGATTTAATAGCATACGTTAATTGTTTCACCGTGGGTGAGGTTGATTGCTTGGGTTCAAGACCTAGATCTATGCGTGGCTAACCGTTTTTGAGCTTGGTAACTTGAGGTGCTTCATGAGTAATCGTGTTTGGATAGAATCATGAATTGCGGCAAGGCCACGTGATATTATGACCTGTCGAGGAGGATTCAGGTACTCTATTTCTATAATGCGAGACGCGATCTCAGTTCTATATTATGATGGCACTGAGGAATTGAACCGCAGCTCTTTTGCTGGAGACAGTTGTCATGAATTGAGCTGTCATGATTCGAGTATGTGCATACGTTTCTATTGGAGCCTATATTGTGCTCGTCGTGGCTTAGGCCGGTGTTGAGGTGTCTTATCACCAGTGCGGTGTGTTATAATCGAAATGACCGTTGGAGTCATTAACGAATACGAGCATATTGGATCTTAGCTTGTTAGAAAGGTAAAAAAATCGAGGTTTGGCTCCGAAACCTATTGTGGTACCAGTTTTAAAAGGGAAATGGATTCACGAATGGTTGACCTGAGAGATGGGTTCGGTATATCGCGTGCTTTAGCTGCCGGGGGGCAGGATATGGTGGTGTTGGAATAAGACTCTATCTAATGAAAGAGGTTTTCAGCTAGTATTTGGTTATTGTGGCCAGTTGTTGTGATTAGAGACTATCGTCTCGAGTGATGGGGTTGTCTATACATCATATGATCTCACCCGGGTAGTGAATATGGGTTATTGCAGTGGATTCAAGTGTATCCTGAGAATAGGCATGGGATTTGCATTTGGCATATGATTTCAGAAAGTGCAATGTGATTTATGGTTCAGATGGTCTGTGAAATTTTGACTATATGGTGTTTTCGGACTTATGTGAGATAGGGTGACGTATGATCGCCCGAATATATGCTTGGTAAGGTCATTCAGCTATTGGGTTGCTTCTAGTACAACTCTGAGTCCGCTCGAGGATGAGCGTTTGTTTAAGTTGGGGAGAATGTAACGACCCGACCCGTCGTTATGGGGATTGCCACCCCGTTGCCTTGCATTAACATATATTATGTTTCTATATCAGTGTTAGAACCTATCGGTTGAGTTAGGAGTGAATTGAATTGAAAATGAAGCAAATAGCATGTTGGAAGGAAGTTTGAATATGTGAAGTCAACCAAGAGTTGACTATCGAGTTAGAGTGCTTGGAATCAAATTCTGATGATTCGACTAGTTTCGAGGGATCATTTATGACTTAGGAGAGAAATCGGAATTGAATTTGGAGATCCGGTGTAAAAATAGGCTTGAATTGGCTAAGGTTGAATTTTGGCGAAATCCGAACGGTAGGTGAGATTTTGATCCGGGGTCGGAATGGAATTCCGACAATTCCTGTAGCTTCGTTATGTGATTTTGGATATGTCTGCAAATTTTCAGGTCATTCGGACGTCGTTTGGTCGGGTATTTGATCGAATGTTAGTTTCGGAAGTTTTGAATAAACTTAGGCTTGAATCCGTGTGTAATGGGTGATTTTGATGTTTAGGACGGTGTTTTTATGCTTGGAACAAGTTCGTATCGTGTTTTGGAGTATGTTGGTGGTTTTCGTTGGGGTCCCGGGGGCCTCGGGGTGAATCCGGACCATTATCCGGCATTTTTGGAGCATGAAAAGTCTGCTGTAAATTGCAGATCACTGGGCACAATTTAAGCCTTCGCGTTCGCGAGGGCTATGCCATGTTCGCGTAGGCTGGGGCCAGGTGACTATTGCGTTCGCGAGGGGTGGTGCCGCGTTCGCGTAAGAGGAAGCTAAGAAGCATCGCGTTCGCGGTGGTTTGTGCCGCGTTCGCGTATAAGGAATTCATAAGGCATCACGAACGCGTGAGCTATGTCGCGTTCGCGTAGAGGAAAAATCCGGGATGGGGAGAATGGTCTTCGCAGATGCGTGGCAGTGTGTCGCATTCGCGATGAAGAAATTTGATTGGCAATGAGTTTAATTACAGAACAGAACCAGTCGCGAGTTTCATACACCAAAACACCATTTTTGAGCCCTAGAGAGAAGAAATCACGGGAAAACGCTGGAAAATCATCGGTTATTCATCGGAGGTAAGTTCCTTGACTCAAAAACATCATTTTATGGTAGAATTAACATCAATCTTCATGAATTTGGGTAGAAATTGTGAAGGATTGTGGCCTAGAAATTGAAAACGAAAATTTGGGTTTTGAAAGGCCAATCGAAGTCCAATTTTGGTAAATTTTATATGTATGGACTCGTGGCGAGACGAGGATTCTGGAAATATAAGTTTCGAAATTTTTCGAGATGTGGGCCCGGGGCTCGGGTTTTGCAAATTTCGTGATTTTTGATATTTTCGAGTTCTTTCGGTTGGGTGATGTTCCATTAGCCTATTTTGATATGTTTGTGCTGATTTGTGCTAGTTTTGACGTGCGTGGATGCCGGTTCGAGAAGCTAAGGCGTCGCGGGCATGAGCTTTCGTCGGTTCGAGGTGGGTAATACTTGTAAATGATGTCCCGAGGGTTAGTAAACCCCGGACTTGCACATCTTAGTGCTGTGTCGAGGTGACTTGCACGCCGGATAACGGGCATGGGGTAGAGCACCATTAGGGATTGTGACTTGGTCCGTCCCGCGTAATAAATAATAACACCTAATTGTTGAAATGAATTGGACTAATTATCATGTTTGGGCTTCGTGCCAATTATTTGAATCCTTCAGGGATTGGTATCGTTGTTTTGATAACACTGTGCATATTTTATTCTAAATTTAAATTTTAAAATGGTATTTTTGCTATTCAGCATTTTTATAAGGTTATGAAAAACTTGAACAAGGTCTTAATAACATTTTTAGCTGTGAGCTAATATGATATTGTTGCCGTAGGGCTTTCTTGATTATTTGTTAGATTGATTGGGGCCGAGGGCCATATGTTAGGGCATGACATTTTATGTGAGCATATGCATACACATGCATGGATCGGACTGCACGCCGCAGTGGTATATGGATCGGGCTGCGCGCCGCAGCAGGTGTGATATTAATATTGTGCTTGGGCTGTAGGAGCCCCTCCGGAGTCTGGACACCCCCAGTGAGCACGGGTACCCAAATTGGATCGGGCTACACGCCGTAGCGGTCATATGCATTGCATGGCATACATACATTGGTTTGCGTGCACTACGTGTCATAACATTCAGCACTCATACATTATTGGCACACATGCATTAGTTGCCTTATTGACCGGATCTCCTGGTGTAAATTGATAAGGAGTGCTGAGCCCGAGGGGCTGATTTGAGTGCGGACTTGCACTGCTTGAGATTGTATCGAGGTATTGGTATATTATCATGAAAGAAAGTAGCTAAAATTGAGATTTCTAAATAATCTACTCACATATGCTTGAAAGGGATAAAAAGATAGTTCTGTATTGTGTAGCATGAGATAGTGCCTATTGTGGTTTTCTTTCCTTCAGCATTATTTACTTTTATTACTGCTGAGTTGGAAGTACTCACACCCGACTCCTTGCACCTTGTGTGCAGATTCAGGTACATCACAGCAGGGCTGATTCTATTGCGGCTCGGGAGTGCTTTTGGACAGTCGAGGTAGCTGCCAGCCGTTCGCAGGACCTGATTCTCCAGTTTGTCTGTATTTTGTTCTGATCATCCCATACTAGTGCACACTTATATTCACTATTTACACTTTGTATACTCTGTAGAGGCTCATGACTCTTGACCCTTCGGTCTATGGGAGTTGGTATGCGTGGGACTTGGTTCCCCTGTTTTGATATATCTATCACTGTTATTTTACAATTGATATGCTTAAATAGGATAAGGCGAGCTCATAGCTCTATGATTGTTGTTGCTTGGTCGGGCTGGCCTAGCAGTGTGTTGGGCGTCATCACGACCGGATTTGGGGTCGTGACAATTCTATGCTTGCAGAGCTTGATTCTCGTAGCAAGGGCATTGCGGAGTAGTCATTGCGCTGTATTGAGGTGAGTAATAGATGTGGGTGATGACCAGCGGGTTCGAAACCCCGGTATACCACTTTGTGACGCTGTATAGCGGCAAGACACGTACTCTCATGTGAGTGCGGGTGGGGACTATGGCTTAGTCCGACTTGTTGGCATTGTGTTATGATATTTGGCTATTCCTGAGCCGTTGAACCTCCTTCTCGGATGGTTGCATACTATATTGTGATATTGGCTACTCTTGAGCCGTTGAACCTCCTTCTTGGATGGTTGAGTATACTTGTGGGCTGTGAGCCGGTTATTGGATCCCGCGAGGATCGTTATCATTGTCTTGTGATATTGACATGCTAGTTTACTACCAGTCCGTAGCTATTTCTATTATCATGCTATTTCCAACCTCTGGAACTTGATATTACTGTTTTCAACTGAAAAATGATAAAAGAGTTTTCAAAACTACTTCTGAGCCTGCGAGGCTGTATTTGCATATTAGCTGACTAGTAGTGGATCGGGCTGCGCGCCGCAGCGGTATATATGTTGGATCGGACTGCACGCCGCAGTGATATTGTGCTTGGGCTGTAGGAGCCCCTACGGAGTCTGAACCCCCACAGTGAGCACGGGTACCCAAATTGGATCGGGCTACGTGCCGTAGCGGTCATATCATGCATCGCATTGCATTTAGCTACATCTGCTAGCTGTTATACTGTTTTGCTGGCACTTGTTGGTACATGTACAATTGATATTGATTCTGTGACAGGGTATTTGCTTACATCGTTACATAGTGCTTTATTACGGATTTCTTATTGCGCTGTCTTACCCCTGTTTATTACCACTGAGTCTGGCAGTACTCATTTTACTCCCTGCACCTTGTGTGCAGATCCAGGTACCTCTCAGCAGTGATCCGGTAGCTGTGCGAGGCGACTTCTGTAGGATATTGGAGGTAGCTGCAGAGTCCGCAGGACCCGATATTCCTCCCTACTGTCTCTTGATTCTGTATTGCTATTTCCTTCCGCACTTGATATCTTGTAAACCATTATTATACTTATGTTCATTAGAGGCTCTTGACTCTTGACCCCTCGGTCTTTTGGGAGTTGTTATAGTTATTGGGACTTGATCCCCATGTTGGTATTTCTATCATTATTGACTTATTTCTGATATGCCTAAATTGGATAAGTGAGCTTATAGCTCCGTGAATGTTGTTAAATGGTCGGGCTGGCCTAGTAGTGTGCTGGGCGCCATCACGACCGGATTTGGGGTCGTGACAAGTTGGTATCAGAGCCTAGGTTTACTAGGCCTCATGAGTCTTGAGCCGGTTGGTAGAGTCTTGTGGATCGGTACGGTGACGCCTGTACTTATCCTCGGGAGGCCGCGAACCTTTAGGAAACACTTCACATTTCTTGGAATTCTTATCGTGCGTACTTGATTCAGCTTGAGATATACTTTTTGAAATTCCTCCCACATGTCTATGTATGCATCGAGCGCTCAGTAATGTAACTGCCTTATGGCTTGTTATTCCCCGATCGAGGTGCGAGATATAATCTCTGTGAGTTCATGTTGGGCCAGTCGGGAGGACTTGAGGCTGGACCTTGTCCATGACTTGAGCATCGAGGTGCTGATTTTGTGAGTTGTGGCAATATATAATGTACTGAGGGTTTGAAACCCCGTATTTGCACTATACAGTGCTATGCTGAGATGGAACACGCGTCATGTGACGAGCGTGGTGGTATTGTGACCGGGGATTTGGACTTGGTCCTTCCCAATTGATAGTCTTACAGTGTATTATGACCGAGACTGGGCTTATATCAATGTACTTGGCCTAGTAGTGTGTTGGGCGCCATCACGATCGGGTTTGGGGTCGTGACACACAACCACCTGGTTTCCCCTAGATGTTCCTTTAATATTTTGTTGTTGAGGAACATGTTTCCTCAAGGTTTGAGAATCTATTCCTCTTTGTTCAGTTCACTTTGTCATGTTTCCCTAGATGGACGGACTTGTTCCATCACTTGTTACTTCATCTGGTGCATCTTTAGTATGGGTTGCGATTTTATTTGCGTTTCTTACTAGCCCAATTGCTTCGTCATAATGTGCTGCCTCTTAGAGAGAATGTTGGTTTCATCAAAAACCACATATACACTTTATTTTACACACATAGTTTATTTTGTTATAGATCTTATAAGCTTTACTATGTGAAGAATTTGCCAAGCATACTCCCTCATCACTTTTAGGATCAAACTTACCTAGGGAGTTTTTACCATTATTATGCACAAAGTACTTTCATCCAAATGCCCTAAGGTGGGATATATTTGTATATCTCCCTTTAAGTAACTCATATGGAGTCTTCTCAATAAGAGGTCTAGTCATGCACCTATTTATGATGTAGCATGCACTGTTCATAGCTTTTGCCTAGAATCTATAGGGCAATTTACTAGAAAGAAGCATAGTCCTAGCCATTTTTTCAAATATCCTATTCTTTCTTTCAACTACTTTATTTTCTTGTGTAGTCCTAGGAGAAGAAACATTATGAGTTATGCCATGCTCACAGAATTCAGAAAACTTAGCATTCTTAAATTCAGTACCATGATCAGCCCTAATTGATGCAAGATGGTTACCTAGTTGTTTCTGAGTTTTTCTAACAAAAGAAGTGAACATGTCAAATATTTTATCTTTAGATGTTAAAAAAAGTGTGAAAGTAAACCTAGAGTAATCATCAACAAGCACCATAACATATCTTTTACTCGATCTGCTCAATGTTCTCATTGGCCCACAAAGATCCATATGGACTAGTTTCGTCTTCATGGTGGTGCTTACTATTTTTTTTCATTTGAAAGATGATCTTACCTGCTTCCCCCCTTGCACATGAATCACAAACTCTATCTTCCTTGAACTTGATATTAGGCAGTCCTATCAGCCAAGTCCCTGGAGACTAGTTTGTTGAGTTGTCTTAGACTAGCATGTCCAAGTCTTGCGCCAAATGAGGGGATTATTATCCAACAAACTTAAGCAAGTAAATTCATTATTTGAAAGTATGAACAAATCAACAATATATATATTGTTCACTCTTTTCCATGCGAAACTATCTTGTTAGTGGTAAAATTAATCACAAATCATTTTGTAGAGGTGAATGCTACCATATTACCTTTATCACATATTTGTGATACACTCATTAGATTGTACTTTAGTCCATCTATCAAGTAGACGTTCTCAATAGAGTGAGAATCGGGTCTTACCTACTTTTTCAACCCCAATTATCTCATATTTCTTCCCATTTCCAAATAAGACATTACTCCTTTAAGGTCCTCATTATTTACACCCTCAGATTCATTAATTAGCTCTAGTAACAACTTAGATAACCTTTCTTTAGACAAAAATTAGCTTATCTTTAAGATGAAAGACACTTACCTCAGTTTCTTCATTAGATTCTCTAATGGCCATAAATGCTCGTTCATCATCATCATCATCTGAGCTTTCTCCCCAAATAGTGAACATAGCCTTGGTTGATCCTTTATTGATGCTTTTCTTGGGTTGAACCAGTTCCTTCTTCCCGTTCCTTCGTCCTTGAGATGGTGATCATTTTTCCACAATTGTAATAACCATCATTGGTTTGCTTCGCATGAGCTTTTGACTTGTTGTAGCTTTCACTTCTTAAAGAACCATTTCCTCTCCTCAGGTACTTCTTGAAGTCTTTGGCGATCATAGCCATTCATCATCTTATAGATCAGAACCTTCTGTGATTCTAAGTGCCAAGATTTTTTCCTTCTAGGTACATCCATCTTCATAGTTTGTCTCCTGATTTCATAGGCGATGATATTTCCAATTAATTCATACTGCGGGAGAGTGTCAATATTCTTTGATTCCTAGATGGCAGTAATTTTGCTCTCCCAAGTGATATGTAAAACCCTAGTCGGTATCCTCTCGACTTTTGCTTCTTCAGGAATAATAATTCCAAGAAATCTTAGCTCACCTTTTAGTGTAATGAACCTTGTGTACATATCTTGAATTGTTTCTCCTTCCTTCATAGCAAAATTCTCATACTGAGAGTATAGTAGAGTTCCTATATATCTCTTCAGTGGAGTAGTTCCTTCGTGAATCACTTGTAGTGTATCCAAAATTTGCTTAGAAGTGGCACAATTTTGGATTCTGTTGTACTCATCCGGACCAAGTCCACAAACAAGCCACTTCTTAGCTTTAGCATTCTTCTCCCACTTCTTCAAGTCTTCAACATCGCAATCCGATCTTGTCTTTGGCACATCTACTTCTTTTGCATTTTTCTTCAAGGTAGCCAGTGGACCATCCATGATAATATCCCGTAGCTTATAGTCTTGTCCTTGAATGTGCTTTCACATTATGTTTTTCCACAAAAAGTAGCACTGGCCATTAAAGAGTGGTGGCCTAGCAGTAGATTTTCCTTCCCAATTTGTTGGCGGTGCACTTATCTTTATCTTCTCCTAATGTGTTAGCCTCTTCAAGGATATCCCGATCTGATACCAACTGATATTTTGTACTTCAATAACACAAGGGGGCGGGGAAGATTTGCATGGTGTCAAATTTTTGCATGCACAAATTGTAGAAGGAGCTGATTCTTTTATATTTTCCTTGTATAATTGTTGCAGAATAATAAATACGGAAAGTAAAGAACACAAGTATTTTTATGTAAAAAACACCCAGCTCAAGAGGTAAAAAAACCATGACCTACTACTCAGTTAGATTTTCCCCGACACTTCACTAAATCATAAAGTCAAAATATCATTTACAATTTTTTTTGTAAACCTAGGGATTACCTCTAATCCCTTTGTCGCAACTAGCCTCTAGTTGTTGCGACAACTTCTAGTTAACTCTAACTTGAATATAATACTCAGAGTTCCTAGTGCAATTGCTTCTAGATAAAGTTGAAAGGTACACTTTGAAATGCCTACTACAATAAAACTAGAATAAAATACAAACACTTGGAACAAGCTCTTCTATCTGGTTCATGTAGCTTCAGGTTTGCACACTTGAATTAAACACGAGTGCTTGCAAAATGCCTTGCTATTTTGCTCTCAACTCACATTTAACTTGGCGTTAGTGCATTCCTGTAAAATGAGAAGATCCTAAAATATATAGAGTTAGTAGAATAGAAAATAAAAAGGAGGAGGTCAATAAAAAAAAAGAGATATTCATTAATCAGATGTCCTACTGATCACCACACATGTATTGTAAATGTGCAGTTAGGAATAATCCACCCGAAGTAATATGAATTAGACCAACGACGACTCCAAATAGAAAAACTTCAATCAATTTTCTATGTTTGAAAGGAGAAAAAAAGAGGTAATATCTATACCTAAAAATTAATCCGAATTTATATGAATCTCTATGACAATGACCAAGAATTTACAATTGGTAATGTAAGTAAATATAGAATACACGTAATCTCACAGAAAGATTTCTTTTTACGAATTGTTAATTTTTAATATTCAGTTTAAGTAAGTCATATCTTGTTTAGCCCAATAGTGGTCCAATGTTATAGTCTTCCTTGGTGGAAGAATTTTAGTTATCTTCAACTTCTAACTCTTTCTTAATCCAGGATAGAGTTCTCGTTGAGTAATGAGTCCTTCTCCTTATCACTTATGCAACATTTTCATTCAGGAGATACCAGATATAACCACTTAAGCTTATCTCCTTCACTTGCATGCCTTGTGCACGAATCTGCCTGTGTACTGTGTATGAATCTGGTTCATGTTTGAGTTCCTTTGTCAATCATCAAAGCAAACTTTGCTTGGGCCAACAATGACAAGGAGGAGTTACTTTGAAAAGTTGGTTAAAATGTTCAGGAAAACTGTATTTTGGATTTTACAAAAATTAAAAGAAAACTTGCAAATTTAGCCATATAGTACTATTTACACCAAATCAAATTATTTTATTACAATTAAGTGAATTAAAGAGAAAAGAAGAATATCAATTAATCATCGTTAAAGAAAATAAGTTTATTTGCAAACAAATATCAATACATCTATTATGGGGATAAATTTTAACCATATTTATTACATCTACTTGTTAACAAGCAATACGCGCACTTACAATCCAACTTTGTAAACTTGTTAGCTAAGTTTTGTAGATTAACTAATTATCAAGCATTAGGTTCATTAATTAACAAGCTATATTACGATAAGAATAAATTTGAAATCAAATCAATTTATTACCTTTAATTTGGACCTTTGTAAAGCACTATTTACTATGTTACTTCTTGAGGACACGTCGCATGACTTACAGTATAGTTAAACTTCATAAACTTATTATCAACCGTTAAGTTCACTATTTACAATCATCTGCAAAGTACGATCTTTACAAATTCTGTGAATTTAAGTTTCATAGTAGATAGTGTAAAAAATCATTATGCTTATGTTATTTGGCGAGTTCAACAAGTTAATTTCCTAATTTTACTATTATTAACACATATTTCAATACTCCATATAAACTTATCGGAGATGTTCTTGTTTTTTTATCCCAACCCCCCACCGCTCCCAACCCATTTCCACTATTCGAGAGGGATCAACAGTGCCTCCCTGAACAGAGTAGCCCACATAGGGATTATTATAAGGCCCATCATAGTTATGGACTAGTACAACATAATTTATTAATTGCTAAAGCTCATGTGAGTTGGGTTAGCCCAATCCGACCCATATTAACAAATAAGTCTAAATAGATTAAGGTATTGTAAATATGAAAAAAGAAATAATAAACTTATGCATTTAACGAGAATAACGGATCTATTAAGTCAACCTAATTTTCTAACTGGAGAAATATAAGTACTACATTATTGGTCAAAGTATCTCAGTTTAACTGCATGAATTGAGCCTCAAACAACATTTTCTCTTTTCTATTTTTTTCATGGGTGGCAGACAAAGGAACTATAAAGCATGTGTGCATCATTTAAAAAGGACAACCAACCAGGCAAGACTTGATTATAAATTAAACAACTTATGAAGCAAGTCAAGAAATAAATATATATAAAAAAACAACTATGACTATTCTTCGGAGACAGTAAACTTACTTTTTGAGACTATAAATAACGTTTTTTTTTTGTGAAGTAATAAGATATTTTTCCTTAAGCTAAGTACTATCTCCATTCCAAACAATAAAATGATAGTATCAGTTAAGCTTGGTGCTGTTTTCACTATTTTGCTCGTGGCAACCACAAGTTAGTATCTGTTTTATTTTCTCACAAGATTGTTGTATTATTTATGTAGTTATAAATGATTATACACACACCACACACAAATCGTACTTATGTGAGGATATGTATGTGTTTCTATATTCATGATAGCTGTATATGTGTGGTTTTCAACTTTTCATATACTATGTTACACTTTCATTATTAGATTTTGTAATTATGATGGTGAAATGTTTCAGTTCATATATTATGGTTGTCAAAGACTCAAGTTGTGGCAGCACGGAATGTTGATGATGTTCTCTCAGGAATCAAGAGGAGATTAATCCCACAACTTCATACTTGTACAAGAGATTGTGCTTCTGATAGTGATTGCGATGATTGTTGGGTTTGTTGTTTTTGTATATCGGTCTTAGATACTCAAAAAACTTGTACTGCGATTACATGGTAGCTACAGAAAAAATAATGCATTTGAATAAAAAAGGCTGACTCGATCAGCTCACTTGTATTCGGTTACTAAATTTATTCAAGAATATAATATACTGCAAATGCGATCTACTGGGATAGCTCGATTATCCTGTTAATTACTTTATTTATAACGTTAGGTTCAGTGTTAAG
The DNA here is from genome assembly GCA_032618575.1 of Nicotiana noctiflora. Taxonomy (NCBI): domain Eukaryota; kingdom Viridiplantae; phylum Streptophyta; class Magnoliopsida; order Solanales; family Solanaceae; genus Nicotiana; species Nicotiana noctiflora. The sequence goes on along the minus strand of JASVEL010001869.1, from coordinate 425,868 downwards.
TGTAACTTCTTGCTAAACAAATCCTTCCGATCCATTAGTTCTTCCTTTGAAGCATCTTGATGCATTTCGTCAATGGTGAAATCAATATATGTTTCTTTGTTGCTGCTTGTTCAGAATAGAAAAGTGAACTCAGGAACAACACAAACATGAAATCTGTAGGAGTTGAACTTTCTCTGCGCTTATAAATTAGCTGTGTGTATTTGTTTGGAATTAAAAAAGATGTTCACAATGATTGTGAGACAAGTATACTTTAACCAATAACGTTTTTAAGGCATTTTTTCATCCCAAAATTGTGGTAAACTTAACGATTATGTAGGCATCAGAAGGGTACATGCAATTATTCTTACCTGGCTTATCTTTAACACCCGAGGGCAGGGTGTTAAAATCGAACCGGAAAACCGCACCAAACTAAAAATTCAAATCAAATCGATTAAAAACTTGATTACATTTTGTTTGATTTAGTCTAGTATTGAGTAAAAAAAAAAAAAACGATCCAAACCGACACATAAATATATAACACACACACATAAATTTAAATGAAGTGCGTTTATTTTTATTTACGGTAAATAATGGGGTGTATCGCTTGTTTACCCATAAACGGTACAGTTGAATTCATTACATGATTTATAGACAACCGAGTTGATTTGATCCCAAAATGATAAATAAATTAAATAAAAATATAAGACTTAGCATTGAAATCGAAATACACATCAGGTAGCCGGGTTTCGGGTGCAAGACTTTCGAAGATTGTGATAAGCACAATATTAGACAAAAAATAAAGTATTATTTAGCTTGAGAATAATGTGTAGCAGAAGTTTTGCCAGAGATTTGGTATGTTACAATGGTCGTTGAATTTCTTATTTGTATCTACACCTATGGAACAAATTCCTAGGATCAAGTCCCTCTTACGTGACAGTTATTGGGGTCATTGATGAATGTATACCGTCATGTTGTTAATATCAAAATTCTATGCAACGGCTAAATATTTAATACTAAGGAATATTCATTACTAAATGCTCTATGGTGATAAGCATTTGTTTGCCTCTGTTGACTATGTTCTTTTCGGGAGCTACCTGATGACAACTGAAGTTGTTGTCTTCGGTCTTGGTTCCCATTCGCTTCATCTTCCGCCTGCCTCTGATACCACGTGTCGCGTAATTGTTTGTGCATTTAATATAAATCAATTTCACTCTATATAGATAAACTCTGTGCTTTCTGGTTGCATATCTTTGTGTCATCGGGAAGTTGGTGAAGATTTCTTTCTTTACAAGATATTTTCTGAACCCTTTTGAATGATTTTTGACGCTTGATAAAAATCATGCCCCCACGCATTTAATACTCCAAACACATGTTAATCCACGTTTTAGCAATATTTTTGCCGGTTCTCGAGGTAATCAAGACCACAATTTTAATTGTCTATACCTTTACTTATACGCATCATTCCTATTCTTTTACTTCTAATAACTTCATAAGCTTCCTTAAGTTATGTGCACTTAACTTCCCTTTGCTTTCATCTCTCTTTCAAAAAACTCTCATCATTTTCTTATCATTATGGCTTCTTATACTAATTCTCCCAAGAACTCCGGTCTTCTTTTCGTTAGAGGCCCGAAATGGAGTAAAGATAAGGAGGTTGATTGTTAGTTTGTATGGGTCTATCAAATCGTAGAGTACCTGGTCCTCTACAAGGTTCTATTGAAAGCACTTAATGACACAGTAAGTAAATGAGGCAGAGGAGTTTTACGTGGAAAAATCCGAAACAAGGGGATAAAAATCACGACCTACACCTGTAGGCTTTTAACTTCACTAACTTATAATCTACTTTTTATAAGCCACTTTACAGTACTTCCTATTGCAAAGGATTTACTCAACTAACTTGTGGTACCTTTACCATCCACTTTGTGACTATCCTAGTTACAAAGACTTTTTCTAACTTGTGATGCTACCACCCCAAGCCACTTTGGAACTCTACGATTACAAAGAATTTTCCTTATGACTAAATCTAGTCACAATGTAAACTCAAGGAATTTATGGATTTATAGGAGGATTCCTAATCAAAATGCTTCTAGATAAGCTGTTTCGTAGATACAGTAGGTACAATAACAAGGTTACAACTCAACTAGGACAACAACAATCTATCTTTTAGGAACTGCTCCGTAGTAGCATTCAACTATAACAAATCTTAACTCAACTTTTACTCATCTCAGCTAACACCAATACCCAATCGTAAGTACTTTCCACGAAAACAAACTCAATTCCTACTCAATATCGAGAATCATCAATTAAATACTCACAGTCAAACAAACTCATAGTCATGCTTGACACTTACGTATAGATACTCGTCACCATTCATATTCGTCGTTCTCAACAAGAAGCAGAAAGAAAATAGGACTCAATTCCTAATCCCTCAAGCTAAGGTTAGACTAAACACTTATCTCGAACTTCCACGGCTAACTCAATCCTAAAATACCATATTTCCTTTCGAATTTGGCTCCAACACAATCGAATCTATACATAATCGACTTAATAACATCAATAAATGCTAAACAATCCAATTCCAATGCCTAATTATAGCTTTCTAATCATTCTTTCTAAAAATTCAAAAACGACCCCAGGCCCGCTCAGTCAAAATACGAGGTTCGAACCAAAATCCCATCCCCATTCACCTATGAGCCTGAATATATAATTAGTTTTAAAATTGGACCCCAAAATGAGGTCTAAATCGCAAAATCAAAAAGCCATAATTCTTTCCAAATCCCTAATTTAGTACCCTTAATCACATATTTTAGGCCCAGAAATCTAGTGGATGCTAATAAAAATAGAAGAAAATAAGTTAAAGATTACTTACCCTAGAGATTATGGTGAGGAAATGCTTCAAAAATCGCCTAGGAGCTTTGGAGAAGAAGAGATTTATGAAAGTTTTGTAAAAATCCCGTAAGTTAACTGTTTTTAAGACTTTAAAATAGCCGGGGAATTCTTCGCGTTCGCAATAGACTCGTCGCGTTCACGATGAGTCAGTCCTACAAACATTCGCATTCGCGTAAACGGGTTCGGGTTCACGGAGAAGAATCCCCTCAAGCCCTCACGTCCGCGTCCAATGGGTCGCGTTCGCATAAGACAAATGCCTCACCCCTGCCCATGCCCACTTGGCTTTCCCGTTCGCGTGGCCAGGATCGCGTTCGCGTAGGGATAACCCCCACTGCCTCGCGTTCGGGACCTGAGCTAAACGTTTCCTCCTGCATCATTTACATATCGCATTTACGAGGGCCATCCCGCGAACGCGAAGAAGAAAATATTAGTACACCAGAACAACTATTTCTGCAACTTTTCTTATATCCAAAACTTCCCGAAATACATATGAAGCAAACCTGAGCATTCGGGGCTCCTAACCAAACCCATGTACTAACTCAACAACATTATACAAATTTACCCGTGCGATTAAATTGCCAAAATAATCTTAATAACAACGAATTAAACCTCAAAATCAAAGAACTTTTCTCAAACTTCATAAAACATCACCTTTAGCAATTTTGGTCCGAATCACGTCAAACGACATCCGTTTTCACCAAATTTTACAGAAATGTCTTAATAATATATAAGCCCTGTACGGAGTACCGGAACCAAAATACGGGCCCAACACCACTAGGCTCTAATCAAATTTCATTTCATATTTCCTTAAACAATTTCAGAAAATAATTTCCTTTAAAAATTTATTTCTCGGTCTTGGGATCTCGGAATTCGATTCTGGGCATACGTCCAAGTCCGATATTTTCCTACGGACCCTTAGGGATGGTCAAATCACGGGTCTGGATCCGCTTACCCAAAAGGCAAATTTATTCATTTATTAGCCAAATTTTATCATTTTTCATAGATTTCATATTTAAGCTTACTGGCTACGCGCTCGGACTCCACACGCAAATCGAATTGACTCTAATGAGGTTTTCGAGGCCTCAAAAACACAGAATTTAATTTAAAAGCAAGTGATTACCTTTTGGGTCATCACATATACTCCATTCAAATCAATTTATGTAAAGGTATTTGATGAGGTACGAAATTTAAAAAATAATTAAAGGAAGATTCTTTAAATTTGTGGTATAAAATAAATCATAAAAATTTGTGCCGCTAGAAATTATTTTATTAAGGATAAAAATGAAAATTTAAACTTGAATTGTTAGTTAATATAAAAAAAATATCTTTTTAAAATACATTAAAAAAAAGTGTATCACATAAATTGAACTGAAGAGATACATATCATGGTGTAAATGAATCACTATGTAGACTCTCCACTTCATTCCTTTGTGATTCAAACTCCATACCTCATGATTGGAAGTAAGATTAGCTCTCTAACTGCACCATCAAGCATCGTCATATTTAGCGATTTAATTGGCTTTTGCTATCTTCTTGTTTTCTTTTTTAAGGTTTTATATTTTGCAGAAATACAGATATTCATAGTGGCAATTTTTTAGCTCTCCACTTTCGGCATCACTCACGTTATTAGTTGACATGATAATTTAAGCATGTTAATTAAGCGTAAAATTACATTGTCGTTATTCTGTTATTATAAATTATGTACCACTTGATTTAATAGGGGAGGCCTACTCACACAAAACTTGAATATTAAAAACAAGTCAACAAATAATTTAAAATAATTCTATGATTATTCTAGAGAGCAAGTTGTCCACGAGACGTCTATAAATTATGCTCTTTGTAAAGCAATAAAATGCTCATACAAATACTTTGGATAAGCATTAAAATTCTAACATGGCACTACTTAAGCTTAGTGTTGTATTCGCTATCCTTCTCATGGCATTCACAAGTTAGTATCCATCTTAACTTGATCTCTAGAATATATTGTACTCGATATTATTTTCCTTGTTACTATCTATATATATGACTCTTATGTATGTGTGAATCGGATAATAACTGTGCTTCTATATCTGAATGTTCTATTTTTCATGTTATAACCCTCATAATTAGATTAATGGTGAATTATTTCAGTTAACATATCGTGGTTTTCAAGTACGCAATTTGTGGCTGCACGGGATGTTGATCGTGATCTCGCAGGAGTTAAGGGACGACTACTTCCACAATTGAATACTTGCTTTAGATCTTGCACTGAATATCATGACTGCCAAAACGATTGTTGGACTTGTTGTATCTGTACATCACTTTTGGGTTCCTCTAAATTCTGTTACATGTGATAATGTCACGACCCGGATTTTCCCCCAACATCGGGATCGTGATGGCGCCTACTCGTGGTAGCTAGGCAAGCCACTATATTCATACTATCCTGTTTTTAACACAATTGTAATTAAATAATTGCGGAATACTTTATCGAGATAGAAATAATTAAATACAAAGTAAAAATCATACTGACATCCTCTACCCAAGACGTGGAGTCACCAACTCACGAACTACTATGGAATACTACACATAAAAGTCCGAAGGAAATATAACATAATTCTGTTTGTCTCGGAACAAAGAGACTACAGCTAATAACATAAATAAAGAGAGAGACGCCGGGCTTGCGGACGTCCGCAAGCTACCTCGGTCTCAAATATGATCAACTCCCACGCAATCGATTTACTGCTGCTGCTGCTCCTGATCGTAACCTGGACCTGTGCAAAAACGCACAGAAGTGTAGCATCAGCACAACCGACCCCATGTGTTGGTAAGTGCCTGGCCTATCCCGGCGAAGTAGTGACAAGCCTAGGACCAGACACTCACATAAACCTGTGCAATTCAATATATATATATGTGTACCACAAAATAACAAGAAATAATCAAGTATTAACACAATAAGGAATACCTTAAAGAATTCAACAATTAATCACAGTTAATAATTTCACAAGGAAAAACAAAGTATAATGTAAAACAAGTAATATCACTTCAAGAAATAGCAAGCAGTTGCACGGCATCACCCTTCGTGCTTTTACTCTCATCCTCACATCCATAGTACGGCATGATCCTTCGTACATGGTTCAATAACAGGGCACGGCATGATCCTTCGTGCATAATCAATAATAGGGCACGGCATGATCCTTCGTGCATAATCAATAATAGGGCACGGCATGATCCTTCGTGCATAATCAATAATAAACATGGCACGGCATTAACCTTCGTGCATAAATAAATAAACATGGCACGGCATCACCCTTCGTGCATTATCTCTCTTCCTCACCCAAATAACAATCACGGTTAAGGGCAAAGGAAGAAACAGTAATTCATAAACCGTCCCATCAAGGGCAATCAATAATTTTCTTCACAACAAGTCCCAACAAGGGAGAACAATAACAATTCACCTGTAATATATCTCAAATAATCATTTTCCAATGACTCACGGTCATACTAGACGCCAGTGTATGGATGCTCATCACCACGACCCATACACCGCACTCGATCACATAACACATAACACATAATCCTATTCCCTCAAGCTAGGATAGAACAAACACTTACCTCGAAATTTTACGAACGATTCAATCCGTAGCAATGCTTTTTCCTTTTGAATTTGACTCCAATCCAATCGTATCTATACACAATTGATTTAATATCATCAATTCTACTTAACAAACTAGTTCATATTGCTAAATATGGTTTTTACAACATTCTGCCCGGAATAGTAAAAACCGACCCCGAGCCCACATAATCGAAACTCAAGTTTCGAACCAAAATAAGTTCACCCAATCTTCCATGAGTTCAAATATACAATTTGTTCTTAAGTTCGACTCCAAAACGAGGTCTAAATCGCAAATTCTTTGAAAGCCCTAACTATACCCATTTCTCAAATTTTCAACCAATTTATACATGTTTAAGCCTAAGAATTTGATTGATGTTGATGAAAAATGAAGAAGACGAGTTAACAATACTTACCCAATGAACTTTGATGAAGAAATGCCTCAAAAATCGCCTAAGAGTTGTGGAGAAGAAAGGGGTTTGTGAAAATGGGATAAAATCCCGTAAGTGTTCTGTTTTTGAGCTGAAGAATTCACTGGGCGAAATTACCCTACGTGATCGCGTGAATTGGGCTGCGATCGCGTAGAGGAAAGACTGGCCTCTTATGCGATCGCGTGAAAATGGCTGCGATCGCGTAGAGAAAGGACTGGAAGCTACGCGATCGCGTGAGGATTGCTGCGATCGCGTAGAAGAAACTCACCGGGCAGCCTATTTGCTCTATGCGATCGCGTGAACAAGACTGCGATCGCGTGGGGGAGGAACTGGAAGCTACGCGATCGCGTGAGGTATGCTGCGATCGCGTAGAAGAACTGGCCAATGCTGTGCGATCGCGTGGATGAGGCCGCGATCGCGTAGAACAAAATCCTTCTGCAGAAACAGCAGCAGAATTTCTGCTGTGTTTTCAAATCCAAAAACACCCCGAACCACCTCCGAAACACTCCCGAGCCCTTGGGGCTCCAAACCAAATATGCACACTAACTCAAAAACATCATACGAACTTGCTCGCGCGATCAAATCGCTAAAATAACATCAAAATCAATGGATTGAGCCTTAAAACTCAAGAATTCTTTAAAATTCCATAATTTCCAAACTTTCCAATTTAAGGCCGAAACACGTCAAACGACGTCCGTTTTCAACCAAACTTTACAGGAAGCGCTTAACCAATATATATGACCTGTACCGGGCGTCGGAACTAAAATACGAGCCCGATACCAGTACTTTTTAATCAAAATTCAGTTTCATTTTCCTTAAACATTTTCAGAAAACAATTTAACAGAAAAATTCTTTTACCGGGGTTCTAGACCTCGGATTTCAATTCCGGACATATGCCCAAGTTCCATATTTTTCTACGGATTTTCTGAAATAGTCAAATCATGGATTCGGGTCCGTTTACCAAAAATGTTGACCAAAGTCAACCATGTCAATATTAATATCAAAATTCTTCTACTTTTTCACATATTTCACATATTTCAACATAAATATTTTTCAGATTTGTGCCCGGATCGTGCACGTAAATCGAGGCAACATAAAATGAGGTTTTCAAGGCCTCAGAAGCTCGAAATGATTAATAAAATAAGTGATGACCCTTTGGGTCGTCACATTCTCCACCTCTAAAACAACCGTTCGTCCTCGAACGGACAAAAGAAAGTAGTACCTGAGTCGGGGAACAGATGTGGGTAGCGGCTCCGCATATCAGACTCGGACTCCCAGGTCGATGCCTCAGGAGGCTGACCTCTCCACTGAACACGCACAGAAGGATAACTCTTCGACCTCAGCTGTCGAACCTGCCGGTCTAGAATAGCCACCGGCTCTTCCTCGTAGGATAGATCATTGTCCAATTGGATAGTACTGAAGTCTAACACATGTGTGGGATCGTTGTGGTATCTCCGAAGCATAGATACATGAAAAACTGGATGCACGGCTGATAAGTTAGGCGGCAGAGCTAGTCTGTAAGCCACCCCTCCCACTCTGTCTAGAATCTCAAATGGACCAATATACCTAGGGCCGAGCTTGCCCTTCTTCCCAAACCTCATCACGCCCTTCATAGGCGACACCCGGAGCAATACTCGTTCACCAACCATGAAATCTACATCTCGAACCTTACGATCCGCATAAGTCTTCTGCCCTGGACTGAGCTGAACGCAATCTCTCCTGAATAGTCTTGACCTTATCCAAGGCCTCCCGAACTAAGTCTGTACCCAACAACCGAGCCTCTCCCGGTTCAAACCATCCAACTGGTGATCGACATCGCCTACCATACAACGCCTCATACGGAGCCATCTGGATGCTAGATTGGTAACTGTTATTGTAGGCGAACTCTGCTAATGGTAGAAACCGATCCCACGAGCCTCCGAAATCAATAACACAGGCTCGAAGCATGTCCTCAAGAATCTGAATAGTCCTCTCGGACTGGCCATCCGTCTGAGGATGAAATGCTGTACTCAACTGAACTTGGGTGCCTAACTCCCGCTAGACCGCTCTCCAGAACCGCGAGGTAAACTGCATTCCCCGATCAGAGATAATAGATACTGGCACCCCATGGAGACGAACAATCTCCCTAATGTAAACCTCCGCTAACCTCTCCGACGAGTAGGAGACGGATACTGGAATAAAGTGTGCTGACTTGGTCAGCCTATCAACAATGACCCAAATAGCATCAAATTTCCTCCGAGTCAAAGGAAGTCCAGTAACGAAGTCCATAGTGATCCGCTCCCATTTCCACTCGGGAATTTCAATCCTTTGGAATACACCACCAGGTCTCTGGTGCTCATATTTCACCTGCTGACAATTTAGACACCGAGCGACATACGCAACGATATCTTTCTTCATTCTGCGCCACCAATAGTGCTGCCGTAAGTCCTGGTACATCTTCGCGGCGCCTGGGTGAATAGAATACCGCGAACTGTGGGCCCTCGCTAAGATCAACTCTCGAATTCCTTCGACATTGGGCACACAAACTCGACCCTGCAATTTCAATACCCCATCATCATCTAGATTTACCTGTGTGGCACCTCCCCGTTGTACTGTATCTCTCAACTCACGCAAATGAGGATCATCAAATTGCCTCTCACGGATACGCTCTAATAAAGAAGAACGAGCGACCGTGCGGGCTAACACTCTGCTAGGCTCAGAAATGTCCAATCTCACGAACCGGTTGGCTAAGGCCTGGACATCTAGAGCTAATGGTCTCTGATTGACCGGAATATATGCAAGACTACCCATGCTGGCATACTTTCTACTCAATGCATCGGCCACCACATTGGCCTTACCTGGGTGATATAATATAGTAACATCATAGTATTTTAGCAACTCTAACCATCTCCGCTGTCGTAGATTCAACTCCTTCTGTTTGAACAAGTACTGTAGGCTTTTGTGATCATTGTACACCTCACATGTCACACCATATAGATAATGCCTCCAGATCTTTAAGGCATGAACCACTGCTGCTAACTCAAGATCATGAACTGGATAATTCTTCTCATGTATCTTTAACTGCCTCGAAGCATAAGCGATAACCTTACCATCATGCATCAATACCGCTCCAAGCCATGTACGAGATGCGTCACAATAAACTGTATAAGGCCCTGTACCTGTAGGTAGTACCAACACTGGTGCGGTGGTCAAGGCTGTCTTGAGCTTCTGAAAGCTCGCCTCACACTCCTCTGACCACTGAAACTGGACACCCTTCTGGGTCAACCTGGTCATCGGGGCCGCAATAGAAGAAAACCCCTCTACAAAACGACGGTAGTAACCCGCTAATCCCAAGAAACTCCGAATCTCAGTCACTGAAGCTGGTCGAGGCCAATTCTGGACTGCCTCAATCTTCTTTGGGTCTACCTGAATACCTTCCACTGATACAATGTGACCCAGAAATGCTACCGAACTCAGCCAGAACTCACATTTAGAAAATTTGGCATATAGTCGGTTATCTTTCAGAGTCTGAAGAACCACTCTGAGGTGCTGCTCGTGCTCTTCCTCGCTGCGGGAGTACACCGGGATGTCATCTATGAAGACTATCACGAACAGATCTAAGTAAGGCCTGAATACCCGATTCATCAACTCCATGAATGCTGTTGGGGCATTGGTCAACCCGAAGGACATGACCAAGAACTCATAATGCCCATATCTAGAGCGAAAGGCCGTCTTAGGAATGTCAGCCGCCCTGATCTTCAGCTGATGGTAGCCTGACCTCAAGTCTATCTTAGAGAATACTCTCGCTCCCTGGAGCTGGTCAAACAAATCATCAATCCTCGGCAGTGGATATTTATTTTTGATAGTCACCTTGTTTAACTGCCGGTAATCAATACACATCCGCATCGAGCCATCCTTCTTCTTTACAAATAATACAGGTGCTCCCTAGGGGGAAACACTGGGCCTGATAAAGCCCTTCTCAAGAAGATCCTGCAACTGATCTTTCAACTCTTTTAGTTCCGGCGGGGCCATACGATAGGGTGGAATAGAGATGGGCCGAGTACCCGGTGCCAGATCAATACAGAAATCAATATCCCTGTCGGGTGGCATGCCCGGCAGGTCTGAAGGAAAAACCTCCGGAAACTCCCGTGCAATAGGGACCGACTCAATGGAAGGAACTTCTGCGCCGGAATCACGAACATAAGCCAGATAAGCTAGACACCCCTTCTCGACCATACGTCGAGCCTTAACATAAGAAATAACAGTGCGAACGGAGTGGCTTGAGGTACCCTTCCACTCTAATCGGGGTGATTCTGGCAAGGCTAAGGTGACGGTCTTAGCATGACAATCAAGAATAGCATGGTATGGGGACAACCAGTCCATCCCCAATATGACATCAAAATCTACCATATCCAAGAGCAACAGATCGATACGGGTCTCAAGACCCCCAAATATAACTACGCACGAACGATGCACCCGATTGACTACAATGGAGTCACCCACTGGTGTAGCCACATAAACTGGAATATCCAGAGCATAGCTGGGCACAGCCAAATACGCTGCGAAGTAGGAAGACACATAGGAATAGGTAGATCCAAGGTCAAATAATACTGAAGCACCTCTGCCACACACAAGAATAGTACCTGTAATCACAGCATCTGATGCCTCTGCCTCTGGCCTGGCCGGTAAAGCATAGAATCGGGGATCTGCACCTCCCCTCTGAGCTGCGTCTCTAGGACGACCATCAACTGGCTGACCTCTACCTCTGGCTGGCCGGTCTCCACCTCTACGGTCTCGACCTCCACCTCTATAATCTCTACCCCGCCTGCGGGCCGGCCGGGCGGTCGAGGGTCCGCCGGGGCTCGAATCATGGGACGAGGACCTCGCCGGCTGAGAGTTGCCCGCCGCTAGAGGGCAATTCCGATAAAATGACCCGGGTCACCACAACCGTAGCAACTCTTGGGACCGATAGGGCCGCTGGCCCCGACGACCCGAACGGCCTCCACGAACACTCCGAAGAGGCCGAGCATTAATAGGAAGCTGGGTCCGAATGATGCCCACGAGAACTGCGATCACCCGGTCCACCCCGTGAAGCCTGAAGAGCGGAATGAAAAGGCCCGGAAGACCGGCCTCTATCAAAGGATTCTCTGCTACCAGAGGAAGAAGCACCAAACCTACCCGAATGACGAGGCCTCTTATCCGAAGAATAACCGCCTCCCCTAGCAAGAGCCATCTCAACTCTGCGTGCTGCATTGGCTGCCTCCTGAAATGATATGTCACTCCCCACGCCCATAGCCATCCGGAGTCTAATCGGATGATTAAGCCCATCTATAAACTTGCGGACCCTCTCCCGCTCAGTGGGAAGTATCACCACTGCATGACGATCCAAATCGACAAATCTCGTCTCATACTATGTAACCGTCATAGTGCCCTGACGGAGGCGCTCAAACTGCCTCCGAAGTACATCCCGCTGAGTAGCAGGGAGAAACTTCTCCATAAATAGTTCCGCAAACTGGTCCCATGATAAAGCTGGGGACCCTGCTGGTCGAGTCAGGCAATAATCTCTCCACCAAGTCTTGGCGGATCCTGCAAGTCTGAAGGTACAGAAGTCAACTCCGTTTGTCTCCACAATCCCCAAAGTCTTGAGAATCTCATGGCAACTGAATAAGAAATCCTGAGGATCCTCTGATGCGGCTCCACCGAATGTAGTGGTAAATAGCTTGGAGAACCGATCAAGCCTCCATAACGAATCAGAAGTCATGGCCGCTCCATCACCGCCATGAGCTGTGGTACCCGACCGAGTGGCCACAGCCGGTCGAATTACTAGTGCTCGAGGCCGAGGAGCCACCGGCTCCGGGGTATGAGTAATAGAGTCCGGGCCCCTCATCCAGCCTGAGAGGTGGCCGGGGCAACCGATAATAAACCCGCTCCGGCAATGCCGTCCATGAATCCCGCTATTCTCATCAAAGCATCCCGAGATCCGGGGTAATTAAAGCCTCTCCTGGGACCTAAGCTGGGCCCACTGGAGCTGCTGGGACTGGAACCTCCTCGTCAATCTCAATATGAGGCTCCACCCCTGGAGTAGCTGCCGGGGGCTGAGCTCTACCCCTGCCACGGCATCTGATACGGCCTCGGCCCCTGCCCTTCACGGGAGCTGCCTGGGGCTCGGGCTGCTGGTCAGCGAACAAAGAAGCGCGTGTCCTCACCATCTGCGAAAGGACAGAATAGAAGTTCAATCAGTATTTGAGGAACAAGTCGCACGACAAGAAAGAACAAATGAGAGACTCTTTCCTAACTCAATAGACTTTGGAGGACAAGTACGGACGTCTCCGTACCTACCTCTCAAACTCTACTAAGCTTGTTCGTGAGTGGTGAGACCTATGTAACCTAGAGCTTTGATACCAACTTGTCACGACCCGGATTTTTCCCCAACATCGGGATCGTGATGGCGCCTACTCGTGGTAGCTAGGCAAGCCACTATATTCATACTATCCTGTTTTTAACACAATTGTAATTAAATAATTGCGGAATACTTTATCGAAATAGAAATAACTAATTACAAAGTGAAAATCATACTGAAATCCTCTACCCAAGACGCGGAGTCACCAACTCACGAACTACTATGGAATACTACACATAAAAGTCCGAAGGAAATATAACATAATTCTGTTTGTCTCGGAACAAAGAGACTACAGCTAATAACATAAATAAAGAGAGAGACGCCGGGCCTGCGGACGTCGGCAAGCTACCTCGGTCTCAAATGTGATCAACTCCCACGCAATCAATTTACTGCTGCTGCTGCTGCTCTTGATCGTAACCTGGACCTGTGCAAAAACGCACAGAAGTGTAGCATCAGCACAACCGACCCCATGTGCTGGTAAGTGACTGGCCTATCCCGGCGAAGTAGTGAATAGCCTAGGACCAGACACTCACATAAACCTGTGCAATTCAATATATATATATGTGTACCACAAAATAACAAGAAATAATCAAGTATTAACACAATAAGCAATACCTTAAAGAATTCAACAATTAATCACAGTTAATAATTTTACAAGGAAAAACAAAGTATAATGTAAACACAAGTAATATCACTTCAAGAAATAGCAAGCAGTTGCACGGCATCACCCTTCGTGCTTTTACTCTCATCCTCACATCCATAGTACGGCATGATCCTTCGTACATGGTTCAATAACAGGGCACGGCATGATCCTTCGTGCATAATCAATAATAGGGCACGACATGATCCTTCGTGCATAATCAATAATAGGGCACGGCATGATCCTTCGTGCATAATCAATAATAAACATGGCACGGCATTAACCTTCGTGCATAAATAAATAAACATGGCACGGCATCACCCTTCGTGCATTATCTCTCTTCCTCACCCAAATAACAATCATAGTTAAGGGCAAAGAAAGAAACAGTAATTCATAAACCGTCCCATCAAGGGCAATCAATAATTTTCTTCACAACAAGTCCCAACAAGGGAGAACAATAACAATTCACCTGTAATATATCTCAAATAATCATTTTCCAACGACTCACGGTCATACTAGACGCCAGTGTATGGATGCTCGTCACCACGACCCATACACCGCACTCGATCACATAACACATAACACATAATCCTATTCCCTCAAGCTAGGATAGAACAAACACTTACCTCGAAAGTTTACGAACGATTCAATCCGTAGCAATGCTTTTTCCTTTTGAATTTGACTCCAATCCAATCGTATCTATACACAATTGATTTAATATCATCAATTCTACTTAACAAACTAGTTCATATTGCTAAATATGGTTTTTACAATATTCTGCCCGGAATAGTAAAAACCGACCCCGGGCCCACATAATCGAAACTCAAGTTTCAAACCAAAATAAGTTCACCCAATCTTCCATGAGTTCAAATATACAATTTGTTCTTAAGTTCGACTCCAAAACGAGGTCTAAATCGCAAATTCTTTGAAAGCCCTAACTATACCCATTTCTCAAATTTTCAACCAATTTATACATGTTTAAGCCTAAGAATTTGATTGATGTTGATGAAAAATGAAGAAGACGAGTTAACAATACTTACCCAATGAACTTTGATGAAGAAATGCCTCAAAAATCGCCTAAGAGCTGTGGAGAAGAAAGGGGTTTGTGAAAATGGGATAAAATCCCGTAAGTGTTCTGTTTTTGAGCTGAAGAATTCACTGGGCGAAATTACCCTACGTGATCGCGTGAATTGGGCTGCGATCGCGTAGAGGAAAGACTGGCCTCTTATGCGATCGCGTGAAAATGGCTGCGATCGCGTAGAGAAAGGACTGGAAGCTACGCGATCGCGTGAGGATTGCTGCGATCGCGTAGAAGAAACTCACCGGGCAGCCTATTTGCTCTATGCGATCGCGTGAACAAGACTGCGATCGCGTGGGGGAGGAACTGGAAGCTACGCGATCGCGTGAGGTATGCTGCGATCGCGTAGAAGAACTGGCCAATGCTGTGCGATCGCGTGGATGAGGCCGCGATCGCGTAGAACAAAATCCCTCTGCAGAAACAGCAGAATTTCTGCTGTGTTTTCAAATCCGAAAACACCCCGAACCACCTCCGAAACACTCCCGAGCCCTCGGGGCTCCAAACCAAATATGCACACTAACTCAAAAACATCATACGAACTTGCTCGCGCGATCAAATCGCTACAATAACATCAAAATCAATGGATTGAGCCTTAAAACTCAAGAATTCTTTAAAATTCCATAATTTCCAAACTTTCCAATTTAAGGCCGAAACACGTCAAACGACGTCCGTTTTCAACCAAACTTTACAGGAAGCGCTTAACCAATATATATGACCTGTACCGGGCATCGGAACCAAAATACGAGCCCGATACCAGTACTTTTTAATCAAAATTCAGTTTCATTTTCCTTAAACATTTTCAGAAAACAATTTAACAGAAAAATTCTTTTACCGGGGTTCTAGACCTCGGATTTCAATTCCGGACATATGCCCAAGTTCCATATTTTTCTACGGATTTTCTGGAAATAGTCAAATCACGGATCCGGGTCCGTTTACCAAAAATGTTGACCAAAGTCAACCATATCAATATTAATATCAAAATTCTTCTACTTTTTCACATATTTCACATATTTCAACATAAATATTTTTCAGCTTTGTGCCCGGATTGTGCACGCAAATCGAGGCAACATAGAATGAGGTTTTCAAGGCCTCAGAAGCTCGAAATGATTAATTAAATAAGTGATGACCCTTTGGGTTGTCACAGATAATATGGCCAATTGCAACGAACTCTGCTACAGAAACAATAAGCGATTTGAATAAAAAGCTGCAGGCTTTGCTAGCTTTTCAATTTAGTACTTGAATAATGTGTGAGGTTTATTTGTGAATGTATCCCATATGGAATCTATTATCTAGGTAATTCCTTTATCTTGTTTGTACTAGTAATAATATCGGAAAAATGCCTAAAAATGTCACTCAACTTTCAGAAATGGTGTATCCATGCTATCCATTAAAAAATTATTTATTTCATGCCATTGCCATTAAAGAAATGGCCCGTCCATGTCATTATTGACTAACGACTCAATTTGTATTTGGCATATCCATGCCACTGCCGTTAGTCAATACTGGTATGAATGGACCATTTCTTTAACGGCATTGGCATGAAATGAGCATTTTTTTAACAAATGACATGGATAGATCATTTCTGAAAATTGAGTGGCATTTTTAGTATTTATAAATCTGCACCTTTACCTTTCTCAATGATATATTTCTTTCCATATACTGATTGCGCTCCATTAATTTGAAATCTTTATAAATTTAAGTAATTAACATGTACAAATTATAGTGAAATAAGAGATTCATATGTTTTTAAAGCAAAACTACTTAACGGTAAAAATTACTCCCTCTTGTTCATTTTTACTAGTTCACTATGAACTTTTTGCACCCCTTAAGAAATAATAAATGACGTTTATAATTTAGCATGATACCCATATTAATTGATGTGCATTTTTAATGAATTTGAGAAGATGATTTGAAATAAGTAATTAATACTATAAGTACAACATGGGAAAAGTTATTTTTTTCATATACTAAAAGTGACAAGTAAAGTGAAAATCTATTTTAACATATTGGACAAGTGAACAGAGGGGGAAGGAGTAATAAGAAGCAGTTATCCTCATCAAATGGAAGTTAAGCATGAGATCAATAGTGCATCACACACTTTATAGTTGTAACGACTTAATCGATCGTTATGAGCTCTAGCACGTCGTTCGGCAGTTTGAGGCTACGAGTAGCTTCACTTCAGGTATTATAACTTTCACGCATGGTTGGAATTACATTTTGTGAAGTTCAGACTTGATTTGGAAATAAAATTCTCATTTTAGAAGCTTTAAGTTGAAAAAAATTGATTAAGATTCATTTTTAGCAAACGACCTCGGAATTAGGATTTGAAGGTTCCAACAGGTCGGTATAATGATTTTAAACTTGGACGTCTGTCTGGATCGAGTTTGGATGATTCGTGAGCGTTTTGAAGCCTATTGTGAAAGTTGGCATTTTGGAAGAATTTGATAAATTTTTGTTGCAGTGCATTTCAATGTTATCGATGTCCATTTGAGATTTCGAATCTGGAATAGATCCGTATAGTGATTCTGGTATTCAGAGCGTGTTCGAAGTGGGTTTGGAGGTCCGTAGGTCATTTTTGCGGTCATTTGGCGAAAGTTAGAAATATGAGGTGTCACAACCCAAAAACTACAAGTCGTGATGACACCTAACTCGACCTGCTAGGTAAGCCAACTAACATGAAAAACACAATACGACTGAGATATTATAAAAATAGAGAATAGCTAACCGAACCTTTAGAAGTTTATCAAGACCTGGTAATACAACTTACGAGCTTCTAAGATTTGGAATTTCTAATCTAATACAAATAAATACACGTTCTGTTTGAAGGTAACTTAAACAGATTAGCAATAATTTGAACTACCAAGAACAAGTGGCAGCTATATCCAACCGCACAAACATCTTCCGAGTAAGCACCCGGTATCACCAGCAACTCCGCTCCAAAATCTGCATGGGACGTGCAAAAGTGCAGTATCAGTACAACCGACTCCATGTACTGGTTAGTATTTTGTCTAAACTCGTCGAATAGTGATGAGGATTTAGTTAAAAAGATGCTTATTGCAATAACCTGTACAATAGTTTAACAATAAGGTAGTTCAAAGTATAACATATAAAAATACCATACGCAACTCGGCGAGATAGTCAATTAATTACGAAAGAGAACCACATTAGAATTTTTACGGTCTTTTCTTGCATGAGATTTATGCCAAAAATGTAAAAATGTCAAATCATATGGTACGGCAACACTCTTCTTGATTTATCTCATCATCACCATGTATAAATAAATTTATGTATCATTATAATTAGCACGGCAATACCCTTCGTCCGTTCAACTCATCTTTCCCAAATGATCGTATAACAGAGGCAATCATATCACAGTAATAGGTATTACTAAGTAGGAATACACAAGTAACAACAACGGACAAGGATATACAAGTGGGTCACAGTAAAGGACTAAGCGGAAAACATGTGAGTAACAACAACAACTGGAAAACAGGGAATAATAATGTCAATTAACTAGCATATTGGAGGCCAAAGTCGAATATAACATTTAAGAAGAAAATACATATTTTTTACACGAGAAACAAATATCACATCAAAATGCATGTCCCTCATCCTCATCCGCACGGAAACACCCTTCATTCTATGATCTCACCATAACATACAAGTATACAAATATAAATAAAATGGAATGACATCATCCTTCGTACTTTTACTCATATATGATATGGCACAACATCACCCTTCGTGCTTTACACTCTTTCTCATATGATAATGTATAAACAATGACACAACATCACCCTTCGTACTTTATACACTCTCTTACATGATATGTATAAACAATGGCACAACATTACCCGTCATGCTTTACACTCTTCCTTACTAAGCATGTGTATATAAATGATAAACAAGGTAGAAAGCATAAATAACATCAAGGAGAGTTCTTATACAGACAATCCAATCACATTTCAAATAACAACTTTCCAAGTCAACAATGGTTCAACAACCCTCAATAACCATATTATTCAAATACCTCCACGAATTTCATAAATGATCCAAAACACAAGTTTATAGTCTAGCATCCCAAGAATATCGATTGTAATAATGCAGTAATGATTTCGCATAGAGATGTCAAATTAGACACATCAACGTATTCTTATAATTTTCATCAAGTTTGATTAAGCTATAATAAATGATGTCTTGATATCTATCATTTAATATTATGACCTTAGTATCTAAAAGTCAAGGCATTATACAGAATGTCACGAAGTTCTACAAACACAAATATAACAAAATCCACCCCCGAACATGATTAATCCTGGCACATAATACGCTCGTCACCTCATATATGTATCACCCCCGCATGTAGCAAACAATAACAAATAGAAGAAAGATTTCTTTCAACAAATTTAGGCAAAATGCTTACCTCGTTCCAGCTAACTCAACACTCAACTTAGCCGTTTCCTCCATAAATTCGCCTTCGCTCAATTCAATCTAGCCAATGACGACTTGAATACATCACACAATGCAATAGATAACAATTTCATTAATAAAACTATAATATTTGTTCAATTTCTAAAAAGTTAACAAAAGTCAAAACGCGAGCATACATGGTCAAAACTTGGGTCCAAAGGTAGGTCTTGACTACCCATATCCCTACGAGTCCAAATATGTGTTTTGTTTGCAAATTCGAGTCTTATTCGATTCTTAAATCTTCAATTTACATTTTTCAAATCTTTGACAGAATCTTCAAATATGTTAAATCTTGTATAAAATCATAAATTATAGTTGGAATTTGATTAAAGATGCTTACCCAATATTTTGGCATGAAAATCTCTTCTCAAAAGTGCCTCATCTCGAAGCTAGGGTTTGAAAATATGAAAGTGAAGCAAAAACTCGAAATTCTCATCACTTAACAGGATACAAATATTGGATTTGTGATAAGGGGATCGCAAATGCACTCGAAATTGTGAAAAAAACCTCGCAATTACGAACACAAAGGAGTTCTGTTGAGGTCGCATTTGCGAAAAAAACTCCAGAAATGCAAAGACCAGCCTTCGCAAATGCGGTTGATTCATCGCATAGCGAAAAGCTACCCAGTTTCCCAGGCTTCGCTAATGCAAGATTTCTTTGCAAATGTGATGGCTGAATTTGTGATCAAAACATCGCAAATGCAAAGTTACCATAACCAGAATTTAAAAACCACGCAAGAACATTCCAAAATCAATCCGAAACTTACCCGAACCCTGGGGGCTCCAAACTATACATGCACACAAGTCTAAAAATATAACATAAACTCACTCACAGGCTAAAATCAACAAAATAATTTCTAAAACCATGAATCGGACGCCAAATTTTCATAAAAGTCAAATTAAACTTCAAGAAATTCTAGAATCACAACCGAGCATTCGAACCCTATCAAATCAACTTCGAATGGTGCCAAATTTTGCAGATAAGTTCCATATGACAAGAAAAACCTACTCAAAGCTTCAAATCATGCATGACAACCTCAAAATGATGAATCACACCTCAACCCGAAATAAATAAACTTTGAAACTTCAACTTCCATAACCGATGACGAAACCTATCAAATAACCTCCGATTGACCTCAAATTTCGCATGCAAGTCACACTTAACATTACAGACCTATTCCAACTTCCAAAATTGGAATTTAACCCTGATATCAAACATTCCACTCCCAATCAAACTTCCCAAAAATTCAATTTTTGCCAATTCAAGACTAATTCTACTATGCACCTCGAAGTTACAATCCAGACAAGCTCCTAAGTCCAAACTTACCCAAAGAAGAAATGACGAATCTCCATTCTGACGTCAATTGCCAAAAAATCAAACTTGATCCACTCTTCCAACTTATAACTTAAATCCCAAATCGATTATGGATAACTTGAAAGCCAATACTAATGATTTATACAAGTTATAATACATCATGTGCAGATACTAAATCCCTTAAAATACCTAGCGAAGTGCAGATACCCCAAAATGATCAGTCGGGTCGTTACCGAAGGTTTTTGAGAATTTTGTTCTAAAGTGTAATTTTTAATATCGGGGTTGGATTCAAACAACATAAGTTATAGTAGGTCTGTAATGTCGATTAAGACTTGTGTGCAAAATTTGAGGTTAATCAGACATGATTTGATAGGTTTCGTCGTTTAATTTAGAAGTTTGAAGTTCTAATGTTCATTAAGCTTGAATTGGGATACAATTCATAATTTTGATATTGTTTGATGTTATTTGAGGCCACGATCTAGTCCATGCTATTTTATGGGACTGGTTTGTGTAATTGGACGAGCCTCGAGTGTGTTTCGTGGTGGTTTTAGATTATTTTTGGTTATTTCACAATAGTTGATGCTGGTGTCTGTGTTGTTCTTCGCGTTCTCGAGGACGCGCCCGCGTTGACAAATAAGGATTTGGCTTCGGTGACTTTATTCTTTGTGTGCGCGAAGAAATCCTCGCGTTCGCAAACATTGAAATGTCTGTTGCACAGTTCTAACTTCGGATGCTCATATCTCGCAATCTATAAGCAATTTGGAGATGATCAAAAATTAAAGTTGTAGGATTTTGTGTCTAGTATTCAGTAAACTAAACCATTTAGTATTTGGATCTCCGTACAAAAGGTTGTGGCTGGTACACTACAGGCTGCCCGAGAAGATGAAGAAGAAATTGATGTTGCACATGGGTGATTTTGACGGCTTATATCTCAAAATCTATAAAGAATTGGGAGATGATAAAAGCATGAAAGTTGTAGATTTGGTGTCTAGTTTTCAAAAAGTTAAACCATTTGTCATTTGAAGTTTTTGTACAAAGAGTTATGAATATTGTACTAGAGGCTATCTCAGAAGAGTTTGGGAATGGCTTTCGAGAACTTTGTTCATCGTGTACGCGATGGGAGGCCCATGAATGTGAAGAAGGTTTTCTAGCGGTGTATAAGTTTGAAAAAATGGGTTTGGCTCATTTTATCTCATTTCCTCCATGGGCGACGACCTAGGAGCAATTTTGGAGCTCCATCTTCATCATCTATGTCATGGTAAGTGATTCCCACCTATTGTAAGTTATTTACCTGGATTATATCTAGATTTTAATATGGAAAATCATGAGAAATTAGTGAAAATTTATGGGTTTTAAAGAAAAGCTAGATATATTTGTTGGATTTTGACAACGAAATTGGAATAAATTATATATTGGAGTACCTGGTGTTATGGGTAAAGTTTATCTTCGAAATTTTTCGGAATCCGGCCAAATGTGCCCGAGGATGATTTTATAAACTTTTCAAGCGGAGTTAGAAATTATTATAAATAGGATTATAATGGATATTTGAGTATATGTTCATGAATTTGCATACCTATTGACTAGTTTTGGAACGTTGAGCATCATATGAGTTGTCGGAAGGGCTTGGATGCCGATTATGGAACTTTCGAGTGAGGTAAGTCTCCTTTCTCACTTTGTAAGACGAAATTAACCCCATAGGTGAACTAAATTATTATGTATTTCTATTTTTGGGTGCTACGTATGCACGAGATGACGGGAGTCCGTACGTAGTTACCAGCTATGCCTATGTCGATGTAGTTTTAGGCTTATAATATGCCTTGTTGATATTGTCGTTGATTTATATTTATTGTTTGCCATGAGAAGAAGCGATATTGAGTTACCTTACTAAATATTTTTTAAAGTAGTCAAAATTGAGAAAATGTTGGGAACTTAAAAGTTTTCATTTGAAATTCATAATTTAAAAAGAATTGAGGAATATTTTAATAACTTAAGAAATCTATGTGTAACCGCGTCGTACATATGATCTGCGAGTATGGTATTTCCTTAAACTTATATTTAATTGCATTGCAAGTATGATTTTCAAGCGGAGAAATCCCTTAAACTTGTATTTGACCGCGTTGCAAGTATCAATCACGAGCGGGGTAACTCCTTATACTATCTCATGGGAGGGGGCCGATTGCCTCGGTAGGTTAATCAATGCGTCTACGATTTGCGTCGTTCGACCCTCGATATGTTGAATCAAGTCGTACCCCTTGCCAAGAAGCTAGCATATTTGAGGGGGTTTTTTTCCCTAATTTGAATTATGACCACCTTTTTGATGAAATCCATACATCTATATATATGCTCTTGTTACGGATGGAACTTGCTAGTTGAGAGCTTGTGTATGTTGTAAGGAGAGGAATTGTACCACGTATTTTAGACTTGTTTGTTTCATATAATTACTCTATTTCATATTTTTTCACTTAATGCACCTGATATTATTAGACCACTAGTAAGTGTCGAAGTCGATCCCTCGTCACTACTTCTTCGAGGTTAGACTGGATACTTAGTGGGTATGCGTTATTTTTCTACTCATACTATGCTTGTCGTACATTTTGTTGTACATGCACATGTATGTCTAGTGGCCTCGTGGGAATGATGGCATGGTTGATATGGAGACTTAGGTGAGCTACATGTTATAAGACGATCTGCAACCATAAGAGTCCCCTTCAGATTTTTTGTATTTTCTTTTCTGTCCAATTCGTATTTCAGGATGTTATTGTATTTCATTTTATTTATTAGTAATTGCTCATCCACTTGTGATACCAGGTTCTAGGATGATGATGTGTATTCGATAATGAATTGATAAAAAAAATTATTCATTTTGTGAAGTTCATCTATTACTAGTGAAATCTAAGGAAACATTACGATTTCAAAATTATAAAAAGAGAATTTAAATAACTATTTAGTTTTTGCTAGCCTGATAGTGTGTCCGGTGCCATCACGAGCTCAAATAAATTTTGGATCGTGAAAATATTGTATCAGAGCACTAGGTTCACTTAGGTCTCACGAGTTATAAGAAATTATAGTAGAGTCTTGTAGATAGGTACGGAGACGTCTTTACTTATCTTCGAGAGGCTACAAGGCTGTTAGGGGAACTTCCCTTCTTGATTCCTCATCATGCTATTTGATTCTTTGAGGATTATGCCTTTGTTTCTTTCCTACTCAATCTTATGCAATGTGAAGCGCTTGATATCGATCGAGAATTGAAAAATTGTAATGGTACTACCGATGTGGTATGGGATGTTCCTCCCTGCGTATTTGATTGGGCTATTGTCGTCACTTTACGGAAGGCCATTTTGTCATTTAAGCTGAGTATCAGTATTACCTACGCTTTGGAGATTTGGCATCAATTGTTATGACGACTTGTGCTGCTATAGCACAATATTGGTGTAATGGTAGGGTGCTTATCTATGCGTTGAAGTGGAGAATGACTTGGAAGGACATTTACTTAATGCAATATTCAGATATTCAAAATTTTATTTCCGGTGGAGGAGAGGCAATCAGGCTATGAATGTTCAAGTTATGTTTGATGGAGTACGAGACTTTGTATTTTCAAGTGTGGTAGAATTTTTATCTGTGATGTGGTGTCATTTTCCTTGTAGAATATGTTAAATTCGTCGGTGTTATGGTATTCTTCAATTTGCCTTTAGGGCAGAGTATCATATGGTTCTGTGGTAGGATGACTACACTCCTTAAGAAAAATTTAGATTGATTTGGGATTCATGATGGACAGTGACTAGATCTACGGACTTAATTTGAAATATTAGCTAATATACGGCGAGATATTAGATACAACAGAAAGATGTTTCTTGATCTGAAGAAGGATACAACATGACTTTGGATTTAAAGGTACCGTCGTACCTTTTAGTAGATGTCTAATAAGGGTCAGCATGCTTGTACAACTGGTGAATGGGCACTGACCCGGGATGGTTCATTGGGTTCATAGTAATTGTGATCTATGCAACATCGTTGGAATATTTTGAGGAATTTGGCAGGTCAATAGCGCGAGCTCATATCAGAGAGGAAGGATGAACCTTAGTGGGTTTCTGAGTTATGCAGTGGTGGTTTCGAGCTAAGTGCGAGAGGCCCACCACATACGATTGGATTGCATGGTTATCTATTTGTGAGGTTTCTGTTTATCGACATATTGATGGGTTATTATGAATAAGGAAAAAGAACATTAGTCGTAATTTGAGCAAAGGAATTTGAGAATGTATTCTATTATTGGCATCATCGAATCATGTTCAGGCTTTGGGAAGACTTAGGAATTATGCTTCGCATAGAAGTGATATACAAGGATGGTGATTAGGCCGACTACTTTTTTAAGAAGGTGGTCATGTGCCAGCGGAGTCTTGTAGTTGATTATATTCAGGACTAAGTTAGAGTGGTGACTTTAAACAATGGTCCTAGTAGGTTTAAAGGTTAAGGTAAGGTGGCTAAGGGTTTCGAGTCCATAGTATGGTTAGGTATCGAGCTTTTATAGCGGATTATGATAAGGATCGTGGAGTATTCTGTGTTATCTTCATTCTGTAATGTAAATTGAGAGGAATGGGAGAAAATGACTTCTGATTAGTAGAGGAATTATCAGAATGGGTGCACCAATTGAGGATGCAAATATGCGCATAAAGAGGGCATGATATAGTTCGTGGGAATTGAGATCGCGTGGTCTCGTGACATAAGGTCACTCAAGATGAGTGCAAATTTTTGTTCGTGATGTTTTGAATAAGGCTACTATTATTCCTAAGTCAAGCCCAGAGTAATTTGGGAGAAGTAAAATTTAGTCAGCTATGGTTGGAAATAATTAGTTCCTTCAGCGTGTTAAGTTATACACATCATTTTAGTAATGCGTGCGAGGTTGATGGTCACCATAATTGATTTTATTTGGAGGCTTTTGGGTATTATGGAATGTTAATTGTAGATGGATCCCGGAAGAGTTATGGTGGTTTAGACCACTACTTGAGGTTGGTATTTCCTACAACTATGAGAATTTAGTCACGAGTTGCAATGATTCTCTTGAACTGAGTTAGTAAAAAGGTTTCTATTTGATGAAGTGTTTACCCTATTAGTGGTTGAGAAGTTATGATGAAATTATTGTACTTGCGCATTGTCATGATTAAGTTTTGTGAGTAGCATGGGATTTACAAGTTGATAATCAAGGTTGTCGTTCGGTGTTGATAAGGAGGTCATTAACTTAGATTAGCAGGAAAGGTATTTAGATGTTTAGAGTAAGCTGGTATTATCTTCAGCGTCACCTGAGATCAGTGTCATGAGTAAGAGGTTTTTTGTATTGACTTGCGGATCCTTGATTAGCTTTGCAATATTTGTATGGCCAGTAGTATGGATATGCATATTTGTTACCTAGTGCAAAAGGCCATGGGAGCATATCCCACAGAAAGATTGTATAAGTGTCACATGTAGTCGATTAATTGATCGTGGTACTATCACTAATTGAGAAGTTATCCCTGAAAGGCAATCGGTTCATCTGGTTGTGGACTGTGGAAGGCTGTTCTAGATTGTACGCCTGTTCTTATGTGTTAAAAAAGGGGGGTTATTATGGACCCTTAAAAGGTTATTAGACTAGTACGACACGATCAGAATCCGCTTAGGCCCATGGATGGATCTAATTATATGAATATGGGCTCTATATAAAGCCAGATTTGTTCATTTGAGCACAACGCTCCTTATGGAGGGGTATCCGGATGTTGGACGATACTTCATCGTCGACGATTTAATGTAATAATATATTGCATCGTATGAGTCATGAAATGGATTGATAAATTTTATATGTGTTGAGGTTCCGCGTAGCGACGGTGTTATGTGAGTAGGATGGCTCTCGAGATTCAAATAATACATCAAACCTTAGTCGTCCTTTAGTTTTGTAGTGTATGGCGCTGTCAGTCTCCCCAGGAATTTGCATTATGCACTCCGTTGTCTCGTGGTTGATATTCAGGTACTTCGCAGGTATGAGCATTAGCTCGGTAAGTAATTCCATATATATTATTATGTATGAATCAGGGGGCACGCCGCCATGGATATATTGTTTGGATCGGGTTGCATGCCCAATAGTGTGATGTTGAATACATTTTCCTATATTTTCGTGAGTGTCTGCTTCCCATTTCTGAGGAAGGTTGATAGCACTTTTCAGTTATCCAAATTAGTTATGTTGGTTCAGTAGTTCTTTCCATAAATCGTTTTCCCTATATATCACATTCGAGTTGTAGCTTATTGGCATGTTGTGGTGTCATATGAGAATTTTAGTAATGTCTGAGGTGGCTTGTTGCCTGGTCAACTTACACCGGGTGAGATGAGAATATTGAACTCGAGATCAGTGCGGTAAGATTTATATGAAGTATATTAAAGAGAAAAGAATGTGGAGATTTCGCGAAGAAAGAAATCTCTATTGCACATATTTGACTTCGGAGGCTCATATCTCGTAATCTATAAGGAATTTTTATTTTTTGTACAAAAAGTAATGACCATTGTACTACATGCCATTTGAAAAGGGTTTGGAAATAGCTTTCGAGAACTTTGTTCATCGGGAATGTGATGGGAGGCTCGCAAACTCGAAGAAGGGTTGTCTGGTCGTGTATAAATTTGACAAAATGGGTTTGGCTCATTTCACCTCATTTTCTCCATGGGAGACGACCTACGAGCGATTTTGAACATCTATCTTCATTATCTATATCAACGTAAGAGATTACTACCTATTGCAAGTTAATTACTTGGATTATATCTAGATTTTAACATGGAAAGTAATGGGAAATTAGTGAACATTTGGGATTTTTAGATATAACCTAAAAATTTATATTTTTGGATTTTGATCATGAAATTTGACATGGAACGTGGAATAAATTATATATTTGTGTTCGTGGTATTTTGTAAAAAATTTATCTTCAAAAATTTACATGCAAGCATGCACAAATCATGCTGAGGACGTATGGTCCAATCCAACAATATTTAAATTGTGCACTGCCAGAGGGCCGAATGGAACGAACCATAGATGAATTTATTACTCCGCTCGCAAATCATACATGCGATGCTGTCAAATATAAATAAATACAACAATCAGTCAATCAATAATTCATCAGGAACAATTATCCAAAGAAGAGCCAATTCTCTTTTCACAATTCAAGAAAATGAAGTTTAATCTTTTTAGAAATTTAATTACTAATGAGATGTGATTTATGCAATTTAAACTGCCAATAAGATTACACATATTTCAAGTATAGCATGCTTTTGGGTCCTAGATACCCGTACTTAAACGTAATAGTAGTTATACAAGGATTCTCACCACCCCCCCCCCCCCCCCCCCCCCCCCCCCGCGTATGTAGCCCCCACAAATAAGAGCGCAAATCTAATGTATTCACCTATAGGGAGAATTTCCTCTTACAAGGTTAAAAATGAGACTCACCTCGCTCTGAGGTTCCATAACCGGCTTCAAAGCCCTTCCAACGACTTAAATTGACGTGCAACGCTCCAAAACCAGCGAAGAAATGAGATTATCCATAAATATAAGCTCTAATACTCACAATAGTTCAATTTAGACAAATTCCTAACTCTTCTCGAAAAGTTGACAGAATCGCCTTCGGGCACACGTGCCGAATTCCAAAAAAAAATCACAAAATCCGACAACTCATTTCGATACGAGTTCAACCATACAAATTTTTATCAAATTACGATAACGAATCGACCTTCAAATCTAGAATTTTCATTTTTGAAAAGTTTACAAATTTTCTTCAAATTTTTCTTTTTGATTCACTAATACTTGATAAAAATAATCACGGAATCATTAAATATAATTACTTTTGGATATAGAACACTTAACCCCAATCTATATGGTGAAAATCGCCTCACACATCGCTTTAATCGAAGCTCCATAGCTCCAAAAATAAGTAAAAATCTCAGACTACTCGATTTATACATTGCCCAGCATTTTCGCATATGTATTTACTGTTTAGGAACCTACGGTTAATGTTCACGCACCTGCGGTTACTGTTGACGCAGGTGCGGTACTGTTCTTGAACCTGCAAAAAATACAACAACTGCCTAGAAATTTCAGTAGCTCTTAATTTCACTATATATGCTCTATCTCCATCATATAAACTCGAAATTTGGCGATTCTTGTTCCTATGAGTGACAAATAATAATATGAACATGTTCCTTCAATCGAAATGTAATTCAAAGCTCATTTACCCAATGAGATACCAATTTCTCTTATTAACAATTAACTCATATTTTGCGCTGAAAACTCAATCGCGACTTGATGAAATTAGACAAAACTTTTCAAATCACTCCTTCATTATCAAAATCTCGGAAGTCTCGAAATCGATTTTCGATCTCTAGAACTAAAAATGGCCCTTTTGGATCATTACATGCTTATGCTTAAAACGTCAAACTCTTCCAAAAACTTCTCCAAAACTCATCCGAACCCTATGGGATCCCAACCAAGTATACTAATAAGTCCCATAATGTGACACAAATTTAGTCGATGTCTCAAATTACATCGAACTACACTAACTGAATCGCACCCCAATTCAAGCTTATTCAAAACTAACAAATTCGAAATTCTACATTGGATGCCGAAACCTATCAAATCAATTCCGATGGACCTCAAGTTTTACACACAAATAATAAATGATATATCAGAGTTCTTACAATTTCTTGAATCGAATTTCGATCCTGATATCAAAAAGTCAACTCCCCAGTCAAACTTTCCAAAAATCTTTTATGTTCCAACTTTGACCAAAATATGTTGAAATGTCTTACGCACTTCCAAATTCAAAATCCGAGCATATGCCCAAATCTGAAATCATCATACGAACCTATTGGAACCTTCGAATCTCGATTTTGAGGTCGTTTACTTAAAAATCCAATCTTAGTCGATTGTTTCATCTTAACGCTTCTGAAATGAGAATTCTCTTTCCAAATCGATGCTGAACTACCCAATATTTAATTCTGACCCCGCGTACAAGTCATAATACCAGAACTGAAGCTGTTCACGGCTTCAAACTATTGAACAACGCGCTAGAGCTCAAAACGACCGCTTGGATCGTTACATGTATATGTTGGTTTTATTATTTAATATGTTAGTTTATTATTATATATGTTAGATTATTATTGTACATGTTAGTTTTATTATTTAATATGTTAGTTTTATTATTTAATATGTTAGTTTTATTATTTTAAATGTTAACCTTATTATTTAATATATTAGTTTATTATTGTATATGTTTCTTTGTTTATTATTGACTAATATTTTACTATATTATACTTAAATAAATAATTTTCATAACTAAACAAGATTTAGTTATTAGATAATTATATTTTTGTCCAGACACAATATTTGAGGTCCATTAACACCAATGTATCTTGAATTCTTATTTTCTTACATTTGTTGACTATAGTTAGATATAATTTGTCTCTTTCAAAGTAGTTAAACATCCATAAATAGAAAAATATGACCTACTGATATTAATTAACGAAATTTACAGCCCAACACAGCCCAAATCGGGATGTCACATGTCACGTGCATCTATCAGAGTATAAATATAACTACAAAAACTAAAATATACAAGACCGGAATAATGAATCAAAAGAGAGAAGAATGGTGTTGCGAACGCAGGCAGTCACCTTGCTACTCCTATAGCTCTGCCTCTGAGCGACCAAAACCCGTTACCTGGTGAACAAATATCTGCATCTATGCACGAGGTGCACGGAGTAAAGTGAGTACTCCAACTCAATGAGTAATAAGGGTAAATAACAACTAAGCAGTAAGAAATCGCGTAAAGCAAACCATCATACTATATGGGAGCAGTGAAAGCCCTTTGAGAGAAAGTAGTGAAGCTATAAAACCCTTAGATATATCTTAGCTCATTTTAAAACCTTTTTTGAAAATGTCCTTTTCAACAGTTATGCAATTAAATGCAAAACGAGCAGTGAAGATAAGCACAGAAGTCCGCCTCTCGGACACCACACTCGGTTATCAGATAATACCAGAACAACAAGTGATTATTGCAAGTAGAAGCAAAAACGACATATAATGGCAGACAAATGGAATAAGGTAAACACATCAAACTGTACCGGTACTGTTGTGGAGTGCAACTAGATCCATATACCGCTACGGCACGTATGTCGATCCATTAATGTCGACGGCTCTTACTGGAGGTGTGTACAGACTTCGAAGGTGCTCCTACAGGCCAAGCACAATATCAAGCCATCCTGTGGCATCAATCAGTCTCTCGGCCTCAATATCAATATTGTACCGCTGCGTCGTGCAGCCTGATCCATAAGTATCCTCACAATATAGGCCCTCAGCCTTACTCAGTCAACAAAATCACGTAAGCCACTCGGGGCAACAATGAAGTATGATGCTCAGCCCAACACATTTTATGGAAATATCATTTCGAGTATTTAAGGCATAATAATTTGGTTGAGTTTTTAGAACAGTGGAAAATACATGACTGAGTACAAATATATAATTAAATCAATGAGGAATTTTCAACAATAATCCCCGAAGGGTTCAAATAATTGGCACGAAGCCCAAATATGATAATCAGCCTAAATTATGATGATAACAAATAGTTTAAGTCAAATATGCAGTAATTTCATCAACTGGGATGGACCATGTCGCTATTCCCAATGATGTTCTACCCCACGCTCTCTATCCGACGTGTAAGTCACCTCAATACAACACTATGGTGTGCAAATTCAGGATTTCAAACCCTCGGGATGTCATTTAGAAATATTACTCACCTTGAACCGGCTATTTCTTTACCTCGCGTTGCCTTTGCCCCTCAAACCGGCCTCCACACGCATCGAATCTATCCAAAATCAGATCGAATACATCACAATATGCCAAAGGGGCAATATCCAATAAAAACAATCGAAAATAACAAAAATTTCAAAATTAGCAAAATCTGAGCCCCGGGCCCACTTCTCAAAACTCAGAATTTTTTACATCAACGAGTTCGTTATCTCTTCACGAGTTCATACATACTAAGAACATCAAAATCCATCCACAATTGACCCTTCAAATCCCAATATAAAAATCTAAACATTTCAAGCTCTATTCCTCCATTTTAGCAAAAATTCAATGATTTTCTAGCTGAATTTCTCAATAAAAACGAGTTTTGAGTCCAAGAAACTTATCTCCAAATGTTCCCCCTTGAATTCCTCGTTAATCTCTTTCAAGAATCTCAAAAAACGAACAACTATGGGTGTAAAATGACACTGAAATCCCGACTAACATGTTTTAAAATGATTTTGCCTAGGTATCTACTCTTCACGATCGTAAAAAATTCTTCACGATCGCGGAGTACAATTTTTCCAGCCCAAAATTTACTCTTCGCGGTCGGGAACAATGCTTCGCGATCGTGATGAGCAGTTCCCAGCACTTCCGGATGCCTCTAGTATAGCGGTCATAGCATTTTGCACACAACTCCAAATTACAAATGGTTTAATGTTCTGAAAACTAGATACGTAGGCTATAATTCCATATGTTGCTCATTACCTGACTCCTTATAAATTGCGAGATATAAGCTTTCAAAGTCATCCCTGTGTATTAGAGACCTTCCCGGGCAGCCTATAGTGTAACTAGCATAACGTTTTGTACACAAATTTAAATTCCAGTTAATTTATATTTCTGAAAACTAGACACAAAAAGGCTATAATTTCCCTTTTTGGATTATCTCCAAATTCCTTATAGATTGTGGATATAAGCTTTCGAATTGGGACCAATGCAACATAATATTTATTCTCCGTATTTGCGGAAGGCTTTCCGCGATCGCAATTCATTGCATGTTTCTCACATTTTACTCACCGCGATCGTGACCAATTCCATGCTATCACATAGAACACTGCTGTAGCAAAAAACCAACGGTTAAAATGGCCTAGAAAGGGTCATAAACCACCCCAAAACTCACCTGAGGCCCCCCGAGGCCTCAACCAAACATGCCAACCAATCCTAAAATATCATTCAAACTTGTTCCAATCTTCAGAATGCTCAAAACAACATCAAAACACAAATTTTTCATCAGATTCATCCTTCAAAGTTTCAAAAATCTAAAAATACATGTTCGATCAAAAAGTTTATCAAACCTCATCCGAATGATCCAGTACTTTGCACGCACATCCCAAATGGACATAACGGAGCTAGTGCAACTCTAGGAATTCCATTTCGACCCCAATATCAAAATCTCGCCTATCAACCGGAATTTGCCAAAATACTAACGTTATCAATTCAAGCCTAATTCTATATCGGACATTCAAAACCACTTACGATCACACTCCTAAGTAACAAAATAATCTCCCAGAGCTAACTGAACCATCAAAATTCACATCCGAGCCCTATAACTCATAAGTCAACATTCGGTTGAGTTTTCCAACTTAAGACTTCTTAAAAGAGACTAAGTGTCTCATTTCATATTAAAACCCCTTCAAATCATCTCGATTACACAATATTTGTATAATGAAGAATAATGGGGAAATTAGAGCAATAACTCATGAGATGATGAGTCGGTCATCATATCCCCCCCAACTTAAACAAATGCTTGTCCTTGAGATGTAACGACACGGCCGGTCATTTTTGAAATTTACGACCTGATGCCTAAATAACTGCTTTGCCTAAGTTCATTTCTGCTATTGTGTTTTGACGGGATGTTCGGTTCTAGAATTTGGAGTGTTTTGGGACACTTAGTCCCTAAAGGAGAGCTTTATAGTTGCAAAATGGCCCGTATTCAGAACACTATTAAAACAACCTCGGAACGGGAATCCGATAGTTCCATTTGCTCTGTTAGGTGATGTTGGGGTTGGGACCGTGTTTTAAATGTATTTTGGAGGTCCGTAGCTCAATTAGGCTTGAAATGCCAAAGTTTGGAATATTTGGAAATCCGGTTGATAGGTGAGATTTTGATCTGAGAGTTGAAATAGAATTCTGACAATTGCAGTAGCTTCATTAGGTGATTTTGGATATGTCTGCAAATTTTCAGGTCATTCAGACATCGTTTGGTCGGGTTTTTGATAGTATGTAGGTTTCAAAAGTTTTGGTTGAAACTTAGACTCGAATCCGCCATAATTTGATGATTTTTGTGTTTAATGATATGTTTTTATGATTGGAACAAGTTCGTATCGTGATTTGGAGTAGGTTAGTGCTTTTGGTTGGGGTCCCGTGGGCCTCGAGAGTGTTTCCGGGGGTCAAACAGACTATTTCAAGTTTATGAACAGGTCAGTTTTTGCTGTCATAAGTGTTGCAAACAGTTGCTCTATGCGATCGCAATGGGCTGATGCGATCGCATAAAAGGTTTGGGAGGAGGCAAAAATTTGTTTTGTGCGATAGCGGAAAGGGGCATGCGATCGCATAGCTGAAGGTGTTTGTTCTCTGCGATCGCAGAGGGGCTGTGCAATCGCATAATGTCTTGGCATGGGTCCCAGGTCCTATATTTTTGTTCTATTCGATCACGAAGCTGGGAGTGCGATCGCATAGGGTTGTTATGCTAAGCAATGCGATCGCAATGCTGTGTGTGCGATCGCATAAGGTAAACAAATGTGAGGTTCAAAAGTTGTTCTATGCGATCGCAATAAGGTCATACGATCACATAGAGCATTTCACGGGGCAGTCAGAATCAGTATATAAAATTTCATCCGCGAGGGTTCTCCATTTTTGCAAAACCTCAAGCTAGGGAGCTCGGTTTTGATTTATTTTTTGCGTCCTTTTCAAAGACCGTTGTTGGGTTACGACTTCTTACTCCCTTCTGATCATTATTCACTAATCTAAACTCAAATTCTTCTTTTAATTTTGGATTTGGGGTGTAAATTGGGTTGAGTTTCATAGAACAAACTTTGATGATTTGGAGGGGAAAACGAACTCCGACTTCGATAAATTTTATATGCTTCGACTTTAGCGCCGTAGCTTAAATTTTATTAGTGTAATTAGTTACTTGCGATGTTATTTACACTATGTAATTGGTTTGAATAGATTTGGGACACTCGGAGTCGGATACTCGAGGCAAGGGAGTCATTTTTAGCAATTTTGTACCGGGATTGAGGTAAGTGACTTGTCTAACCTTGCGTGGGGGATTTTATCCCCTAGGATATATATGTGTTGTTTTAAATTCCTTGTATGCGAGGTGATGGGCGTGTACTTACGCGAATTGTTGAAAACCACCTTACTTGAACTGCTCAATCCGTGTTATCTTTGTTATTTATTTGGTTTAATTGCAAGATTTATCCTGTGTTAGCTAGGGAAGCATAATTAGATAGGATTATCTGTCTAAATGCCTACTTTTCTTAATTGAACTCCCTGGAGCCTGTTGAGATTGGATTTAGTTGTTAATTGTAGCAGTGTACTTCATTTTTCCCTGTGTTTTTCTCTTGTTTGGTTGTGTTTGTGTTTGTGTTTTGTAGACTGCGGGTTCAATTCCCGGACATCCGATGCTACTGAGGTAAAGGACCACGGGTTCAATTCCCAGAGATCCTGAGATACTGATATACAGACTGCAAGTTTGATTCCCAAAGATCCTGAGTTACTGAGTATAAAAGGACTGCGGGTTCAATTCCCGAAGATCCTAGATTTGTTGATTTGTACTTGTTGTGTTGATTTCTCTTTGTTAGCTTAACTGTAGACGGCTTGTAGTATTTATCCCATTTGCTATTATTTTAGACTTATTACTATTTTGTACTGTTCGATGTTATTATCATTATTTTTATTATTTCTCGGTAGGGCCCTGACTTCCCTCGTCACTACTCCATCGAGGTTAGTCTTGGCACTTACTGAGTACCGCCGTGATGTACTCATGATACTCTTCTGCAAACTTTTGTTGTACAGATCTAGGTCCATCCGATCAAACGCACTACCGGTGACTTAGGAGCATTTTCACGATACTCGAGGTATGAATCTGCTACGTCCGCAGATCCAGAGGGTCTTCTTCTATTCTTCTTAGTGATGTCAGTTATTCCTTTATTTTTGTTGTGTAGACACACTTGATGTATAGAGCCACAGTTGTACTCTCTTAGTTGTGTTGCCCGTGAGTTTCCAGGTCTTGGTGGTTGTACTTCTTTCTGGTATTGGTGAAGTGTATGTTTCGAGCGGCACTTATTACATTTCTTTTATATTATTCCGCTATTATCTTAACTTTTGTTCATAAGAGTTGTACATTCCGCATTGTGTTAGGCTTACCTAGTCGCGAAGACTAGGTGCCGTCATGACAGGTTCACGACTGGTGAACTAGGGTCGTGACAAGTTGGTATTAAAGCTACAGGTTCATAGGAGTCACGTGACACAGACCGGTTATTTAGAGTCTCGCTGATCGATACGGAGACGTCTGTATTTATCTACGAGGGGCTAGGTAACTGTTTAGGAAATTCTTCATTTCTTTTGAATTCCTTGTCGTGTGATATTTTGACACCAAATCTAAACTTTTGTCTTCTGTTCTCTCACAGATGATGAGGACACGTGCTACTAATGAGGATGAGGCACCGGCGCCCCCTGCTGCCGCCACCAGAGGCAGAAGCCAGGGTAGAGGTCGAGGACGTGCTCGAGGTGCAGCTACAGCACCCGCGTGCGTTGCCGCTGAGGCAGTACCGGTAGATCAGGTTGGAGCGCAAGCACCTGGTACACCTACTACAGCTACTACAACTCTAACACTCCAGGAACCTCTAACCCAATTTATGAGCATGTACACTACTCTAGCTCAGGCGAGGTTGCTTCATCTCGCTGCTACTACATATCAGGCCGGGGAAGGGGCCCAGACCCCCGCAGTCTGCACACCTGAACAGCGAGTGCCTGTGGAGCAGGTTGCAGAGGTTATTACTATACCGCCTGCCACACCAGTATAGCCCGGAGGTGGGCCAGCTGCCTCCGAGGACGAGCACCGCAGGTTGGAGAGGTTTAAGAAGTATGATCCCCCAGTGTTCAGTCGTTTAGCTTCAGATGATGCCTTGGGATTTCTGGAGGAGTGTCATCATATCCTCCGTACTGTGGGTATAGTGGAGACCAGCGGGGTTTCCTTTACAGCTTTTCAGCCTCGAGGGGTCGCTTATGATTTGTGGCGAAAATATGAGTTGGATAGTCCAGACGAGTCTGCCTCGTTGACCTGGACACAGTTTTATGATATGTTTTTGAGCGAGTTTGGTCCTTAGAGCCTTAGGGATGCTTGGCGAGTGGAGTTTGAGCGGTTGCGCTAGGGATCTATGATAGTATCTGAGTATGCCATCAATTTTACCCGGTTAGCCAGACATGCACCGTCCTTGGTCGTCATGGTCCGGGAGAGAGTGTGTAGGTTTATTGACGGTCTTATTCTGCCCATCGGGTCCAGCATGGCTAGAGAGATGGAGACGGATGTACCGTATCAGCAAGCGGTGAGTATTGCAAGACGGATCGAGGGTATGCTCACTAGAGAGTGAGGAGAGAGGGAGGCTAAGAGGTCTCGTCAGTCGAGTAATTTCACTGGTACACGTACTTCAGCAGCAAGTTGATTTGTTAGGGGTTATTTCGGTCATCCAGTTCATTCAACATTACCAGCAGTTGGTAGTACTCCAGCTCCTCCAGCACCTCAGGAGCCTTACTATGCTCCCCTAGTTTCCATTGCGCCTCCTGCGCAGGGTACCTCCAAGGGTCAGTCCAGCGGGAGCGGGGCCGGTCAGTCATAGCCACCGCGATCTACCAGGGATTGTTTTGAGTGCGGGGATACTCGCCATCTGCTTAGAGAGTGCCCTAGGCATAGGAGAGGAGCAGCTTCACAGACTTCACAGCCTCAGCGTGGTTCATAGGGGCAGGATGCTATTGTTCCAACCCCAACTACCACCCCACCTGCCCAGCCAGCAAGGGGCGGGGATCAAGGTGACATTGGCCGCCTTCGAGGGAGGGGTCAGGCCAGATTTTATGCTATTTCTGATCGCACCGCAGCTGTCGCCTCCGATTCGGTTATCACAGGTATTATCTTGGTTATTCACTGAGAGGCATCAGTTCTATTCGATCCTGGATCTACTTTCTCATATGTGTCCTCTTATTTTTCTTCACATTTAGGTGTGCCTCGGGATTCTTTGACTGGCCCCCATTTATGTTTCTACTCCGATGGGAGATTCTTTGGTTGTGGACCGTATGTATCGGTCGTGTTTGGTCACTATTTGTGGTTTTAAGACCAGAGCTGATATTTTATTGCTCGGTATGGTTGATTTCTATATTATTCTGGGCATAGACTGGTTGTCGCCCCACTATGCTATTTTTGATTGTCACGCCAAGATCGTGACGCTGGCTGTGCCAGGCATTCCACGTATTGAGTGGAGTGGTACTCTAGATCACACCCCCAACTGTATTATTTCCTTTCTCAAAGCTCAGCGTATGGTTAAGAAGAGGTGTGCTGCTTATTTAGCTTATGTAAGGGATGTCAGTGTTGACACTCTTTCTATTGATTCCATCCTAGTGGTACGTGATTTCTCTGATGTATTTCCAGCTGATCTCTCGGGCATGCTGCCCAACAGAGATATCGATCCTTGTATTGACTTATTGACGGGCACTCAGCCCATTTCCATTCGTCTGTACCGTATGGCTCCTCTTGAGTTAAATGAGTTGAAGGATTAGTTATAGGAGTTGTTGGGTAAGGGTTTCATTCGACCCAGTGTTTTTCCTTGGGATGCTCCTGTGTTGTTTGTGAAGAAGATAGACGGTTCTATGCGTATGTGCATTGACTATCGCCAGTTGAACAAAGTTACAGTGAAGAACTGGTATCCTTTCCACGTATTGATGACATATTTGGCCAACAACAGGGTGCACAGGTGTTCTCCAAGATTGATTTGTGCTCTGGTTATCATCAGCTAAAGATTCGGGAGCCAGATATCCCAAAGACTGCCTTCAGGACTCGGTATGGTCACTACGAGTTCCTCGTTATGTCTTTCGGGCTGACTAATGCCCTAGCAGCTTTCATGCATTTGATGCACAGTGTATTCAGGCCATATCTTGACTCGTTCATGATTATCTTCATTGACGATATTTTTGTATATTCCCGGAGTCGGAAAGAGCATGAGCAGCACATGAGGATAGTGCTTCAGACCTTGAGGGAGAGGCAATTATATGCAAAGTTCTGCAAATGCAAGTTTTGGCTGAGTTCGGTGGCATTTCTAGGCCACATGGTTTCGAGCGAGGGTATTCTAGTGGATCCGAGGAATGTGGAGGCTGTGCAGGGTTGGCCCAGGCCCTCCTCAGCTACTGATATTTGTAGCTTCCTTGGTTTGGCGGGATATTATTGTTGCTTTGTGGAGGGGTTCTCTTCGATCGTAGCACCTATGACCAGATTGACCCAAAAGGGTGCCCCTTTTTCAGTGGATAGAGGAGTGCGAGGCAAGCTTCCAAAATCTCAAGACAGCTTTGACTTCGGCCCCTGTCTTGATGTTGCCTACTGGTTCGGGGTCTTATACAGCATATTGTGATGCCTCACGGGTTGGACTCGGAGCTGTATTGATGCAGGACGGTAGGGTAATTGCCTACGCGTCCCGACAACAGAAGGTGCATGAAAAGAACTACCCTGTCCACGATCTTGTGCTAGTTGCCATTGTTCACGTCTTGAAGATTTGGCATCATTATTTGTATGGGGTACCTTGTGAGATTTGCACTGATCATCAGAGTTTGCAGCACTTGCTTAAGCAGAAGGACCTGAACATGTTTCAGAGGAGATGGTTGGAGTTATTGAAGGACTATGATATTACTATTCTTTATCAGCCGGGCAAGGCCGATGTGGTTGCCGATGCCTTGAGTCACCGGGCGGAGAGTTTGGGGAGTTTGGCATATCTACCAGCTTCGGAGAGACCTATGGCGATGGATGTTCAGGCTTTGGCCAGACAATTTTTTACATTGGATCTTTCGGAGCCCAGTCGGGTTCTGGCCTGTGTGGTTTCTCGGTCTTCTCTATTTGATCGCATCAGGGAGTGACATTTTGATGACCCTTATTTGCTTGATCTTCAGGACAAGGTTCGGCATGGTAATGCTCGGGATGTTACCATCAGGGATGACGAAGTGATGAAGATACAGAGGCGTATTTGTGTGCCCAATGTAGATGACCTTCGAGAGTTGATTCTAGCTGAGGCCCATAGTTCGCGGTATTCCATCCATCCGGGTGTCGCGAAGATGTATCAGGACATGAGGCAGCACTATTGGTGGAGGCGGATAAAGAATGATATAGTTGACTATGTTTCTAGGTGCCTCAACTTCCAGCAGGTGAAGTATGAGCATCAGCATCCGGGTAGGTTATTGCAGCAGATTGAGATCCCAGAGTGGAAGTGGGAGCTCATCACCATGGACTTCGTATCTGGGCTTCCACGGACTACGAGGAAGTTTGATACTATTTGGGTCATTGTGGATCGGCTGACCAAGTCTGCCTATTTCATACCTGTGTGCACCACTAACTCATCGGAGCGGTTGGCGGAGATCTACATAAGAGAGATAGTCCAGTTGCATGGTATTCCAGTTTCCATCATTTCAGACAGAGGTACTAAGTTTACTTCATGGTTGTGGAGAGAAGTGCAGCACAAGTTAGGTACTCGGGTGGAGCTGAGCACAACATTTCACCCAGACGGATAGACAGTCTGAGTGCACTATTCAGATTTTGGAGGATATGCTCCGTGCGTGCGTGATTTAGTTTGGAGGTTCATAGGATCACTTCCTGCCCCTGGCGGAGTTTGCTTATAACAACAACTATCAGTCCAGCATTCAGATGGCGCCGTATGAGGCCCTATATGGTAGGAGGTGCAGGTCCCTAGTGGGTTGGTTCGAGCCGGGCGAGTCCAGGTTGCTAGGTATCGAGATGGTCCAGGAAGCAATGGACAAGGTCAAGGTGATTCGGGATAGACTCCATGCAGCCCAGTCGAGACAGAAGAGTTATGCAGACAAGAAGGTTTGCGATGTGGCATTTATGGTTGGCAAGCGGGTTCTACTTCGGGTCTCGCCTATGAAGGGCGTTATGAGGTTTGGGAAGAAAGGGAAGCTGAGTCCGAGATTCATTGGCCCTTTTGAGATTTTGAGGCATGTTGGGGAGGTTGCTTATGAGCTGGCCTTACCTCCCAGTCTAGCCGGAGTCTATCCAATATTTCATGTCTCTATGCTCCGAAGATACCATGATGACCCGTAGCACGTGTTGGATTTCAGTTCCGTTCAGCTGGACAAGGATCTATCCTATGTTGAGGAGCCAGTGGCATTTTGGTTAGGCAGATCAGAAAGTTGAGGTCAAAGAGCATCGCTTCGGTGAAGGTCCAGTGGCGGGGTCAGCCGGCCGACGAGGCGACGTGGGATATCGAGTAGGATATACGCAGCCAGTGCCCTCATCTCTTCACTACTTCAGGTATGTTTTCTATGCTCGTTCGAGGATGAACGAATGTTTAAGTGTGCGAAGATGTAATGACCCAGCCGGTCGTTTTCGAAATTTATGCCTCTATCCCTAATTAACTGCTTCCCATAAGTTCATTTCTGCTATTGTGGTTTGCCGGGATGTTTGGTTCTAGAATTTGGAGTGTTTTGGGACACTTAGTCCCTAAATGAGAGCTTTATAGTTGAAAAATGGCTCGTATTTGGAATAGTGTTAAGACGACATCAGAACGGAAATTTGATGGTTCTGTTAGCTCCGTTAGGTGATTTTGGGGTTGGGAGCGTGTTTGGAATGTATTTTGGAGGTCCGTAGCTCATTTAGGCTTGCAATGCCGAAGTTTGGAATTTTTAAAAATTCGGTCGATAGTCGAGATTTTGATCCGGGAGTCGAAATGGAATTTTGATAGTTGTAGTAGCTTAGTTAAGTGATTTTGGATATGTCTGCAAATTTTCAGGCCATTCGGACATCATTTGGTCGGGTTTTTGATAGTATGTAGGTTTCGAAAGGTTTTGTTGAAACTTAGGCTTGAATCCGCCATATTTTGATTATTTTTGTGTTTAATGATATGTTTTTATGATTGGAACAAGTTTGTATCCTGATTTGGAATAGGTTGGTGCTTTTGGTTGAGGTCCCGGGGGCCTCGGCATGAGTTCAGGTGATTAAACGGAAAAAGATTTGAAGTTGCAGCAGGTCTGATCTTCTGCCTTCTGTTGTTTTTGCTTCTGTGGAACTTGGATCGCAGAAGAGAGTCCGTAGAAGCGACGAAGGATGCGCAGGTGCAAGAATTTTGGGGGTCAACTAAGTCCGCAGAAGGGGACCTTCGTTCGCTGAAGCGAGCCCGCAGAAGCTGATAGGCTCCCGCAAAAGCGAGATTTGGTTGTTTGGAATCATCCGCAGAAGCGGAAAGTTGTCGACATAAGCGATGTCGCAGAAGCGACCTAGAGTCCACAGAAGTAGAATTCGAGTTTTTGGCGAGGGTTGCAGAAGCTACCAGCTTTCCACATAAGCGGAAACCGCTGAAGTGGCAAAGGACTCGCAGAAGCGAAACTTCTGGAGGGTTTAATGTCAATATAGTTCGAAAATTTCAGAGTATTAGAAATATTTGGGGCTTCGAACTAGGAGTCAATTTTGACCATTTTAATGAGGAAAACAAGGGGAATGATCAGATAAACACTCATGGACTCAATTTATGTTAATACATTGATAAACCACGGATTAAACCTCTTAAAATGGAGGATTTTAAGGTGTAAAAATGGGGGGATTTTGCTCTAAGCCTAAAAGGATAAAATTTGATGATTTGAATGAGCAAATGAACTCAGATTTAGATAAATTCTATATAGTTAGACTCGTGATAGTGCGAGGGTTCTAAAAACATAAAAATATTTTGATTCTGAGCCGATGACTGGAGGGGTATTTTGGTCATTTTACCTATTTTGCGTCATAGATTTAATTTTATTCGTGTAATTAGTTACTTGCGATGTTATTTACACTATATAATTGGTTTGAATGGATTTGGGCCACTCGGAGTCGGATACTCGTGGCAAGGGAGTCATTTCATAATAGTTTTGTACCGGGATTGAGGTAAGTGACTTGTCTAACTTTGTGTAGGAAATTTTCTCCCCTAGGATATATATATGTGTTGATTTGAATGCCTTGTACGCGAGGTGACGGGCGTGTACTTGCGCAGATTGTTGAAAAACCACTTTACTTGAATTGCTCAATTAGTGTCATCTCTGTTATTTAATTGGTTTAATTGCAAGATTTATCCCATGTTAACTAGGGAAGCATGATTAGATAGGATTATCTGTCTAAATGCCTACTTGTCTTAATTGAATTTCCCGTAACATGTTGAGACTAGATTACTTGTTAATTGTAGCAGTGTACTTCATATTTCTCTGTGTTTTTCTCTTATTTGATTGTGTTTGTGTTCTGTGGACTGCGAGTTCAATTCCCGGAGATCCGGTGCTACTAAGGAAAAGGACTACGGGTTCGATTCTTAGAGATCCTGAGATGCTGATATATGGACTGCGGTTTCAATTCCTGGAGATACTACGATATTGATATAAAGGACTGCGGGTTCGATTCCCGGAGATCCGAGTTGCTGAGTATAAAAGGACTACAGGTTCAATTCCTAGAGATCTTGGATTTGTTGATTTGTATTGTTGTGTTGATTTCTCTTTGTTTGCTTAACAGTAGACGGCTTGTAGTATTTATCTCATTTGCTGTTATTTCATACTTTTTCCTATTTTGTATTGTTCAGTGTTTTTATCATTTTTTTTGTTATTCTCGGTGGGGCCCTGACCTTCCTCATCACTACTCCATCGAGGTTATGCTTGGCACTTACTGAGTATCGCCGTGGTGTACTCATGCTACTCTTCTGTACACTTTTGTTGTGCAGATCCAGGTCCATCCGATTAGACGCACTACCGGTGACTTAGGAGCACTTTCAGGAGATTCGAGATATGAATCTGCTGCGTCCGCAGATCCAGAGGGTCTTCTTCTATTCTTCATAGTGATGTTAGTTATTTATTTATTTTGGTTGTATAGACACTCTTGATGTATAAAGCCACTGTTGTACTCTCTTAGTCTGTGTTGCCCGTGAGTTTCTGAGTCGTGGTGGTTGTGTATTCTGGTATTTGGTAAAGTGTATATGTCGAGCAGCACCTATTACATTTCTTTTATGTCATTGCGCTGTTATCTTAATTAATGTTCATAAAAGTTGTACATTCCGCATTGAGTTAGGCTTACCTAGTCGCGTAGACTGGGTGCCGTCATGGCAGGTTAACAATTGGTGAACTAGGGCCGTGACAAGTTGGTATCAGAGCTCTAGGTTCATAGGAGTCACGGGACACAGACCAGTTATTTAGAGACTCTCTGATCGATACGGAGACGTCCGTATTTATCTATGAGGGGCTATGTAACTGTTTAGGAAACTTTTCATTTCTTTTGAATTCCTTGTTGTGCGATATTTTTGACACCAAATCTAAACTTCTGTCTTCTATTATCTCACATATGGTGAGGACACGTGCTACTCGTGAGGATCAGGCACATGCGCCCCCTACTGCCACCGCCAAAGACCGAGGCGGGGGTAGAGGTCGAGGACTCGCCCGAGGTGGAGCCATGACACCCACGCGCACTGCCGCTGGTCACCAACGGTGCATCAGGTTAGAGCGCAGGCACCTGGTACACCTACTACAACCACTACGACTCCACCACTCTAGGAGAATCTAGCCCAGTTTATGGGCATGTACACTACTCTAGCACAGGCGGGGTTGCTTCCTCTCGCTGCAGCTACATCTCAGGTTGGGGGAGGGGACCAAACTCCCGCAGCCCGCACTCCTGAGCAGCGAGTGCCCGTTATGCAGGTCCTAGAGGATATTCCCATGACGCCTGCCGCACCAGTATAGCCCGGAGGTGGGCCATCTGCCTCCGAGGACGAGCAACGCAGGTTGGAGAAGTTGAAGAAGTATGATCCCCCAATGCTCAATGGTTTAGCTTCAGATGATGCCTTGGGATTTATAAAGGAGTGTCATTGCATCCTCCGTACTATGGGTATAGTGGAGACTAGTGGGGTTTCTTTTACCACTTTTCGGCTTCAAGGGGCTGCATATGATTGGTGGCGCACATATGAGTTGGACAGTCCAGACGAGTCTGCCTCGTTGACCTGGACATAGTTTTCTGATATGTTTTTAGGGAGTTTGTTCCCTAGAGCCTTAGGGATGCTTGGCGAGCAGATTTTTAGCGGTTACGCCAGAGTTCTATGACAGTATCTGAGTATGCCATCA
Organism: Nicotiana noctiflora; assembly: GCA_032618575.1. NCBI lineage: Eukaryota > Viridiplantae > Streptophyta > Magnoliopsida > Solanales > Solanaceae > Nicotiana > Nicotiana noctiflora. Next base: position 380,927 of record JASVEL010001869.1, on the reverse strand, counting down.
GTTTTACTCGGATAGCCAGACATGCACCGGCCATGGTCGCCACTGTCCGTGAGAGAGTGCAGAGGTTTATTAAGGGTCTTATTCTGCCTATCCGGTCAGGCATGGCTAGAGAGCTGGAGATGGAAGTACCGTATTAGCAGGCGGTGAGTATTGCTAGACGGATCGAGGGTATGCTCACTAGAGAGCGGGGAGAGTGGGAGGACAAGAGGTATCGTGAGTCGGATCATTTCTCTGGCTCCCGTACTGCAGCAGCCGGTCGATTTGATAGGGGTTATTCCAGTCATCTAGTTCATTCAGCATTGCCAGCAACTGGTAGTACTCCAGCTCCCCCAGCACCTCAGGAGCCTTACTATGCTCCCCCAGTTTCCAGTGCACCTCCTGCATGGGGTACCTCCAAGGTTCAGTCCAGCGGGAGTGTGGCCGGTCAGTCACAGCCACTGCATCCTCCCAGGTCTTGTTTTGAGTGTAGGGATACTCGCTATCTGGTTAGGGAGTGCCCTAGGCATAGGAGAGGAGCACCTCTACAGACTTTGCATCCTCAGCGTTGTTCACAGGGTCAGCATGCCATCGTTACAACTCCAACTACCACCCCACCTGCCCAGCCAGCCAGGGGTAGGATTAAGGTGCCATAGGCCATCCTCGAGAGAGGGGTCACGCCAGATTTTATGTTATTCCTGATCGCACCACAACTATCACCTCCGATTCTATTATCACGGGTATTATCTTGGTTAGTCACAAAGAGGCATCGGTTCTATTCGATCCTGGTTCTACGTTTTCATATGTGTCCTCTTATTTTGCTTCACATCTGGGTGTGCCTCGGGATTCTTTGAGTTCCCCCATTTATGTTTCTACACTGATGGGAGATTCTTTGGTTGTGGACTGTGTGTATCAGTCGTGTTTGGACTCTATTTGTGGTTTTTAGACCAGAGCTAATCTTTTATTGCTCGGTATGGTTGATTTCGATATTATTCTGGGAATGGAATGGTTGTCGCCCCACTATGTTATTCTTGACTGTCACTCCAAGAACGTGACGCTGGCTATGCCACGCATTCCATGTATTGAGTGGAGTGGTACTCTAGATTACACCCCAGTCGTGTTATTTCCTTTCTCAAAGCTCAGCATATGGTTGATAAGGGGTGTGCTGCTCATCTAGCTTATGTGAGGTATGTCAGTGTTGACACTTCTTCTATTGATTCCGTCCTAGTTGTACGTGATTTCTCTTATGTATTTCCAGCTGATATCCCGGGCATGCCGCCCGACAGAGATATCAATTTTTGTATTGCCGGGCATTCAGCCCATTTCTATTCCTCCATACCGCATGGTTCCTCTTGAGTTGAAGGAGTTGAAAGATCAGTTACAGGAGTTGTTGTGTAAGGGTTCCATTTGACCCAGTGTTTTGCCTTGGGGTGCTCCTGTGTTGTTTGTGAAGAAGAAGGACGGTTCCATGCGTATGTGCATTGACTATCGCCAGTTGAACAAAGTTACAGTGAAGAACCGGTATCCTTTGCCACGTATTGATGATTTATTTGACCAGCTACAGGGCGCACATGTGTTCTCCATGATTGATTTGCCCTCTGGTTATCATCAGCTGAAGATTCGGGATCCAGATATCCCACAGACTGCCTTCAAGACTCGGTATGGTCACTACGAGTTCATCGTTATGTCTTCCGGGCTGACTAATGCCCCGGCAGCTTTTATGCATTTAATGCACAGTGTATTCAAGCCATATCTTGAATCGTTCGTGATTGTTTTTATTGATTATACTTTGGTATATTCCCGGAGTCGGGAAGAGCATGAGCAGCACCTGAGGATAGTGCTTCAGACTCTGAAGGAGAAGCGATTATATGCAAAGTTCTCTAAATGTGAGTTTTGGCTGAGTTCGGTGGCATTTCTAGGCCACGTGGTGTTGAGTGAGGGTATTTGAGTGGATCCAAGGAAGGTATAGGCCGTGCAGTGTTGGCCCAGGCCCTCCTCAACTACTGATATTCGTAGTTTCCTTGGTTTGGTGGGTTAGAACCGTCACTTTGTGAAGGGATTCTCTTCGATCGCAGCACCTGTGACCAATTGACCCAAAATGGTGACCTTTTCAGTGGACAGAGGAGTGTGAGGCAAGCTTCCAAAAGCTCAAGACAGCTTTGACTTCGGCCCCTATCTTGATGTTGCCTACCAGTTCGGGATCCTATACGGTATATTGTGATGCCTCACGGGTTGGACTCGGAGCAGAATTGATGCTGGACGGTAGGGTGATTGCCTACGCATCCCGACAGCTGAAGGTGCATGAAAAGAACTACCCAGTCCATGATCTTTAGCTAGCTGCCATTGTTCAGGCATTGAAGATTTGGTGCCATTATTTGTATAGTGTTCCTTGTGAGATTTACACTGATCATCGGAGCTTGCAGCACTTGCTTAAGTAGAAGGACTTGAACATGCATCAGAGGAGATGGTTGGTGCTGTTAAAGGACTATGGCATTGATATTCTTTATCACCCGGGCAAGGCCAATGTGGTTGTCGATGCCTTGAGTCGCCGGGCGGAGAGTTTGGGAAGTTTGGCATATCTACCAGCTTCGAAGAGACCTATGGCGATGGATGTTTAGGCTTTGCCCAGGCATTTTGTTAGATTGGATCTTTCGGAGCCCAGTCGGGTTCTGGCCTGTGTGGTTTCTCGGTCTTCTCTATTTGATCGCATCAGAGAGCGACAATTTGATGACCCTTATTTGTTGGATATTCGGGACAAGGTTCGGCGTGGTGATGCTCAAGATGTCACCATCGGGGATGATGGAGTGATGAGGATGAATGGGCGTATTTGTGTGCCCAATGTAGATGATCTTCGAGAGTTGATTCTAGCAGAGGCCCATAGCTCACGATATTCCATTCCATCCGGGTGTCGCGAAGATGTATCAGGACTTGAGGCAGCACTATTGGTGGAGGCGGATGAAGAAGGATATAGTTGACTATGTTTCTAGGTGCCTCAACGCCAGCAGGTGAAGTATGAGCATTAGAATCCGGGTGGGTTATTGCAGCAGATTGAGATCCCAAAGTGGAAGTTGTAGCGCATCACTATGGACTTCATATCTGGACTTCCATGGACTGTGAGAAAGTTTGATTCTATTTGGGTCATTGTGGATCGGCTGACCAAGTCCGCCCATTTCGTACCTGTGTGCACTACTTACTCATCGGGGCGTTTGGCAGAGATCTATATCAGGTAGATAGTCCGGTTGCATGGTATTCCAATTTCCATCATTTCAGACAGAGTCACTCAGTTTACTTCACGATTTTGGAGAGCCGTGCAGCAGGAGTTAGGTAGTGGGTGGAGCTGAGCACAACATTTCACCCCAGACGGATGGAAAGTCTGAGCGCACTATTCAGATTTTTGAGGATATGATCTGTGCGTGCGTTATTGAGTTTGGAGGTTCATGGGATCACTTCTTGCTACTGACGGAGTTTGCTTATAACAATATCTATTAGTCCAGTATTCAGATGGCGCCGTATGAGGCCCTATGTGGTAGGAGGTGCAGGTCCCCAGTGGGTTGGTTCGAGCCAAGCGAGGCCAGGTTTCTAGGTAATGAGATGGTCCAGGATGCAATGGACAAGGTCAAGGTGATTCAGGATAGACTCCGTGCAGCCCAGTCCAGACAGAAGAGTTATGCGGACAAGAAGGTTTGCGATGTGGCATTTATGGTTGGCGAGCGGGTTCTACTTCGGGTCTCGCCCATGAACGTCATCATGAGGTTTGGGAAAAAAGGGAAGCTGAGTCTGAGATTCATTGGCCCTTTTTGAGGCTTGTTGGGGACATTGCTTATGAGCAGGCCTTACCTCCCAGACTAGCCGGAGTCCATCCAGTATTTCATGTCTCCATGCTTCGGAGATACCATGGTGACCCGTCGCACGTGTTGGATTTCAGTTCTGTTCAGCTAGACAAGGATCTGTCTTATGTTGAGGAGCCAGTGGCCATTTTGGACAGGCAAATCAGAAAGTTGAGGTCAAAGAACATCGCTTTGGTGAGGTCCAGTGGCGGGGTCAGCCGGCCGAGGAGGCTACTTGGGAGACCGAACAGGATATGCGCAGCCAACACCCTCATCTCTTCACTACTTCAGTTATGTTTTCTATGCTCGTTTGAGGACGAATGAATGCTTAAGTGTGGGAATATGTAACGACCCAGCCGGTCGTTTTTGAAATTTACGCCCCAATCCCCAATTTACTACTTCCCCTAAGTTCATTTCTGCTATTGTTGTTTGCCGGGATGTTCGGTTCTAGAATTTGGAGTGTTTTGGGACATGTAGTCCCTAAATGAGAGCTTTATAGTTGAAAAATGGCCCATATTTGGAACGCTATTAAGATGACCTCGGAACGAAAATCAGATGGTTCCGTTAGCTCCATTAGGTGATTTCGGGGTTGGGAGCGTGTTCAGAATGTATTTTGGACGTCCGTAGCTCATTTAGGCTTGGAATGCCGAAGTTTGGAATTTTTGAAAACCTAGTCGATGGGCGAGATTTTGATCCGGGAGTCGAAATGGAATTCCGATAGTTGTTGTAGCTTCGTTAAGTGATTTTGGATATGTCTGCAAATTTTCAGGTCATTCGAACATCGTTTGGTCGGATTTTTAATAGTATGTAGGTTTCGGAAGTTTTGGTTGCTTAGGCTTGAATCCGCCATATTTTGATGATTTTTGTGTTTAATGATATGTTTTTATGATAGGAACAAGTTTGTATCATGATTTGGAGTAGGTTGGTGCTTTTGGTTGAGATCCCGGTGGGCTTCGAGATGAGTTCGGGTGATTATTCGGAAGAAAATTTGAAATTACAGCAGGTCTGATCTTCTGCCTTTTATTGTTTTTGCTTCTGCGGAACTTGGATTGCAGAAGCGAGTCCGCGAAGCGACGAAGGATGCGCATGTGCGAGAATTTTGGGGGTCAGCTGAGTCCGTAGGAGCGGACCTTAGTTCGCTGAAGCGAGCCTGCAGAAGCGAATAGGCTCCCGCAGAAGCGAGATTTGGTCGTTTGGAATCTTCCGCAGAAGCGAATAGTTGTCCACGTAAGCCATGTCGCAGAAGTGACCTAGAGTCCGGAGAAGCGGAATTCAAGTTTTTGGCCAGGGTCGCGAAAGCGACCAGCTTTCCGCAGAAGCAAAAACCCCAGAAGCGGCAAAGGAGTCGCAGAAGCGAAACTCCTAGAGGGTTTAATGTCAATATAGTTCGAGAATTTCAGAATATTAGAAATATTTGGGGCTTCGAACTAGGAGTCGATTTTGAGGAGGACATCAAGGAGAATCATCAGGCAAACACTCATGGACTCAATTTATGTTAATACATTGATAAACCACGAATTAAACCTCTGAAAATAGAGGATTTTAATGTGTAAAAATGGGGGGATTTTGCTCTAAGCCTAAGAGGATGAAAATTGATAATTTGAATGAGCAAATGAACTCTGATTTCGATAAATTTTATATGGTTAGACTCGTGAGAGTGAGAGAGTTTTGAAAACGTAAAACTATTTCGTTTCCGAGATGATGGCGGGAGGGGTATTTTGGTCATTTCATCCATTTTCGCGTCATAGCTTTAATTTTATCAGTGTAATTAGTTACTTGCGAAGTTATTTACCTTATGTAATTCGTTTGAATAGATTTGGACCACTCAGAGTCGGATACTCGTGGCAAGTGAGTCATTTCTTAGAGGTTTTGTACCGGGATTGAGGTAAGTGACTTGTCTAACAGGCGTGTACTTGCGTAAATTGTTGAAAAACCACTTTACTTGAATTTCTCAATCAATGTCATCTCTGTTATTTAATTGGTTTAATTGCAAGATTTATTCTGTGTTAATTAGGGGAGTATGATTAGATTGGATTATCTTTCTAAATGACTACTTGTCTTAATTGAATTTCCCGTAACATGTTGAGACTGGATTAGTTGTTAATTGTTGCAGTGTACTTCATATTTCTCTGTGTTTTTCTCTTATTTGATTGTATGTTGTGTTCTGTGGACTACAGGTTCAATTCCCGAAGATCTGGTGCTACTGAGGTAAAGGACTGCGGGTTCAATTCCTAGAGATCCTGAGATGCTGTATACGGACTGCGGGTTCAATTCCCGGAGATCCTGAGATGCTAATATACAGACTGCGGGTTCAATTCGTGGAGGTCCTGAGATACTGATATACGGATTACGAGTTAAATTCCCGAAGATCCTGTGATACTGATATAAAGAACTGCGGGCTCAATTCCCAGAGATCTTGTGATACTGATATATGGACTGCGGGTTTGATTCCGGGAGATCCTGAGTTGCTTAGTATAAAAGGACTACGGGTTCAATTCCCGGAGATTCTGGATTTGTTGATTTGTACTTGTTGTGTTGCTTTCTCTTTGTTAGCTTAACTGTAGACGGCTTGTAGTATTTATCTCATTTGTTGTTATTTCAGATTTATTCCTATTTTGTACTATTCGGTGTTATTATCATTTTTTTTGTTATTCTCGGTAGGGCCCTGACCTTCCTCGTCATTACTCCACCAAGGTTAGGCTTGGCACTTACTGAGTACCGCCGTGGTGTATTGATGCTACTCTTCTGCACATTTTTGTTGTGCAGATCTAGGTCCATCCGATCAGACGCACTACCGGTGACTTAGGAGCACTTTTAGGAGACTCGAGGTATGAATATGCTACGTCCGCAGATCCGCATGGTCTTCTTCTATTATTCGTAGTGATGTCAGTTATTCCTTTATTTCGGTTGTATAGACACTCTTGATGTATAGAGCCACAGTTGTACTCTCTTAGTCTGTGTTGCCCGTGAGTTTTCGGGTCTTGGTGGTTGTGTATTATGGTATTTGGTAAATTGTATGTGCCGAGCGACACCTATTACATTTCTTTAATGTCACTCCGCTGTTATCTTAATTATTGTTCATAAGAGTTGTACATTCCGCATTGAGTTAGGCTTACCTAGTTGCGTAGACTGGGTATCATGGCAGGTTCGCGATTGGTGAACTAGGGTCGTGACAAAGGGATAGCATACAGCCCTCCAGAGATATCATTTTGGCGCGACAAGAATGGATTACAAGGTATAGGGATTTTCGTCCAAGGCGAGGTGATTGATAGGTCGACTATCTCATCTATGGAATAGAGGATAGCAAAGGTGACAATACAGCTTGAAAGACTAAGGCTAGAGAACAAAAGAGAGAGGAACAATTTTGTACATTTCAAGTTCAGCTAGAAAGGAGGGAGCAACAATTTAATCTCCTTTAAGGTCAGCCGGCCAATCTTCTTATCAGTGGTACTTTCCCATTCTCCAGTCTCGTGAGCCTTCCCCATGTGCTAATCCTTCTCGTCGTGATCCTTCGAACCATGCCAATAATGAAGGTTGTAGGAGTAAAAATAGAGATGATGCTATATAAAATACTCATTGAATTTGCTAAACGAAGTATTGAACTTGACTGTTTTTAGTTAGACTTGTTTTGAATGATGATTGTATTATTGATATTATTTTGTTATTGAACATTTGTATAGTTGTTATTGCGGTTGCCGTTGTTGTTGTAGTTATTATTAGTTGTTGTTGTTTTTAGATAATAGTTGTTAGTGTTAGTTTATTATTTTTGTTATTTAAATTTTATCGATTAATTATGATTGAATGGCAGCAATGTAATGTTGCCATTATAAGATGTATATTGGTTCTAATTGGCAAGTAGTGTGGTTTAAAAAATGCATTTTATGCCTAGTTTTTGCCCAGATTTTCGACCGAAATCGGTCGGAAATTACAACTTTTTGCCCATAAATTCTTAATTTTCGACCGAATTCGATCGATAATTATGAATTTATATATATTTTAAAAAATCAATTAACAATTTATTACAACTTGCAGCTAATTATTTATTTAAATAAATTATTATTTTTTTAAAATTTTGACCGATTTCGTTTGGTATTTGAAAGGTGACAGTCAGTTAACGCTTTAAATTTTCAACCGATTTCGGTCGGTACACATTAGAGGCCATCCTTTTCCTGATCAATTGAAAACGATCGGAAATCGGTCGATTTTTATCAATTTTCAACCGATTTCTATTGATTTTGGTACGAAATTACAGAGTCTTTTAGTAGTGATTCTGTGATTGGGGTTAGATGTGTATTTATTGCCAATGAGTTCTTCAGTGACAATTGGCATTTGCTTGAAAAATAATTATATTTACGGTAAAAGCACGGCGTACAAATAAAGACATAAATAGTGATACAAGTTAATGATGTAACTTTCTCTTCGTGACAGAATTAATAAGGAAATTAGTGACGGGATTCATTTAATTAGTGGTAAATCTTTCAGGTAGCATATGTTCCTGAAATTCGTCGCTATTCTCTTAATTATCTCCGATGATATTATATAAAAGAGTCTTACTGTTTGTTCAACAAATGAATTATTTTATTAATGTTGTGATTTTTATGCGACGTTTTTGAAAAGAAAATATCAAAACTAAACGAAACGAAGATAACGAAAACAAACAAAATATATTATTGGAATGAAGTTGAATTGATTTCAAATATTTCTTCATTATAATTCTAACATGAGAACGTGTATGATTATAATTAGGGGTGTACAAAGGAAACCGACGAACCGCACCAACCCGATAATCCGAGTCAAACCGAGAAAAAAAACCCGACTATGATTTGGTGTGGGGAAAAAAAATCCGACCATAATTGGTTTGGTTTGGTTTTGACTAAAGAAAGTCAAACCGAAACCAAACCAACCCGACATTACACATATAGAAATATTAGATATATTTAATATATAAATATACTTATTGTGATGTAATTTATAAATATTTCTTATGAAAATTTATAATTTTATCTTTTAAGATTTGATTTAGAACTTTTGAGTGTTCCAATAAGTTTTATAGCTATTAACATTAGTAAACTAAATAATGCTAACAAAAGCCTAAATCAATATTAATGCTTAACAAAAGACATTCAATTCATACTATGAACGAATGTATTGAATATTTATATTTTATTTTACAATAATTTAGATAAAAATGCATAACCATGTGATTGGCACTCCCTTATTAGTCTACTTATTTTATCATGACATATAACTTTTAAATTATATTTATTTTTATTATAGCTTTTTAATTAGCAATATTTATATTATATAATTTTATGTCTTTATTGTTGAATATTTTAGGATACTACCATGATACTTCTCATATTTTGTATTATTTTCATGAAAAATACTTTATATAGTTGTATCTTACTAGGATTAAAGAAATATTTTGAGCACAATTCATATGTGTTTGTTCTATGGACGTTTTACCGGAAAAAACCCGAAAAAACCGAAAAACCCGAAAACCCGAGAAAACCCGAGAGTAAAAAAACCCGAGTTTATTGATTTGGTTTGGTCTTTAGATTTAATAACCCGATACATATGATTTGGTTTGGTAATTGTAAAATCCGAACCAACCCGACCTATATACACCCCTAATTATAATTAAACTGCCTAAAATCTCCTCAGATAAAGAGATGCATATTTTGTTCAATAGAATATTGTAGTGCTCGTATCAATATTGCAAAATGATGTCGTTTAATTTATTTTGAGTTCTCACATGCATCTACATAAAAAAATAATCAAGTCGTCATTTTTAATTAATATTGATAAATATATAATTTATTACATTGCTTATTCCAACGTTACTCCATGTACTTAATAAGCTATTATCAAGCATCAAGTTTGTCAATTAACTAGGTTGTCATCATGTACAAATGTTTATTCATCTTCAATCCTCACATGTATTTTTGAAGAAAAAGAAATACGAGATAATGTCAACCTAATACTTCAAATTCAGACAACTATGAAGCACACTTTACTACATCACTTCTTCATATGCTTGTCGGTTATCCCGTGTACTTATTGGCAAGTCATATGGTTTGCAATTAAACAACCTAAACTTGTTATATCAAGGATTATGTTTATTGAATAACAAGATTGTAATCATGTGCAAAGGTTCATTTAACTTCAATTTTCACGTGTATTTTCGAAAAAAGAAAAAAATGTCAACTTAATATTTCTAATTTGGACGGCTGTGAAGCACACTTTACGACATTACTTCTTCGTATGCTTGTCGATTATCACATGTACGCTTGTTAACAAGTCACATGATCAGTTGCATTAAACAAAATAAACTTAGTTATCAAGCATTTGGTTCATCAATTAAAAATCTTGTGATCATGTGTAAAGGTTCATTCATCTTCAATTCTCACATGTATCTTTTAAAAAAAAGAAATACGAGATAATATGAATTTAATACTTCTAATTTGTACAGTTGTGAAGCACACTTTACTATATCACTTTTCATACTGTCTGTTATCACATGTACTTGTTGACAAGTCACATGATTTGCAATTAAACAATGTAACATAAACTTGTTATCAAGTATTAAGTTCATTGATTTAACAAAACGCTAATCATGTACAAAGAACTACCTCAGTTGTGATTTTGTCACTTCTATAAGTTAATTTGGTGTAAAAAATCATTATGCAGATGTAATTTTGTCACTTCTATAAGTTAATTTGGTTGATAACGATTTTGCACGCCCTCGAGAGGATAGGCATTAAGAGTGGAGACTGTGTCCCTCATCAGTTTTTGAGATCTCAAATTATACATAGTGGCAATTTGCAGTGTTGAATCTTGAATTTATGTTATTTTACCTATAATACATATAACATTAAATAAGTTACTAGTAAACCACATTTCTATATTTAGAATCCATAAATTCAAAATTATGGATTCACCTATGATAATTGTATACATCTCATGTAGTTGATCTTATACTGATGTTAACAAAAATTCAATTAAAACCTTTAATTTTAGAATCTTGATACCGTATAACAAATTATCCAAAATGAGGATGTGCATAAATTAAACAAAAAAGTGAACGATTTCCTTTGAATAAAGTGTAACGTAGTTTACCGTATATATTAGTTGATGTATATGCTACGGATTGGGTCCATCAGTGTCATGTAGCAGCCACAAATAAACTTATATCAACATGTAAAATATCATTCAAAAAAAAAATAAAAAAATATTCCAGCCCTAAGCACACATCGCTTTGACAAAAATCGATAATATGAAAGGAAAAATATGTTCATCATTATGGATTAAAGTATTAAGATACGTAAATACGGACAAGGTCCCAACTTGAGGTGTATATGGACCGGGTTGGTTTGATCTTTATTAAAACCGAACCAAATTATTTATATCGGTTCGGATTGGTTCGGTTTTGTCGGATTTTTAGGGTTTTTTTCTTACATGAATAATATGTCAATCTTACTTTGTTAAATTTTTTCTAAATAAATATATGTTTAACAAAATTTAAGAAATTGACAAACGTATGATCTATTAAAATATTCTTATGGAAGAATTTTCTTAGTAACACATGATAGTTATTCTTTTTGTTTTCTGACAATAAATTTTCGTTGATGTACGCTTTCAAAATTAACTGAATTCAATAAGTAAACATAAAAATCAATATGATACCTAAATAATGTTGTACTATTAAGTTTCAATGTCGAACTATCACTTCGAATTAAAAAAAGATATAATAATATAATAGATTTTGACATATGAATATAAAAAAACGAAGAGATTGACGCATTTCAATAACACTTTATAAGAAAGTGATCATATAACACATTCCCAAATATTTCTTAACATTTTTTTAAAGAAAATTTTATATAAAGTCTTAAAAGTGTGTATAAAAATTATATATTTATATGTTGATTTGGTTCGAATTTTTTACTCAATTCAAACCAAATCAAACCAAAGCTCATCGGGTATTTTAATCGGTTCGATTTGACTTTTTGGTTTGGTGCTTTCCGGTTTGGTTTGTACTAAATCATGCTCTAAAATCAGGTGCTCTCGTTTTAAATCTTTATAAAAGTAAATACTAAATAAATGCGGATCCGAAATTTAATGGTCGAGGGTATTACAATATTTTCGAACATAGACATATTGATATTTACAGTATTGAAGGTATTTATTTGATTGGTTTGATCCATATCGAGTTCCGATTCAAATTATTGATGTTTTCGGCTTATATAACAATTGATTGACTAAAAAGAAAGTACTTTTTAATAATTTTGACAACCTAGAGTAAGTACAGACTTTCCTTGATATTGCTTATATCACAAAAAATAGGAGATCAATCACACTCATTTCAAAGTAGTTTGGATCAAAATTAATAACTATAATACCCATGAAAAGACAAAAATGACTTACCAATTCAATGACATTAGAATTGGACCTAGTTTAATCTTATCTGGCAAACCGTAAATGTTGCTAATACATGAGGCACATTTACATCAATACATTGACTAAGTCTCCTCTTTGTTTTTTTTTAATTAATGGGCGACCAAAGGAAATTTAGAAAAAATTAGAAACGAAATACTATAACAAACATGCAACTATATATGTACATCCAAAGAACTCGAAAAAAGGGGAAGGTACTAGAGGAGAATGCTTTTCGATATGAGTTTGAATTTTACCCCTAATATAAACAAATAATACAATTGGGGAACATAAAACCTTACTTCTTGAATGCCTTTCCTACTATGAGAAAGGAAGAGTCTATGGGCAAAAATACTTGTTAGACAATTTCCTCTCAACGTACATAGAGTTAACTTACAAAAACAATTGATTTTCCCGTTAATATGGATTACTAATTTTCCGTTACAAACACGAACATCTAATAATAGTATATAAATATTTACTGTTAATAAATAAATTTGGTCGAAAAAATTAATCAATCAATCGATCATTTGATCAAATTCAAATACTAATCTGAAGCTGAGCCAAGCGAGCGACGATAATGGTGCGAGGCTTGCCCTCTTCTTAACTCTTTAAGAGATAAAAGAAGAGTAATTGTATATATAGCCATCAAAAACATTTTTCTCTTCCAATATGGGACAATATCTGGTTGTCAAGGATGGAAACTTAAACTTTCATTTTCATCCATACCCATTCATCCTCTTTTAAGCTTGTTTTAGCTTAAAAAATTCAATAATCCCCCGCATGGATGGGGAATGGCTATATCACAGAAATATCCATGAAAATCTTTATGATTCACAAGGAGGGATTAATCGTATTTGGATAAGTATGTTTTCTTTTGAACTTTCCGTAGTGAACTTACGTCAGATATACTCGGTCAATCGGTAGATTTGATATCTTTGAACCGTCAAACTTTGGTGCATCCTTAGATAGCGAATAAGTCAGACAATCAACCATTAACCCTCTTTGATTCTCATTGTTGTGTTCGTTTTAGCCATGAACATGCATGGTTTCATAAGTGCGTAGAGAATGGCCTTACGAAATAATCTTTGAAGTGGCTAATACATCACACTTACATAGGTGATTCCTAAACATGTCATCCCTTGGATACATTATTTGATATACTCCGTATTAAATTTTAAAATCATTAAAAAGACTTAATGTTTTATCCTTGGTACTTAAAATTGTCTCATCACAAGAATAGATTAAAATTGTAGTTGACAAAGTTGAATCGTCATTAATAATTTTTTTTGATCTTCTTGAACCTAGATCTTGGGATCTCTAGTGTTCTAGGAAGAGTTAGCGCCAAAATGACTTGTTATTGCCCATAGTCCCATTCCCCTTGATGATTTCTCAACTACCTCTCTAGTTAGACCATTTGTAAGTTGATCCAACATATTATCACTTGACTTTGCATAGTTAATCGTGATAATTCCTCTAGAGAGTAGTTGTCTAATGGTTTTATGTCTTCGTCGTATATAACGAGATTTACTGTTGTGCATAACGCTCCCAGCCCTTCCTATTGCTTCTTAACTATCACAATATATGCATATTGGTGCCACTGGTTTGGGCCAAAATGGAATGTCTTCCAGATTCTGGAGCCATTCAGCTTCTTCACCGTCTTTATCTAAGGCTATTAACTCAGCCTCCATTATAGAGGGGGCAATATAAGTTTGTTTAGATGACTTCCAAGATACCTCTCCTCCACCAATAGTGAATATATATCCACTCGTGGACTTAGAATGAACCAGTGATCCAATTTACAATACGGTGTCCCTCAATCACCATAGGATATTTGCTGTGGTGCAAAGCAAAGTCTTTGATATGTTCTAAATATCCCAAAATGCATTTCATTACCATCCAATGAGATTGACCTGGATTGCTCGTGTATCGACTCAATTTACTTATAGAACAATCTAGATCAGGTCATGTACAATTCATGATGTACATTAAGCATCCCAACACACGAGTATAATCCAATTGTGATATGCTTTGGCTTTTGTTCTTTGCTAATGCAAGATATATTTTAATTGGAGTCTTTGCAAGTTTAAACCCTAAGTGCTTGAATTTTTCAAGTACTGTCTTAATATAGTGAGATTGTGACATTGCCAGATCTTGGGGAGTCTTATGGATCTTAATCCCCAGAATTAAATTAGCACCTTTCAAATCCTTCATATCAACCTTGTTAGTTAGCATATGCTTAGTGTATTTGTTTTGGCAATGTCATTACTTATTATCAGCATATCATCCACATATAAGCAAATAATGATTATGTAATTTGGAATATTTTTAATATACGCACATTTATGACATCCATTTATCTTAAAACCATTTGATAATATTGTTTGGCCAAATTTCACATGCCATTGTTTGGGTGCTTGTTTTAGTCCGTAAAAAGACTTAACAAGTATACATACCTTCTTTTCTTTACCTGGAACCACAAGTCCTTCAGGTTGTTCAATGTAGATCATTTCCTCCAAATATCTATTTAAGAAGGTCGTCTTAACATCCATTTGATGACTTTCAAGACCATAAACTACAGTTAATGCTACTAACATTCCTATAGACGTAATTCTTGTAACTGGAGAGTATGTATTAAAATAGTCAAGACATGCTCCTTGTATATATCCTTTGATCACAAGTCTTGCCTTATATTTATCAATAGTCCCATCACCTTTCATTTTTCACTTAAAAATCCATTTAGAACCCACCAGTTTATTTCTAGGAAGATAATTAATCAATTCCCATGTATGGTTGTTCAATATGGATTCTATTTAACTATTGACTGCCTCTTTCCAAAATAATAGTTCCGAAGAAGACATAACTTCTTTAAATATTTGAGGCTCATCTTTCAATGTGAAAGTCACAAAATATGGTCCAAACGAAATTGACATTTACTATGGCTTGGATCCTCCTGATTAAATATACTTTTTTTTGTTTCTTCCTTAGGTTGTTTTGATCCTTCATCAATCGACTCACATTCCTTTTTATACGGATAATTATTTTCAAAGAATTCGGTATTATATCTAATTCTATAATCGTATTATTATGAATGTTGAGATTTTTTAATTTATGAACCAGAAGTCGATATACTTTACTTAGTCCCATATCCTATGAAAATACAATCACAGTTTTCAATCATATGTTTACCATTTTGGATTTAGGAGCTTGTACTTTTGTCAAACACTCCCACACTTTTAAATAATTTAAGTTGAGCTTCGTTCCTTTTAATTTTTCGTATGGAATGGATAGTATTTTGCAATGGGGTACTCAATTTAGTATCTGGTTAGCTCGAAGAATGGCTTCCCCCACAAGTTATGTAGCAAACGAGAACTCATCAACAATGCGTTCATATTCTATTTTAATGAACCATTATAGACTAAGTTCTTTCTAATATCGGGAACATGAATGACGTTATTCAGAGTCACCACCTTGCCAGAAGTTATTTTCAGAAATATCTTCCCACATCTTCAATTTTGACCGTTGCAGAATTTCCCATAAAAAGTGTCTCTTCGGGTCCAACGGGAGCATATGTAGCAAACACTTCTCTAATAAAACATGGCGGTGGCTCCAGAATCAATCCACCACTCCTTAGGATTTCCCACCAGGCTGCACTCAGAAAGCATAGCACTTAAGTCATCAACATCTTCGTGCTTTTAAACCATGTTTGCTTGACCCTTCTTCTTGTCATTCTTTAGAGGACGATAATTTGTAGATTTGTGCCCAGCTTTCCCACAGTTGTAGCAATTTCTGTTAAACTGCTTCTTGCTTGGGTTGCTATTCGGTCCAGAAGTCGTCTTCCTCTTTCTCTTATTTTGAGGAGTATCATCAATAATGTTTGTTCCCATTATTGTTGAGTTTTCACGGTCTCTCTTCTCAGCAACTCTTTTGTCCTTTTCGATTCTCAAACGAACAATGAGATCTTCAAGCGCATCTCCCTGTGTTTGTGTTTCAAGTAGTTTTTGAAGTCCTTCTACAAATGAGGCAACTTCTTAATCATCGCTGCAACTTGGAATGCTTCATTAATGACAAGACCTTCAATGAAAATTCTATTAGTAATATAATAAAATTATTACTTTCAATATCAGTATTAATTCTACGTATACCTTCAGCAAGGAGATCGTGAACAATTACTTGCAGTATATGGACATGGGTAATAACAGACTTGCTATCTACCATGTTGTAGTCCAAAAATTTAGCGGCAACAAATTTTTTCAACCCGGCATCTTCAATTTTGTATTTCCTTTCAACCGCAATCCACAGTTCTTTTGACATCTCTACATTACTGTAGGCGTTATATAGATCGTCCTCTAGTCCGCTAAGAAAGTAATTTTTTCATAGATAATCAAAATGCTTCCTAGCCTTAATCACAAGAAAGCATTCATTCTCTAGAGTTTCGTCGGGCAGAACAGGGACATCATCCTTAATGAACTTCTGTAGACTTAAAGTCGTCAAGTATGTCGTGCCAATGCTGGTGTTGTTCGGTTTATTGATGCAAAGGCAGTCACCATAGGAACAGTCTGGTTTCCGTTGTCATTCGTCATTTTTATAAAAGAATAACACAACAAACATTAAAATTACGTAGGTTTTAATCTCCAATGGAGTAGAAAACCACAAAGATTTTGACCAAATCCTAATCCTAATCCGAAACCGAAGCCGAGCAGAGCGATGTCGACGGCGGCGCGCGAGGCTTGCCTTCTTCTTAACTCTTTAAGAGCTAAAAGCAATTGTATATATACCCATCAAAAATCTTTTCCCCTTCCTATATGGGACATTGTCCCATTGTCAAGGAGAAAAAATTAAAATTTTATTTTTCCTTCATTTCCTATTCACCCTCTTTTAAGCTTATTTTAGCTTAAGAAACTCAACATATATTTAATATAAAAAGATGGATCTGCTCTCATAATATGGGACAATTTTGGCTAATAAAATGTTCAAATTTATGTACCTCAAACGCATTATAAGGGAAGTTTAATTTCTTGATGAAACTTTCCTTCGTCAGTTGTCTAGATCTCAATAAAAGGAAATAATTAATGAATTCATGCATCCCTACATAACATCAGATTGACCTTTTTTTTTTTTAATTTGAACAATATACTACATTATTTCTTGGTAAAAGTGTCTCGATCAGACTATATATATATTAAGCCTCAAATAAGTTGTATATAAGGTTGCGCATAATTCAATCGGTCGATCATTTGATCAAAGTCGAAGTCGAGTGATGATGACGGTGCGAAGCTTGTCTTCTTTTTAATTATTTAAGAACTAAAAAAAAAAGCAATTGTATATATACCCAACAAAAACTTTTTTCTTTTCCAATATGGGATAATGTCCGTTGTCAAAAAAGGAAACTTAAAATTCTATTTTCCTTTCATTTTCCATTCACCCTCTTTTAAGCTTATTTTAACTTAAAGAATTCAACTTATATTTGATATAATGGACCAGCTCTCATAATTATGGGACAATTTTGTCTAATAAAATGTTCATTTATATGTACCACCAGGGGCGGATTTAAGGTGGCGCAAGGGTGGTCACCCGAACACCCTTCGCCGGAAAATTACACTGTTTATGTAGAGATATCTTCTGTTTTTACATATAGATATAATATGTTGAACACTCTTGACACAAGAAGAATTCTTGGTTCAGTGGTCAAGGGTGTTCAAAGAGGGCTGAACGTCGCAGGTTCGAATCCTGTCAACAACACTTCAAATTTTTTACGTCAGACGATATTTTTTTTTTATAATTTAAATGCAAAATGACGTCGTTTTGCACCCTCTCTTTTAATATGTATTCCCACAAGCACAAAACGTGACTGATTTTGGGACAATCCCTAAATATTAAACAAACCCTAAATTAGTCTCTCTCTTCGATCTGCCTCAGAGACGCGGACGCCAGCCACCATTTCTCTTCCGCTGGTTGATGCTTCTCAATTTTCTTCACTCACTCATCGCCGGACGCCGCTCCTAACTCATGTTGCCGGAATTTATTTTATCATGGTATTGACATCCCAGGTAAATTCCCTGTCAATTTTATAATTTTTTTGTTGCCGCAATTTCGGAATTTCTGTGTGCCGCTCCTTTACTTTAGAATTGGCATTTCTGTTGCTAATTTCTGTTCGGAATTGGCATTTCTGTTCGGAATTTCTGTTGCCAATTTCGGAACTTGCTAGAATTATTGGCATTTCTGTTCGGCAGTGGCCAATTTGCTAGAATTGGCATTTTTTTTGTTGCCGCAATTTCGAAATTTCTGTTCGACAGTGGCCAATTTTGCTAGAATTGGCATTTATGTTTGGCAGTGGACAATTTGCTAGAATTGACATTTATGTTTGGCAGTGGCCAATTTGCCAGAATTGCCGCAATTTTCTAGAATTGGCTAATTTACTAGAATTGGCATTTTTTTGTTGCCGCAATTTGCTACAAAGCTTTCTTTTGCCGCTCATGCCATTAATAGTTCAATACAAAATTGATATATCAATTTTTCTAACTATGTTCCTACTTTATAATTCAGTCTCAAAATTTAGTGAAGAGGTATTTTACAAAAGCACCAAAACCAAATTTGGCTTCTCATACTCAACCTATCCAGGAAGAGAATATCAACTATTTAGAAGTACCATCTTCGGATGAATTTGATTTGACTTCTTTAAAGTTTGACCCAGGGGAAAGAACTCAAATCCTGGACTTCCATCCAAATCATCGCGATGTTATTAGAAGAGAATTCCTTCGACAAGGTCCTTGTCAACCTCGGCTTCATAACTTTCTTAAAACAAACTTTTCTGGATCAATGCGTTGATTTAATCCTAAATGGTTTGATGATGAATATCATGATTGGTTGGAGTACAGTGTAAGTAAAGATGCAGCATATTGTTTGTATTGTTATCTATTTAAAGATAATAATATTTATCAAGGTGGAGGTGATGTATTTTCAAGTATAGGGTTTAAGAATTGGTATAAAAAGAATAGTTTTGATAAACATGGGTCGAATGGCATTCACAATTAGTCAAAAAAGAAATGCCAAGATGCGACAACAACGGTCTATTCAATCTTCATTTGAGAGGCAATCTAGTCAACTTAAGCATGAGTATTGGATCCGCTTATCTGCTTCAGTTAATGTAGTAAGATTTCTTATAACTCAAGGATTAGCATTTCGAGGTCATGATGAATCTAGGTCTTCACTTAGTAGGGGTAACTTTCTTCAAACTCTCTCATGGTATGCAAAAGTGTGTGATAACATTCGTGATTATGTACTGGAACATGCTCCTCAAAATGATCAAATGACTTCTCCAATGATTTAGAAAGACATTATCACTGCATGTAAGATAGAAACAACTAAAGCTATAATTGAGGAACTAAATGGTGATTACTTTGCCTTGCTAGTTGATGAATCATTTGATACGTCCCGCAAGGAGCAAATGGCTATTGTCTTACGGTATGTTGATAAAATGGGATTTGTGATGGAGCGACTTATTGATATTGTTCATGTCCAAAATACTAGTGCTTCATCTTTAAAGAATGCAATTGTTAATTTACTTGCTCAACACTCCTTAAGTCTATCATATGTACGTGGACAATGTTACGATAGGGCAAGTAATATGCAAGGTGAAATTAATGGTCTTAAAATGTTGATTAAGCAAGAAAGTAGATCGGCTCATTCCATCCATTGTTTTGCTCATCAACTCCAACTTACCCTTGTTGCGGTTTCTAAGAAATGTCTTCAAGTGGGGGAACTTGTAGTGTTGGTTTCAAATATCTTGAATATATTGGGATCTTCTTTTAAGCGTATGGATGAATTTCGAGAATCTCAAAAAGAAAGAATTCAAGAGGCATTAGATATGGGTGAGCTGACAACCGGTAGGGGCTTGAATCAAGAACTTGGTCTTTCAAGAGCATGTGATACTCGTTGGGGATCTCACTTTAAATCTTTTAATAATTTTATTTCGATGTTTGGCTCTATTCTTGATGTTCTTGAATCACTTGTTTTTGATGCATGTTCTACAGATGAAAGAGCCAAGGCAATGGGATATCTCAGGGCATGTCAAACATTTGAGGTTGCATTCATGTTACATTTGATGAAGGATATTTTGGCAATCACAAATGAGCTCAATAAATGCTTACAAAAAAAAAGAGCAAGACATTGCAAATGCCATGCTACTTGTTGAAGTAGCAAAGAAAAGGTTGCAAAAGTTAAGGGAAGAGGAATGGGAATCTCTTATTGCTAAGATATCTGCATTTTGTATCAAATATGATATTCTGATATCCCGCTTTGATGAGCCATATGTTAGTTCTTTGAGATCACGCCGTAAACCTGTTGATTGTACAGTCTTACATCATTATCGAGTTGATGTATTTTGCAAAATTATTGATTGGCAAATTCAAGAACTTAATGAACGTTTCAACGAAGAGACAACTTATTTGCTTCATGGAATTGCTTGTTTGAATCCAATTAACTCATTTTCAATTTTTGACATCAGGAAAATAATAAGAATGACTGAGTTATATCCTGATGACTTTGATGAATTTAGTATGGGTACTCTTGAGAATCAGCTTGCAAGTTATATTATTGATGTTCGTGATGTTGATGAAAGATTCTCCGATCTACATGGGCTTTGTGATCTTTCAAAAAGATTAGTTCAGACAAAGAAGCATTCAAATTATCCTCTTGTATTTCGCCTTGTGAAACTTACTTTGCTTCTGCCCGTTGCCACTGCATCTGTTGAAAGAGATTTTTCGGCGATGAAGTTTATCAAGAATGACTTACGAAGTCGAATGAATGATGAGTTCTTTAGTGTTTGTTTGGTGCCTTATATAGAAAAAGATGTGTTTGATAGTATTTCTAGTGATACTATTATTAAAACATTTCAAGATATGAAACCTCGTCGAGTGCAGTTGTAATAATGTACTTAGTTATTTTTTGTTGATCTCATTAGTCATTAGGTCCTTGTAACTAACACAAGACTTATTTTTTGTATATTCTCTTTTGAAAGTCTTGTTAATATGATTTGTTTATCTTAACACTATCTTTGTGGTGAAAACTGCTCTTTCTATTAATGAAATATGTTAGCATTTTTTTTTTGATTTTGGTTGGTTAGCTTTATTGTGTATTTGATTTTTAAAATTTTTGAACACCCTTGACGTATATCCTGGCTCCGCCACTGTGTACCACAAACGCATTATGAGGGAATTTTAATTTCTTGATGAAACTTTCTTTTGTTAGTTGTCTGGTAGATCTCAATAAAAGGAAATAATTAATGAATCCATACATTCCTCCGTAACATCAGATTGACCTTTTTTTTTTTTTAATTTGAAAAATATACTACATTATTTCTTGGTAAAAGTTTCTCGATCCGACTATATATATTAAACTTCAAATAAGTTGATCGTGATGGCTCCTGACATTTCACTTGCTAGGCAAGCCAATTTTAAAATAATTTATCCATTTCTTTTACTATTGAATTAAATAACAAAAGATAACTGAAATAACAAAAATATTAATACGAAAGATAAATCTGCCAAACGTCTATTACAATTCCGTGGAGTTGGTGTCACAAGTACATGAGCTCCTAAAATAATACACATAAAGGTTTGAAATACATACAAAGCTGTCCGAATGAAGTTGTATAGCTAAAAGAAAGAGAGGTTTGGGACTCCAGCAGCTGCGGGCGTTGAATAACCGTACCTCAAGTCTCCGCAATACTCCGGTCCGAGCTTGCTAATAACCTCTGCTGGGATCGTCTCAAAAATCTACATAGTGAGCAAAGTGCAGAATCAGAACAATCGAACCTACGTACTGGTAAGTGCTGAGCCTAACCTCGACGAAGTAGTACCGATCGTACATTATAACATGTATACAATATAAAGTAATGACATAAAATAATGGAAATACCGAATAGAATTTAAACAGTCACCAGAGAATGAGAACTACAGCCTCGAAAATAAACCAGGGTCGCCCAAAGTTACCCATTTTTACTAGTTCACACATAAGTATATCTGAAAAACAACGCAACTCAGGAAATACAAATATGTATATTGTTGGGGCGCACAACCCGATCCCACTAGACAACACATGATCTTCCATGATTTCATCATATCAATAACAATATCAACAAATAACACATATTTATTGTGGCACGCAACCCGATACTACCATATATCAATATCAATATCATAATTCATCATTATTTTACCATATCAATTCATCCTTATTTCTCCTGTTGTGGTGTGCAACTCGATCCCACTAAATATACATATTCACCCTTGTTCTACCATACCAATCCTCCCTTCTTACACCTGCTGCGGCGTGCATTCCGATTCCCAGCATATCAATACCGAACACTCAAGGTGCACGGAAAAATCAATAATCTAAATCACAATGCCTTTACAATAACTAAATACCAAACTGAACTAAGAAGAGGAAACCTTGTTAAGTATGGAATCTACACAAATAATACAACACATTAAGACCAAACCAGCAATTTACAGTTAGAAGGTGCAAATGAGTCAAATTAAGCAAATAGCAGGTATTAAAAGAACTAAGAGAGCTAACATTGTTAATAGAAGAATATATTGACTAACATGTAGCAATTAATCATGGAAAGCATTTAGAGCATGTAACAATGACATGGAGGGAACAATTAAGGTAAAGTAGTAAATAAGGGAAAATAAAAAATTTGGCAGGGTATAAGCACTCGTCACCTCGAATATACGCCGCTCACATGGATTTCATATAGCAAATAAATCAAGCATTCCTAATCACTCGAGTCAAAGTTAGACACAACACTTACCTCGCTCTATGGGCCACTCGATCTTCATTTTCCATTTTTCCTCTAGTATCCACATCTAACCCACTCGTATCTAGCCACAATTAACTCAATAACATCAATTATCATTAAAGGAATCAACTACAATGCATAAATTTAAAATTCCCAAGGTTTAGTCAAAATCTGACATTTGGACCAAAATCTGTTTACTTATTCACCCCCGAGTCCGCATATATAATTGATTTTGAAATCCGACCTCAATTAGAGGTCTAAATCTCCAATTTTATAAATTTCTAGTATCTACCCAAAATCCCCAAATTTTACCATGAAAATCTTAGATTTTAGGTTGAAAACTCATGAATGTGATAAAAATTTGAAAGAAAGTGGGTTTGGATCACTTAACAAAGTTTTGGGGAAGAGTTGGACTTGGGAAAATCGCCTCTAGGGTTCTAGGATTTAAAAATTTGAAGAATGAATCAAAAATCCTATCCAAAAGTCATTTTGATTAGTTATAGGTATCGCATTTGTGATTTGGAGTTCACATGAACTCCTCTTTGCAAATGCAAAGATTTATGTGAGCCTCAACATTGCAAATGCGAACTATGGTCCAAATGCGAACTACCAGGATCGTAATTGCAAAGCTGCACCTCCCCGCCCACTGCTCGAAATGCGAATATTTCTTCGCAAATGCAAGGCTCGCATTTGCTAGCCAGACATCGCAAATGCAAAGTCTGCAGACTTGAAACACACCAGCTATGATTACTAAGTTCAACACACTGCGTAACTTATCCGAAACTGACCAGAGCCCTCAGCGCTCCAAACCAAACATGAACACAACTCTTAAAACATCATACAAACTTACTCATATCATTAAATAACCAAATAACACTTAAAACCATGAACTTAGTACCAAATAAAATAAAATTCTCAAGAACACTTTGAAATTCCTATTTTCACAACGAGGCGTCCGAATCACACTAAAACAACTTAGTTTCTTACCAAATTTCACGTACAAGTCTTAAATATTATAAAGAACCTGTACTGGACTCCGGAACCAATATACGAACCCTATACCAACAAGATCAAACATTAATGATTTATTAAAAACTAGTGCCAAATCATATAAAATTCTCAAGAACATTTTGAAATTCTATTTTCACAATCAGGCGTCCGATCACATCACACCTACTCCGTCTCTCACAAAATTTCACGTACAAGTCTTAAATATTAATGAACTTGTACCGAGCTCCGGAACAAAATACGAACCTGATACCAATAAGATTAAACATTAATAATTTCTTACAAAACAATTTTCAAACTTTCAATTTTTATTAAAAATTAATAACTCGAATTAGGGACTTCCGTATCGAATTACAGACATATGCCCAGGCCATATTTCGATACGGACCCACCGCGATTGTCAAACATGAATCCGAGTCTGTTTACCAAAAAATATTGACTGAAATCAACTTATATGAAGTTTTA
The DNA here is from genome assembly GCA_032618575.1 of Nicotiana noctiflora. Classification (NCBI taxonomy): domain Eukaryota; kingdom Viridiplantae; phylum Streptophyta; class Magnoliopsida; order Solanales; family Solanaceae; genus Nicotiana; species Nicotiana noctiflora. Next base: position 356,411 of record JASVEL010001869.1, on the reverse strand, counting down.
AAGCAAAAATCCTTATTTTTATCAACTTTTAATACAAAAGCTTTCCGGAAACATATCCGGACTGCGTATGCAAATTGAGGAAGGATAAAATAAGAATTTAAAGACATCAGAATACCTAATTTAGTTTTAAATCACAAGATGACCTACCGGGTCATCACAAAGGTGTACCAATAAAACATGCAAGTAAACAATATAAAAAGATGTTATTAGGGTTTTTGTTTATGGTCTTATCATATTTATATATTTTAAGATCCAAATAGATATATAATATTTATATTTATTTATAATAGAATGGTAGATAATCAACAGATTGAATGAATACAATAGGATATATGGCTCATCTTTTTTCCTTGATAGATAGTCAGACCTTCATTTGCGTTTGAATCCTACTGTGAGGTTCATTAAAGAATATAAAATTTTGAAAAAATAACGAGATTATTATTATGTTGCACGTCATAAATAGAACGGTCAACCCAGACAATAGTTGAATATAAAAAAGGTTAAGGAATTATAAATTAAAAATAACACTTTATAAAAAACAAGTATATGCCTATTTGAGAGAGTTATTTCACTACTAGAGGAGAGTATAAATTACGCTCATTGTCAGCAATAAGATGTTCATACAAATACTTGTTCCTAGAATGGCATCACTTAAGCTTGGTGTTGTGTTCACTCTTCTTCTCGTATCAACCACAGGTCAGTATCCCTCTTACTTTATCTCTGGCTAGACTCTGTAATTCTGCACTGTTATCGTTGTCACCGTGCATATATATATATATATATGTGTGTGTGTGATTATTGTATAACTTTTCATACTTATATTTGGATATGTACTGCTTCTATGCATGATAATTGAACGAAAGTGTATTTTTCAGTTACCACAAAAGCATTATATGGGGTTTTCTTAATTGATGAAACTTAAATCTTGGAAGCTTAAAGACTGCTAAATCTATCACTGCATGTTGTTAAAATTTCATGGTATAGCCAGTTTTCACACTGGTTAATGAAAAATAGTCACTGTTTACGAAGTCAATGAAAAATAGCTACTATTTTGCTATAACAAGGACCGGTCCCATGTAATATACGGGAGTTCTAGTGCATTTGTGTATGAACTCCAGTATATTATGTTGGACCGGTATACTTTGCTAACTCCTGTAAAATTTGCGGTAGACTGGAGCACTAGTGCTCCAAACTCCAGTATATTATACCGGACAATTATACTGCTGGAACTCCCGTAAAATTTGCGGGAGTTCCAGCATAATTATACTTGAACTCCAGTAAAATTTGCGGGAGTTTCAGCATAGTTATCCTGGAACTCTCGTAAAATTTACGGGATTTCAAACAAATTTATGCTGGAATTCCAGTAAAATTTGCGGGCATATTTTTCCAAATTTTCAATAGTATTTTCGCTCAAATTAAAGTGGCTAAATTTCGATGACTTTTGAAACTTGGCTATTTTTCACCGACCGGTGATAAGTCTCGCTATTTTTTAATTTTTTCCCCGCATGTTTCCCTCGTCATTAGCCTAGATTCCAGTATGTAGGCTCTTTTATTCTTTAATTTTCTAATTAGGCTCAAATTATTTAAAATTTGAATATATGATATTTGACGGCCAGTAATGCATATACAGCATTTGAGTTACCAACACGGGCGGATTCACAGTATTACTTATGGATTCACGTGAACCTGATAGCTTTTGCGCAGACCTTAGACATATATTAAGAAATCCATCAAATACCTACAAATATTTGATCATGAACTCAGATATTATTAAAGTATATAAGGTTGCATAGAAACAAATAAAACTCAATATTCTAAGTAGTTACCAACAAGTAATATATGTAGATCAGACTGTAGTTGACCTCATATTAAAGTTACTAAATACTGAATCATAACTTTTTATTTTTAAAATCTTGATACCTAACAAATTATCCTAAAATGAGATTTACGTAATATTAAAGCCGAAAATGTACAGTTCCCTTTTATTAAAGTGAAATATGTGTTGTTTACGCCTTTACGGGATGTTTCAGTTGCTATATTCAAATTTTGGAATGCTATATTCTTTTAAGGGTTTATAAATTAAGCTCTTAGTAAAGCAATAAATGTCACATAAGTCATTTCGTAAAGCTTGAAGTACTATATATGACTTTATTTAAGCCATCCATAAGTTAGTATTCAACTTACATTATCTCTAGATTATACTTTACGTTATTATATTTTACTATGCATGTGATCGGACGCATAATTTAGGGTTGGCAAATAATGCGGTGCGGTGCGGTCAAGGCAAACCCACATAAACCCGCAAGTTTTTAACCTGTCCTGCCCCGCCCTGTATAGCATTTGCACCCGCATCCACTTGCTCGACACCTATCCCTGCATCCACCCTCCCCGTCCCGCCCCACATAAGTTTTTTCCTTTTTTGTTTGTTCATTTTGCTTGTGTTTTTTATTGTTTTCTTTTTGGCTGGATTTTTAATTTCATCAACCAAAAAAATGAATATTTTTTTGTTGCTCATGTGTTGAATTATTCGACTAGTACTGAGGATTCCATGGCAGACCTTATTTGATGAATTAGAATAGTTCATTTTCTTATTGTGTAACAATGAGATTGCTCGGCAGACCATATTTATTCAATCAAAAAATTCTGGTTGGCTGCTCTTCTATTATCTTGTATAATTTTTTAAGTGGCAAATATTAAAATAGTAATTTATGTGCTACAAACCTTAGCTAGATAATTTTTAAGTGAAAAATCTTAATAATTTTAATCATAAAAATATTTGTCAAACTACATTTTATATTTTCTTAAATGTCTAACTTTTCTTCTTTTCGTTCAAAATATCTAACTTAATTAACATTTCATTAAAAGCTGAAATTGAAAAAAGGTTATAAATCATATTTTTATATTACATATCAATTATTTAAACAGATTATATGATCTTTAAGGTTTGTCATAAACCTTTTTCATGTCTTACCGGATAATTTTTAGAATATACAATCGGTCGAAACAAAAACACTTATTTAAATCCACGTAAACCCGCATAAACCCGTAACCCGCCTCGCACCATATCAATATTTTAAAAGATTATCTCAACCCGCCCCGCACCTATCCCACCCCGCATGGTCTTAAACCTGCCCGCCTCACACCCGCCCCACCCCGCTTGCCATCCCTCGGCATAATAACTGAATGTGCGGTTTTCATGTTCACCACTTAATTAGATATTGATAACTGTAATGGAAAATATTGCAGTTAATATGACATTGCTTTCAAGGACGCAACTTGTAGCTGCACGGAATGTTGCTCATCATCTTTCGGGAGTGGAGAGAAGACTAGTCCCACAACTTAATACTTGTGGAAGAGTTTGTACTTCTGATACGGATTGTAATGATTGTTGGGCTTGTTGTTATTGTGGCGCAATTATTATCGGTTATCCTGATAATTATTGCAAAATTATTAGGTAAAACGAACTCTGGTGCGGGATTAATAATGACTTTGAATAAAGACGCTGGCTTGGCTAGCTTTTTAGGACTTGCATGATTCACTATTCCTGCGTTGGATTTAATTTTAAATGTATCTCATATTGAATCAACTGGTTTCAAGAGAAAGAAAAATAAAATGAACTGTGTTCCTTAATTTATTTTGTTCTTTTCAGAACTGATTCCTCAGCTACATAACTAGGCAGTGATAGTTTAATGGCGTTAATAAATGGAATATTACGGTATTGCCATTATGTCTCGTTGACTAATTTTACGCATAGTAGCTAGTTTGGGATTGCAGGAAATGACCTAATGAAAACAGAAGTTTCAGTATCGCTTGAATACGAAACATTTGTGTAGCCCAATTTAAATGGGAAAAAACATAAATAGGCAAATTTTAAGAAATGTTTTCAGAAACCTAGTAGCAGTAGCTATTTTACATACAGGGCACCTAATTTAATTATATTCCCTACCAAAAAAAACTTTAAACATCTGGACTCATAATCATGTGTTTACAGAATTTACTTAAAATAGGTTAATCAAGTTATACCATTAAACTTAGTACTAAATTATAGCTCATTTAAATATAGAACGCTGGAATATATATAGCCTCATTATTGCAATAATATACATTGAAAAAATCATGTAAAATTTATAATAAACTTATATACGGGTAAAACCGGGTAACTTACACCCCGATTTTCAATGGGTCAAACAAAATAAAGGCGTGATCATATAGGGTCGGAACCGAAGCCGGAACGCCTCGTACTAAGGCCCGAACATAGTGGTCGCCACGCGTGATAAGACATTACTTCTCTGATCCCAGAACGAGCTTTGAGACCTCTGAAAACACGATAATGGTTATACACGACCAATAGAGGGCCACGATATCCGTACCCCACGGATATCACTGCGCAGATCTCGGCTCGGATCGGCAGCAGATCAATGATTAATGAAATAGACGATTTTTTTACCTTTCTTAGAATTGTCTTAGGGGTGAAACTCTCCTACTATATAAAGGGGGTAGTTTTTATTTAATGACACATTGTAACGTACATATCAAAGAAATATAAACTTGTTTATCTGCTTTCTAGTTACTAAAAATTTTCTTATTTTAATCGTAGGTTTTCAGACACATTTGGCTCCGTATCAAGTGTCTGGTCAACGGCAGAACTAGTGTCAAGTTTGAATTCGAGACTGAACTTAACGTCTCAACTTGTTTATCTATTTATTTTATCTTTAATTCGATCGTTTATCTACCGTTCTTAATTACTTGTGATGAATCAATCCACATATCTTTAAAACTACGAATAAATTTAATTATTATTTATTTTAAGGGTAAATAGCTTGGCCCACACCGTGGGACTATGAATAATAATGGTTGTTTGACCCAAATCTCCATAATACACTCTATTTTACACTTGTTCTTTAAGGTTTCAATCTCAAGTCAGCATAAAAATATCAAATTCTCAGTCAACTCACTTGAACGTTGAGAATGGGTCTAGACAAAAACAACAATCTGTTGCCTAGCAATGAGGTTCCCCTGTTGATACCAATGAGGTCCTATTCATAGACCCAGTCTATGCTAACTCACATGTGGTCATCGACGTCAATCTTCCTACCTGTCACACCTACTTTTTAATTACACGGAGCTCTACTGGATAAGTAAAAATGTGTATTTCTTCACTTTACCCGTGAGGGCTCAGAAGGAGTTTTTTCACGTTAAGGACAATCGAAACGGGATTAGTTATTTAAATTTTTAGAGTCGCCACTTGAGAGTATAATGGTGTCCCAAGTCACCGTTTTAATCCCGAACCGAGGAAAGTTTGACTCTGTTACAGTCCACGAACTAGAAATCCGGATAAGAATTTCTATTCACCCGGGAGAAGGTGTTAGGCACTCCCGAATTTCGTGGTTCTAGCACGGTCGCTCAACTGTTGTTTTGATTTTATCTGATTTCAAATTATATATTTTAATTATGTGCAAGTGTACCGCTTTTGAATTTTACGAATTTGCAACGTCGTGGAAATACATCCTCGACCACAGCGTACCAGTACGCCTGTGGCTTCGAATATATTTTGACTATGTTGAGAATAGGATTTGGGTCACATAAATGTGCACCCGTTCAAAGGAATGTATATTAAATTATGCCTAGTGGTGTCTATTCTTGTTATATTTTGGAAAAGATCGTGAAATTGTCTAAACGATCCTTCCGGGTCTAAAGTTTTATGGTTATTATTTGGGGGCCCTGTGTTTTTTTATCTTGTAACGAGGCTCGTCCCATTTAATTTGAAAAGGTTATGCCTATGTGTATACTATGTTTTCTAATATTGTTTTTCCCCTAATATAACTGTTTATGAACGGTTTTTTATGTCATTTTTATACCACCCTCTATTTGGACTCAGGCCCTTCATACGTTATTGGGCCTGAAATCGAGGCTATCTCACAGTATTGCATCAAGGTGCAACTGAACATCTGGAGCCCAGCTAACACTTCTATTTCTGTCCAAAGGCATGAATGCCAGATCAATTAGATCTGGGCCTGTATTTACGGCTAGGCTAAAATCACTTACATCTGAAGCAGGTTTAATCATTTCTAATATAACTAACAGAGATGTACACACATGTCAATCAATATAAGAAATTAACTATGCCTACTAACACCAATTTGTATTTGAACGCTAATGGTTTCAGTATCAGCAATTAACTAAGAATGTTAACACTAGCTTAATCAACTTATTACATGTTTAACTACTAGATTGGTAGAACTCGATCTACGAGTTATTTACCTGTTGAGCCAGTAATTGCAAAGTTAGTTTGTTGTTTTTATTTAAGTAGAAAAAAATGTTCTAATTCTTCAACTAAAACTTATTCGAATTGCAAATTTAATTTTATTCATACTTTGACTTCTGTTTTACACCATACATTTAAATTTGAACACGAATTTCATACCTAGCCCAGTTTCAGTAATGCTGAGACATTAACATGATTTAGAACACAACTACCCATGCTTTTTTGGATTAATTGATTCTGATTCAAAACTTAACAAAATATCTAAGCACTAGTATTACATATCTAATTTTCAGAACAGTTATAAATCTAAGTGAATCGACTAAATTTAAACCAGTTTTAGTTTCAGATTTAGGTGATAATTTTAACTAACATATCTAATCTATTTCCTACTTTGTATGCTACTACTATAATTCTAAATTGAATTCGTGCAGTCCATTCCTTATTACAACCCAATTCCTAGCAAATTACATGAAATTTAATTATTTACAGCTACAATAAAAAAACATAAATACAACTTCAAATAAAATTAATCAACAATTTTCATTCCTTCATCGCGTTTCAATTACATCTTCAGGAAGTAGAAGTGTACCGGATCAAATGAGAGAAACAATGAGTTCTAAAGTTGAAAGAGAAGAAAAGTCAGCAATAGCAGCGACCAAATATCAACAAAAATAGAGGCGAATTATCACAACAAGTACAAACTTCAGAATAGATAACCCAACAATTCACCAAGCAAAACAGGAAAAACTCAGCGAACTCGATCAAAACAAGTGAAGAACAACGAACAGAAGCCCTAGAATACCATTTGAACTAACAACAATTGAACAATAACAATATTTCAGTATTTATTTAGTGTATTTAGTGTGTTAAATCTTCTGAACCTTTGAAATAAGGCCTGAAGGGGCCTATTTATAGAGTAGAATGGGAGGAAAATTTGAATTAAATATTCAAATTTCTCACCCCTACTCTTTTTGAATTATTTCAGTTTAGTCTAAGTTATTTTTGACAAGAATACACTTGAACCCCTGCTAGAAGGTTCTAGGATATTCTATATCATTCTTTTAGGCGTTAATGCTTTTGTTCCCCTCACTTGCTAAGGTTTATTACCTATTTACCATTTCACTCTACCTGAATTGCCCTTTATCGTTCAGCAAATTACACCAAAACCATTCCCAATTGTCTTTTATGCCATTATTTCTTCCAAATTATTTTTAGATTGCCATTTTCTATTCCTCTTTTACCCCTTATGTCCTGTATGTAATTACCCGACCTATCCTTAGGTCTGTTAAGGCCCCGAGTTAGTCAACAGTATTTAACCAATAACCCCTTAGACTTAAGCGTTATATTATAACCAGTTTAAGCTAAGTAACCTTTTTTAGAATTAATCACTCTTACAATGATAGCCATAAATAACCTTTTAGTGTGTTGTAATGATAGCCATATTAAACATTTACACACATAGCCATAATATGACTAAGTGATCAAAAGTTCAGAAGAGTCAAACATTTAAACCATATTGCAATAATAGCCAATTTCAAACAATCTTGCAAATATAACCCTAATTACGACTAAGTCCTTAATTAATCAAAATTCAGAGAAACAAATTGATAATGGTTGAATCCTAATTAACCAATACATTTAATCGAACAATGATCTATCAATCAAGAACACTAAACGACTATTCAGCATGCTATTTAACAAATGGCTACAATCAGAACAAAAATACTCAGATAGTTTCAAGTATACACAGAAAGATTTTCTAACATGCAGTAGGGCTAGGCTAATATATAATCAAATACAAAAGAATGAAGCACAGTAGAGACAAGAATGGGTTCATGGTAACTTAGTTTTTGATGTTTTTTTTTCTTTTTCTTTCTTTCTTCTTTTTCTTCATCTTTCTTTATTTTTCTTCCTTTTCTTCTTGGTTTTCCGGTGGTTCAGAGACCTTGAGTCTCTTTTTGACCTTTGTTCTTCTAGACAGACTCTTGGAGTCTCGTTTGGTGTTAAAGAATGGTGATTTAAATGTCTAGGGTTAGATCTAGGGTGATCGTGGGCTTGGGGTATCCGCCGGAGTAGGGTTCCGGCGAAATATTTTTTAATATTCGTGCAGAAGGGCTCATATTCGAGGTATGTGACTTAGATGGGGTAACAAAGGATTTGAGGGCGGTCTTAGGGTGTAAAGGGGGAAGGCTGGTATGTTGGTTGGTGGTCGTCGGCTAGGGTTCCGGCGACGTGAGTTTCAAGATCTGAGGAAAAAGAAGGGGATTTGGACAAGGCTAATAGGATGGAGTGGTAGAAGAGGAGGAGGAGGTTCAAGGGTGAAGGTTTTAGCCGGAGAAGACAAATAGTGGTAGACCACCGGTAGGGTTCCGGTGGCCTGTGGAGAGGAAGAAGGGGAATGAGGGCGGCTAGGGTTTGTGTCTCTGAAATGGGAGGTGTATAATGAGGGATTAAATGGAGGGGTATAGATATATATTGATCGTGTGATATTGATTCTCAGCCATTAGATTAGATTGGATGAACGGCCAGGATCAATTTGGCCCTTAAACAATGTCGTATGGTTTTAATGAAATCCTTTTCTCATCCGTTAGATTAATTAGATGGACAACCATGATTACTTTAAGTAACGGTGTCATTTGGATTAAATGAGAGCCCGTTTACATCCGTTAGATCAATTAGATGGACGTCCTTGATTACTTTGAGTAATAGTTTCATTTTATTTAATAGGCAACCACTCACTTTAGTCCATCTGATTCAATCTATCAACGGCCCAGATCTGTTTCCTTGATACGTTGTCGTTTGGCCTTGTATATAGACAGCCGGTTCAATTTAATTTGGGCCAAGTCTGTTTGGGTATTAATTTGGGCTAACATTTTTGTGAATTTGGCCCAAAAACCTTGTATTTTGTATTTTCTTGTATTGTACCTTGTTTGTTTTTGTATTGTAAATTGTATTTATTTTATTATTTTTCTGTATTTTCTTGTATTTTATATTTGTTTTCCTCAGTATTTATTCCCAATGTATTTATCCCTTGTATTTTGTATTTTTTGTATTTTTCTTTTGATTTTCTAATTTTCTTGGTAATTATCCTATATTTTTGTATTTTCTAATAAATTCAATTTTGTATTTTTGTTTTATTTTCCTTTTACTTTATTTTCAACCAATTAAACAAAAACACTGATGCTTTTACACAATAATCGACAAATTTCAATCAAAAACCATTTTTTTTGTTTATTTTGGAAGTAATTTGCTTGGGGCAAAAATCACGTGCTCACAGCTGCCCCTCTTTGCTCGGGAACACGAAGAGTTTCAGTGCAGAGACAAGTGAGCAGTAATGAGGGATTTTTTCCCACTCTCATATTCCGTGTGAAGTATTTTTTGAAAGTTTTGACCGCATCCTGCTTCAAGGATTGCCTACATATCCTGGGCTAAACAGAAATCAGGTCAGTGTTGTTTTGGAATGTCTAGTAGTCGAAACTACCAGAGATTTGAGACTCTATAACTGTTGCTTGTTATTGCTGGCTGTTGATCTCCTTATATGATGACCCAGCCCGTCATCATGCGAGTTATAACCCTGTTTTCCTCGTTATATGCTTGTTCATGTTTCAATATGTATGTTTGGTAAGTTTGAGTCAATTCAGATTAAGTTTGGTTGGAATTGAGACAAATAGTCTCTTAGAAGAAGGAATATATGGGAAAAGTCAACCAGATGTTGACTCTTGAGTTAGAGAGCTCGGAATCAAATTATGATGATTTGGTTAGCTCCGGGAGGTCATTTGTGGCTTAGGAGAGCGATCAAAATGGAATTTGGAGGCCCGGTGTAGAAAGAGGCTTGAATTGGCTAAGGTTGAATTTTGGCGAAATCCGAACGGTAGGTGAGATTTTGATCCGGGAGTCGGAATGGAATTCCAACAGTTGCAATAGCTCCGTTAGGTGATTTTGGATATGTCTCTGCAAAATTTCAGGTCATTCGGACGTCGTTTGGTCGGGTTTTTGATCGAATAAAAATTTTGAAAGTTATAGTTAAACTTAAGCTTGAATTTGCTAAAAATGGACGATTTTGATGTTAACGATAGTTATTTTATGATTTGAGAAAGTTGGAATGAGGTAATAGATCATGTCTGTATATTTGGTTGAGGTCTCGGGGGTCTCGGGTGTGTTTCGGATGTCCAACGGGTTATTTTTGGAAGATTTTTGCCGTTTTGAGCATAAATGTAATGATCCAAAGGTCTATTTTTAGTTCTAGAGATCCAAATTTGATTTCGAGACTTCGAGAATTTAAATTATGAATTATAGGACTGATTTGGAAATTTTGGTTTAATTTTATCAAGTCGCGATTGGGTTTTTGACGCGATATGTGAGTTAATAGTTTAACGAGCAAAATTGGTATTGAAATGAGCAAATGAGCTCCAAATTCAGTTTTGTTTGAACCACCAGATCTGTATCAAAATTACGGAGCTATTGGAAAAATAATCATCTAATTTGAGTTAGTATGATGGAGTTAGAGCCATTTTTGTAAACAAAATGGCTATACTGCAATTTAGAGAAAAAAGGCTGCTGCAATGAACAGTACCCGTTGAGCAGTAATGCGGATGAACAGTAACATGGGTGAACAATGTTTTGTTAAAAAATCTAGATAGAAGGTTTTTAATTGGCATTTCATCCGCGACTCATTAATTGAAAACCTCCATTGTTGAGTCTTGGAGAGCAAAAGTGAAGGGAAATTGTTGGGATTTCACCGGGTTATCATCGGAGGTAAGTTTTATGGTTCAAATATGTGTTTTTATCTTAGAATCCTTCTCTATTTCACTGAAATTGGAAGAATTAATGGGGGATTTTAGCCCTATGCCTAAATTATGAAAAATCAATTATTTGGATGGGCAAACGGAGTCCGCTTTGGGTAAATTTTATATGCATAGACTCGTGTTGAGACAAAGATTCCGAATATGTGACTTTCGTAATTTTTTTGAGAAGCGTACCAAAAGTCGGGTTTTGACAACTTTGTGGGTTTTGGTGCAAATTGAGTTATTTCGAATGGGTTGTGTCTAATTAGCCTATATTGATGTATTCTCATTGATTTTGAGCAGATTCGGCATCCGAGGTGATTGAATTGCGAGGCAAGCGTAAGGGGGACTAAGGCTTCTACCAGATCGAGGTGAGTGATGGTAGTAAATAATGTACTGAGGGTTTGAAACCCCGTACTTGCACTTTACAGTGCTATGTTGAGATGAGACACGCGTCATGCGACGGGCGTGGTGATATTGTGATTGGGGGATTGGACTTGGTCCTTTCCAACTGATAGTTTATTGTGTATTATGATTGTGAATGAGCTTATAACTGTGTAATTGGGCTAGTAGCCATGTTTGGGGCCTTGTGCCGATCTGTAGAAGTATTAGGGAAATCTGTAGAGCTAGGTGACCCTTATATCATGCTGGATACATACACTCAGTTGTAGTATATCATGCTGGCTACATACACTCAACCGTAGTATATCATGCTGGCTACATACACTCAGTCGTAGTATATCATGCTGGATACATACACTCAGCCGTAGTTATAGCTGTATAGCATATCATGAGCCAGTACTAGATGTGTACTTTGAGGGAGACTACCTGGGGTGGGATTCCCTGTTCTAGCTGAGTGGGCCTGAGAGGCCAAGTCTATACTGACTGAGATAGAGTCGAGGACCCACTATAAGATATTATATTGGGCCTGAGAGGCCAAGTCTATATTGAATAAGAAAGGGTCGAGGACCCACTGTGAGATATTATATTGGGTCTGAGAGGCCAAGTATATACTGACTAGGATAGGGTCGTGGACCCACTATGAGATATTATATATATATCTATGTTGGATCGGGCTGCACGCCGCAACACTATATGTATTGGATCGGACTGCACACCGCAGTGATATATATGTGAATCGGACTGCACGCCGCAATAATATATAAAAGTGGGACGGACTGCACGCCGCAGGATTATTGTGCTTGGGCTGTAGGAGCCCCTTCGGAGTCTGAGTCTGCACACATTCTCAGTGAGCGCTGGTGTATTATGGGATCGGGCTGCATGCCGCAACAGTATAGTTATATATATATATATATATATTGGATCGGACTGGACGCCGTAGTAATATATGTGTGGATCGGGCTGCACGCCGCAACATCATAGCGCTTGGGCCGAGGGAGCCCCTCCGAAGTCTGTATACACCCCTAGTGAGCGCCGTCGACGTTAAATGGAGCGGGTTGCACGCCGCAGCGGTATATGTATTGGAGCGGGCCGCACGCCGCAGCATTTTACTTATACATTTATATATATATACCTATATACACATCGCAGCGGGCTACGCGCCGCCGCATTATAGATATATGCATACATACATACATACATACATATATATATATATATATATATATATATATATATATATACACATCGGATCGCATGTATGCCGTAGTAGTACGAGTGAGGACTAGGTCGGTGTGGGACCTTGGTGAGATAGATGTGTACTGGAATTTGGGGGTATTCGCTGTTGAGATGACTTACCTGTGAGGTTACCCTCAGAACTGTATAGTGAGAGTACAAGTGTTCTCACTTCCAGTTGTTATTTATTATTATTACGCACTAAGTTGAAGTATACTCACCCCACTCCCCTGCACTTTTTGTGCAGATATACAGGTTCAGGAGGGCAGTTGAGATATCACAACTACTTGTATTATCGCCATTCCGTAGGGACTTCGAGGTAGCTACTGACGTCCGCAGTACCTGATCTTTTCCTATTTATTATTTTGTTGTCTCCATTCTGCTTAGACCTGATTGTGTTGTAGATCTCATTTGTAGAGGCTCAGACTTGTGACACCACGATTTGGTTGGGACTGTATTCGTGTATTTCATTCTACACTTCTTGATTTATTATAAAGACAAGCTAATTACGCCGATTAATCAGTATTAATTTATAATTGGCTGGTTCAAATGGATAAGATGGTCGGGCTTGCCTAGCAAGGTGTTGGGCACCATCACGACCGGGGTTTGGGTCTTGACACCTTATTACACCATGGTAAAAAGAAAATAAGCTAAACTATGCTATATGTTTTTACAAATTCTAACTATATCTTTAAACCGATTCTTGTTTTTCATTTGCATCTTACATTCTTCGAGAAGACTCTTGCTTGCAAATTGCTTCAAATATATTCCCTTATTCTTCAGGTGGGCGCATGCTCGTGAAACTTGAAAAGTATTCCCTTGTTCTCTAGGTGGGCGCCTGCTTGCAAAACTTTGAAAAGTATTCCCTTGTTCTTCAGGTAGGTGCCTACTTACTACAAAAATAAAGAAAAACTTGCTGCCCTAGTATGGGGCTTAAGTCTTTCATGCTATTAAATGTTAGCTTAAAAAGAAGAACTTCATTTTGAAAAATATTTCCTTGTTATCAGGTGGGCGCCTGATTGCAACAAACTAAGAAAAATATTTCCTTGTTATCTAGGTGGGCGCCTGATTGCAAAAACTGCAAAAATTAAGAAACATATTGCCTTGTTATCCAGGTGGGCGCCTGATTGCCAAAACTAAGATAAATATTCCCTTGTTATTCAGGTGGGCGCCTGATCGCAAAAATAAGAAAAGTATTCCCTTGTTATCCACGTGGGCACCTGATTGCAAAAACTAAGAAAAATATTCCCTCGTTATCCAGGTGGGCGCCTGATTGCAAAAATTAAGAAAATTATTCCCTTGTTATCCAGGTGGGCGCCTAATTGCAAAAACTAAGAAAAATATTCCCTTGTTATCCATGTGGGCGCTTGATTGCAAAAACTAAGAAAATATTCCCCTATTATCCAGGTGGGTGCTTAATTGCAAAAACTAAGAAAAATATTCCCTTCTTATCCAGGTGGGCGCCTGATTACAAACACTAAGAAAAATATTCCCTTGTTGTCCAAGTGGGCGCCTGATTGCAAAACAAAGAGAAGTATTCCCTTGTTATCCAGGTGGGCGCCTGATTACAAAAACTAAGAAAATATTCCCTTGTTATCCAGGTGGGCGCCTGATTGCAAAAACTAAACAACGAAAAGAATTCTGCCCCAGTTTGATAACTGGATGTAATATTTTTTTTAATTTTGAAATGAAAAGTAAAAACTTCCCTTATTATCCAGGTGAGTGCCTGGTTACCAGTTTTCATCGTAGATTCCGTCATCCATTGTTGCTTCCTTTAGATTGCTTTCCCTTATTTTCCAGGTGGCTGCCTGATTTGGCCAAACTCTACGTTCCCTTATGTGTCCACATTTGTCACATTTACTTTGAAGTGATTAGTAAGAATTTGAATCTCTTGTCCCTGTTCTAAACAGTTAACAACTTGTTAGTATAAAAATGGTGGTTAGCAGCTGGCATTCTTTTTGGCCTTTCTTCCACTCTTGAATTTGCTTTAGCTTGCTTTTGTAGTGCCTTGCTGTAACTCCTCGTTGTTTTTCCACAATTTTCTAACTCAACTTTTCATTGTAATTCCCTTTTTGTTGTTTTTTTTTGTTTTACTTTCCTTCTGTTGTATGATCTCCATATGTTGTGTTATTTCTCCTATCCTTTGAAGAACCCAATCTCATTGTGCCATTTAACTGAGAAGCTGGTAATTAGCTTACAACTAGCAATGTCTTGTAGACGGATTTTAAGAAAAATGAAATACAATGACCCTGAATTTTTGAGGGTAGGAATATTTTCAAAGTAAAAGGAAAAGACTTATCTGAGTGGGAAGGCTGATTCCTTTGATCATGCCATGCATTCGGCTAGCCGACCCAATCTGTCTAACCACATTTCTTGCCAACTTATTTCTCTTTTTCACCAACCCAAACTTTACTTGATTTGCCGCTTTCCCTCCACAAAATAATTTTTCACTTTCTCCTTATGGTGCCCGTGAGGATTTTCACCAGTAAGACTCTCTCATTTATTTTTGCTCAGCTCACGTCGCCTTATGGTGCCCGTGAGGGTTTTCACCAATAAGACTCTCTCATTTTTATTTCTCTCAGCTTATGTCACCTTACGGTGCCCGTGAGGGTTTTCACCAATAAGACTCTCTCAATTTTTTTTTTATCATTTTTGTTATTTCCTCCATCTTCAAGTACCCGGGTGTTGTCCATAATATGCTTTTCTTCACTTACTTGTACTGCCATTTTCTTGAAATTAATCAGAAGGTCTTTCTTTGGATTGTAATGTGGCTTTTGGATGAGTTTTAGAAAAAAAGATATAAAGGCTCAAATTTCCAACTTGGGTTTCAAAATTACAACTTTCGAAATCATATCCTTCATAATGATCATAACTTCTGCCTCAGTTTCAATTTTTGGGGATCCTTGGACTTTCTTTCTGCTATGACTGAACATCAGTGAGGCTGCCTACGTACCCGATCGGGATCAAGTCAAAACGTAGTTCGGATCATAAGATCGCTTCATTGTTGCGATTTGACTTTTTCCCAATTTTTCTTTTTTGTATTATATTTTCTTTTCTCTCTTTTTTTTTCTTTTGTCATTTTTTACATTTTTTTCCAACTTTTCTCCTCTTTTTTTTTTTCTTTTGCTTTTCTTCTTTTCTTTGTCATTCCATCATTTATAATTTGACTTCTTTGTTGATTCCGAAAAAGGGGTATGAAAGAATAATATAATAAGGCTCAAAGGGATAGCAATGGCTAAAGTGTTTAGATAGAGAAATAAAATGCCTTCATTATTTCAATTTCAAAAATATGACAAATACAATTAGATAAATGAAAGAAATCAGACATAGTATCTTTTGACTGCATCAGAGTTAATGGCAGTGTCTATGCATTTCCCTTCTATGTCTATCAAATATAATGATCCATTGGACAACACCTGAGATACCACAACTGACCCTTGCCAATTAGGGGCGAACTTCCCTTTTGATTTCGCCCAATGAGGTAAGATGCGCCTTAACACCAATTTGTCCAACTTCAAATTTCCGTGGACGTACTTTCTTATTATATGCTTTGGCCATTCTCTGTTGATACAGTTGTCCATGACATGCTGCTAGTCTTTTCTCGTCAATTAAACTCAATTGTTCTAACTGGGCTTTTACCCATTCATCATCATCAATCTCAGCCTCCACAATTATTCAAATGGAGTGTATTTCGACTTCCGCAGGTATCACTGCCTCTGTGCCATACACCAATGAATAAGGGGTTGCACTAATCGAAGTGGGCACAGTAGTGCGATAACCCAATAAAGCAAAGGGTAATTTCTCATGCCATTGCCTCGATCCTTCCACCATTTTCCGAAGGATTTTCTTAATATTCTTATTTGCGGCTTCAACTACTCCATTTGCTTTCGACCGATAAGGTGTAGAATTGCGATGCATAATTTTAAACCTGTGACATGTCTCCGCCATAAGATGACTGTTAAGGTTGGCTCCATTGTCTGTAATAATCACCCCTTGGAATTCCGAAACGACAAATGATGTTTGCATGTACGAAGTCCACCACTGCCTTCTTTGTCACTACTTTGAATGTCGTCACCTCCACCCATATGGTAAAATAATCAATGGCAACCAGAATAAACCTATGCCCATTGGACGTTGCTGGCTCTATTGGACCAATGACATCCATGCCCCAAGCAGCGAAAGGCCACGATGTCGACATCGTATGCAATTCATATGGCGAAGAATGAATCAAATCCCCATGTATCTGGCACTGATGACATTTCCGTACATATTTGATACAATCTCATTTCATAGTGAGCCAGTAATATCCAACCCTGAGTGTTTTCTTTGCTAAAACATACCCGCTCATATGGGGTCCACAGGCTCCTGCGTGTACCTCAGTCATGATTGTAGTAGCCTGCTTTGCATCTATACATCTTAACAAACCCAAATCTGGGGTCCTTTTGTATAAAACCCCTCCACTTAAGAAAAATCCACTCGCCAGTCGTCTTATGACTCTTTTCTGATCCCCTGTAGCTTGTACCAGGTATACCCCCATTGTCAGATACTCTTTGATATCATGGAACCACGGTTCGTCATAAAGTTCCTCTTCTATTGTATTACAATAAGCATTCTAATCATGAATTTGGATTTGTAATGGATCCACAAAAGCTTTATCCAGATGGTGTAGCATACATGATAGTGTAGCCAGACATCAGCAACTTCATTGTGCATTCTTGTAACATGTTTAAACTCTATGGATTGAAACCGTTGACATAGTTCAAGTAGACAGTGTCGATACGGTATGAGTTTCAAATCCCGTGTCTCGTATTCTCTTGAATTTGATGTATCAAGAGATCCAATTCACCCATGACCAAAATCTCTTGAACACCCATGTCTATTTCCATCCTTAATCCCAATATGCACGCTTCATATTCAGCCATATTATTAGTACAAAAATGCGGAGTTGAGCAGTAACAGGGTAATGCTGACCCATTTCTGAAATGAGTACAGCTCCAATTCCAACTCCTTTGCTGTTGACAGCACCATCAAAGTATAACTTCCAGCCCGACTTTTTAACTTGTTCCAATTCTTCAATATTCATTGCCTTCTCATCAGGGAAATATGTTTTTAGTGCTTCATACTCATCGTCGACTGGATTTCCTACTAAATGATCAGCAACTGCTTGTGCTTTCATCGCAGTGTGGGTTACATAAACAATATCAAACTGTGTGAGCAGAATTTGACATTTAGCAAGCCTTTCCGTGGGCATAGGCTTCTGAAAGATGTACTTCAACGGGTTCAAACAAGATATGAGATAAGTGGTGTAAGCTGACAGGTAATGTTTCAACTTCTAAGCAACCTAGGTCAAGGCACAACATGTTCATTCCAACTAAGTGTATTTTACCTCATAATATGTAAATTTCTTATTGAGATAGTAAATTGCTTGCTCCTTCTTCCCCGTTTCATCATGCTTCCCAGTACACAGCCGAAAGAATTATCCAATATCGTGAAATAAAGGATCAAGGGCCTTCCGGGTTTGGGAGGAACCAATACAGGCAGATTGGCCTGATATTCCTTGATTTTATCAAATGCAGCTTGACATTCATCAGTCCATTTTACTGCATCATCTTTCTTCAGTTATTTGAAAATAGGCTCACAAGTCGACATCAGTTGGGCAATAAATCTACTAATATAATTCAATCTGCCCAGCAAACTCATCACTTCTTTCTTGCTCTTTTACGGAGGCAAATCCTAAATAACTTTGATCTTATATGGGTCTAATTCAATACCACACCGACTTACCACAAACCCCAATAATTTCCCTGATGGTACTCCAAAAGCACATTTTGCTGGATTGAGCGTGAGATTGTATCTCCGAAGCCTCTGAAAGAACTTCCTCGGGTCTTTAATAATGACATCATCCACATAGACTTCAATCTCTCGATGTATCATGTCATGAAACATGGTAGTTGATTCACGTCCAAGCAACGGTCGTAGTCAATATAACCTGGTCTAATAAGTCCAAGATTGATCCCACAGGGAATTAACCTACCAATCACAACTTTCACAACCCAAGAATACGTCCGAATCAAGTTCCCAAAACTTTGAGTATATTTGGTGAGTTTTTCGAACCACTACTTTGCAATAATTAAAAGGTTAAAAGAAAGAATTGAATATTGGGTAAAAATAATAAGGAGAAGGACTAAGGTATTGATTTCCCCGTTTGATGGAATCCCTCATCGTTATGCTCATACAAATTGTTAATATATTCTATCAATCATGAACGCTATGTGTATCGTAACCCTCTCCCGAGCAATTACAATAATTTACTAGTGCACTCTCCCGAGCTACCCTAGCTAGCTTTAATTTGAATAGTTCACTTAAGATTGCACCCAAGACTTCGTTATTCCTAACCCCGTCTTTACGCCTAAAGTTATAGATTCCTCCAATAACCTAGGTGTGGTGTTGTTCAACAATATATCTAAATAGGCACTCTTTTCCAAGTTATGCACACTAAATAGGCACCGCTAATTGGGAAGTCTACCAATTAACTACAACAAGAACGAAGTTGAACAAATAGAAATCTAGTTCACAATTTGTAATCACATAAACAATAAGTTCATCACCCAATAGGTTCCATCAAAACCTTAGAAAAGGATTTAGCTACTCATGCTTAAAGAAACAAGAATAATAATTGAAATCATAAATAAATACTTGATATAAAATAAAAGAATGAGTTGAGAGGATTCTGTCTTACTAATTATCTTGCAAAAGTAGTGAAAAATAGACAACATGCCTCTCTTGGGCAAACTACGAGTTTATATAGAGGTTTTAGGGCTAAAAAACTAAGTTTGAGTACAATTAGGATTGCTGCTGCGGCGACTTCAGCGGTTCGTTCGCGGCCGCGGACGGACCGCGAACAGTAAACTTCAGAGAGCCTCTTTTTTCGCGGTTCATCCGCGGCCGCGGGTGAACCGCGGATGAACAGTCCGTCTGATTTTTCTCTGATTCTTCAAGCTCTCTTCACTTTAACTCTTCTCTTGGCATTTTCATCAACATGTGACTCCAAAATAACTCCTTTTAGCATCCAATGTATCATATTTTCCTATTGTAAGCACATGATTTTTGCACCGGGCAAACAATTCCAAAATTAAAATAAATATATTTTTGAGTGAAATTGCATGCCTTGTTTAAAATTAGCTACATTTTGTGTGTTTGAATAATTGGAAATTAGAAAAATAAAAAAATAGGTTAAGTACTTACTTTGTTTGAATTAATTAGTTTTAAGAAGAAAATCATCAAAATAGTTTTAAATAGTAGAAATTAGGGAAAATAGTAGAAAAATTGCAATAAATATTAGATAATTAGTGTAAGTAGGAAATTAAGTTTTTCTAATAATTCATAAAAGAAAAGAAAAGTAAATATAAAAGAGGATGTTTTAATAATTAAAAATCAGAAAATACAAAAATATATCTGGGTATAATAGCATTGGGTCAAACACGACCGAATTGAACGGCCCAAACGCATTGGCCCAAGGGTCAGGTCTGATCCGTTAAGGAGACAACAATCTCAGCCGTTCATCATGCTGGATTCAACGGTTGAGATAAAGGGGCGGATTTAATTAAGTAATTGAAACTTAGGGATTAATCTCATCCATCCATTTCAAAGGATCTAATGGTCAGAAGCTTAAGCTTCATGGGTAACGAGACTACGTCGTTTAGTGACGCTTTGTCTGAGCCGTTGATCTTCATCAGATCAACCGCCCAGATTACCTAATATGCCTGGCCTATAAAAGGCTTTGGTCTGAATTGATCCGGCCATTTGATACTTTCCCTAAACCTAGCTGCCCCCATTTCTCTCTTCTCCTTCATCTTCTTCTCCGTCAACCTTCATGAAACCCTAGCCGGCCATGGCGGCCACCACTCTCCACGGTGGTCGCCGGCCAACCTCAACCCCTCTCCTCTCTCTGCTCCTCCTCCTTCTCCTTCTCCTCCGACCAAGCCTCGAAACAGACCCCTTTTCCAAAACTCCGGTCACCGGAACCTACCACCGGTGACCACCAAACAATGAGAAACCATTCCAAACCAATGCCAATCGGACCGCCTTGGTCCGATCTACCTAACCCTACCACTCACCTCCTTCAAATATACCTGGAACTCCTCGAATATCCCAAAAAGGGTCGCTGGAAACCTAACTCCGGCGACTCAAAACTTCAACCCCAATCAAGACCCAAACTTTACCCTCTCCCAAACACCCCAGTCCAAACCAAAAGCCTTAAAGACTTCATCTTGAAGTCTAAAGCAGAAAAAACAGAAAGAAAATGAGAAAAATTTTAAAAAAAAAAAAGAGGAAGAAGAACAAGAGTCTGTGGAAAATACACGGAAAAAGAAATAAAAGGGCTAGGAAAGCTTGGGGGACAGACCCCGCAAAGTTAAGTGCCCTTTTTCCCTTAATTTTAATTTTTTCTTTGTCTGTTCTTCATGTTTTCATGTTTTGCATGTCTTTTCTAATCTGTTTTCGCATGTTAGTTTTAGGATTTTTCTGCTTATCTTTTGTTTCTTTTCTTTTTCTGATTCATCTTCTCTTGTTTCACATCTTGCATATTCTTGTCTGTTTCTCTGTGACCACATCATTTTCTTAACCTGTTCATCTTCCATATCAATCTCTGCGTTACTCGCTGCTTTGATTCGAAAAGCCTGTTAGTGCTAGGGTTTCTCTTTGCTTTTCTTGTTTTGACTTGTTTCCTCTATTCTATCTATCATGATTCTTTCTTCTGAATTCAAAGATCTTGTCTTTACTTTGTCGTCTTGACTTATGGTTTCTGATTCATTTCAAAGCATGATTGTTGATCTTTGTTTTATTTCTCATCTCTTATATGTTTATTCCTTTGTTTGTATGATCAAAGTCATGTTTTACTTCTAATAAGTCAAAAGTGACTTTGATTCCCTTCTTCTCTTCATTTTTGTTAAGTCATATAGTTTCTGATCTGTTTTGACTCTTATAGCATAACTTCTATTCTATTTTCATGCATACTCTGTTATCTCCTCATCTTCATATTGAGTCACTTCTGTGCATTTTTCACTTTTGTCTATAAGTGTCTCTGTCTTGTCTCCCATGTCTCATCTCTAGAAGTGAATATCATGCTTTAGTTGTTTTATGTTTTCACTGTTTTCCCTCTTAATATGATTCTAACGTTAGTCATTAGACCTTCATGTCCGTTTAAGAACTACTGTGTCATGAACCTTGGTGATTTTAAAGTTTTCCAAATTGTCATATGACTCGAACAAGTAGTAACTAAGTCTAAATTGACATGAATTCATACTGTATCACATGTATTCTGATGATATGAGTTAATTGACTGAAATTCAACCATATCAATTGTTTCCTCTGAGTTTGGGTTGATTAATGCATTTTATTTGATCATATGTGTTCTTGTGTGCAACAAATATTGAGAATGATTAAGTTTTGCTAGTTTTGAATGTGAGTGTTTGATTAACATTGATTGAACCTTAGGGGATTGGTTATAGCTGTTAGAGTTAGATTCCATGAAATGGATAGTTTTTAAATAGACTTAAGATTGAAAAATGAACAAAAATAGGTTATTAGGCAATAATTGACCCAAGAGTGGTCAACTTTGCAAAGTTGATCAACTCTATAAGGTCCAAACACACCGGTCCACCTCAAAAGGGGCTCGTTGTGCAAAATTGGTTAAGCTTGCAAATGCAGGCTCACCAAGGCTCATTTGAGCCCTGAATCTCAGGTGGCTAAGTCTGCAAAGACTTTAGCACAGTCTGTGATCAGTCAAAGGATGGAATTTCCAAAATTGGCTAAGTCTACAAATGCAGACTTGCCCAGGCTCTTTTTGAGCCCCGAACCTTAAGTGGCCAAGCCTGCAAAGGCTTTGGGCCCAATTATGTTCAGCAAATGGGTTTAATTACCCAAGCCAAGTCTCAACTTGAGACTGGCTAAGTTTTAAATAGGCTAAGTATAACAATAAAGCGGGCTAGTCCTGCAATTAGTTTTAAAAGGAATTAAATAGGTCAATTATGCAAAAGATTGGCTAAGTCTGCAAATGCAGACTTGCCCAGGCTCATTTTGAGCCCTGAACCACAAGTGGCCAAGCCTGCAAAGGCTTTTGGGCCCAATTGTGTTCAGCAAATGGGTTTAATTACCCAAGCCAAGTCTCAACTTGAGACTGGCTAGAATTTAAATAGGGTAAGTACAATAATAAGGCAGGCTGGTCCTGCAATTAATTTTAAAATGAACTAAAATGGGTTAATTAACTGAAAATGAAATAAAAAGAGGCTAAGTTCTAAATAGTAGAACTGGCCAGTCCTTAAATACCAATGCAAGGACTGGCCATAGGTTAAATAAGTCTAAAAATGCTGGAAACCATACCTAGGTAGGTCGGGTAATTCAGCAGTGTCCCTAGGGGCATAAAAGGAAGCCAAAAGGTAAATAGGTAAATAGTTTGAACCATGTGGGGTTAAGGGAGTCATTTATACCCCTGATTTCTGCAATTTTGCAGAAGTTTAAGAGTATAATGGTCTCCCTAAAAAGGCAAATCTGTAAAAATCTTTAACCCCAAAGGTTATATTAGTAAAAGGCCCCAAAAGGGAATCTTTAGAACCTTCCACCACATGCTGGAAGGGTTTTGATAACAGAAACAGAGGGCCTAAGTGTAAGTTTTATACTTTTAAGAGGGGAGAAGTGGGATTTAATCCCAAACTTTCTCCCCAAGTCATCAGCCCTTCCCACACCTATAAATACTCCTGAAAAGAGTGAATTAAGGGCTGGCTTTTGAAAGAAAAGTTCAGAGATAATAGCATTAGTATAGCAATAGTCTTTTTCCAGGCATTTTTTGAGTAAAAGCACTTGATATACAACTGTTTTCGTGGTTTTGTGTTTGGGATTTGCTTGGACTCGCATTTTTGCTGTTGATGTGGTCTTCCATTTGGCTGATATTCAATTCATCACTGTTGCATTACTGTTTGAGTCACTGCTATTGCTTATCTGCTTAAATCCCCTTAGACTCATCGGTTTTCTTATTGATCCAGGTACACTTCTCTTACAATTGAAGCTGTATTGATGAATTGGATGAAATAAAAATGAAGATTCATTTTAAGTTTTCGTGTTAATGATTGTGTACTGTTAGCTTAATAGCTGTGGTGTTAGTTTGAATTTGTAGTTTATTTGTAGTGTAGTGTATGGTAGCAGAAAAACAAAGACAAAAACATGTAATAGCTAGTAAAGTAGTAGTAGTGTAGTCGTAGCAGTAAATCACTTAGATTAAATAGGTAAAACCCTAAAACATAAATTAATTAATCACAGTTTTCAAGCCATTAACCATTTCTTCACAAAAGTTCTCGTAAATCATCATCACTTAGCTAATATCATAGATCTACACTCAAACATAGAATAAAAAACGTTAGATCGGACAGTGATTCATTCATAATTGGATTAATAATCTGTTAATGAGATAAGTCATAGTGAAATCAGTGTGTACATATCATTGGATCACCTAGCATTAGGCAATCAATTGTAATTAGTAAG
This sequence comes from Nicotiana noctiflora, assembly GCA_032618575.1. NCBI lineage: Eukaryota > Viridiplantae > Streptophyta > Magnoliopsida > Solanales > Solanaceae > Nicotiana > Nicotiana noctiflora. The sequence continues at coordinate 332,192 of JASVEL010001869.1, read as the reverse complement.
TAATTAAACTGTTTAAATCATGCTTTCATCTAGTTAAACCATTTGATCTTAATTGCTTAGTTAAATAACCTTCAATTTTAGTGTATATCAACTCTCTTTAGAAAAGTAGAAGTGTGGAGATAGTCGGAGTCCAAATACACCGAGTCATTTAGTTAGAGATTAGCATGAATCTTATTGTATGGTAATTCTCATAGTCTGATAAATAAATAAAAGTAATTTGATTTTGTTCTTTATTCTGAATATTTCTTTTGCTATGAATTCAGCATCTCTATCTTTGCTATTGTTCCAATCTGGTCTGGGCCTGAAGTACTGCGTGGGCCTGGACTGTAGGCGAAAATTCACTGGGCTGTTTGGCAGAAGCCTAGAGTTGGTCCGGGTTATTAAGACCCAAATACACTTAACAATTCACTGAATACAGATCCATGAGTTCAGGCCCAATACTAATAAGGCCTCGACTCACTCATTTGGACTGTTTGGTAGCAAAAATAGACTAAGGAAAAAACATATAGAAAATATAGTTAGATAAATAGGATTGGACCTTAACAAATAATCGGGATGAGCCTCGCACGGAATTAAACAAGCGGGGGCCCCTTTTAGTAATAAGATAACATAATTAGATCCGGGAAGACTAATAGTAAATTCCATAGTCTTACCCAAAATAATTCCAAGCCGATAGACCGTTTAGGGCACGATTTAATATACTTTCCTATGAACGAGTGTGCACCTGGTGCAACTCAAATCTTAAATCCCGGCAAAGCTTAAATATACCAAAAGTCACAGGCGTACTGGTTGCGGTGTGACTCGAGGCGTGTTTTCGCGATGTCACAATTCTATAAAATATTTAAGTAAAATCACATATACGTTGTTAAAATCTGTAATGAATCAAACAAGAGTCAAGAACGACGATTGAGCGACCTGTGCTAAAACCACGGAACCCGGGAATGCCTAACACCTTCTCTTGGGTTAACAGAGTTCCTTATCCAGATCTTTGTTTCGCGGACATTAATAAAAGAGTCAAATTCCTCGGATTCGGGATTAACCGGTGACTTGGGACATCATTATCTTCTCTAGTGGTGACTCTATGCTATTATATCTGTCTCGGGTATTTGAACATCGAGGTATACCCTATAAGCACACATATTTTTGTGTCCTTTGCGAGGGGTAGTAAAAAGGGAGGTGTGACACCTATAACACACAAACAAACACTAATCAAAGCATTTTGTCCTCATAAACAACATTAATTCAACAACAAAGTGTGATTATTTAAGGCATAATTATAGTCAAATTCACCTATTATCAATACCCCACAATTAAACCTTTGCTTGTCCTCGAGCAACCTTAATCACACTTTAGGCCAATTTTAAGAATGTCTCCCCCAAAATATGTCAAAAAGCTATTTTTCATGATTAACCTAAGATATGCACAATCTTTACCTAACCGTAAACTCTCATGCCAGCACATTATTACTTACTCTACTTATTACCAAAAACTTGCAAACTTACCTTCTTCCTCTTGAGTTACATGCCCTCACAAAATTTATCGAGAGAAGTTCCCACACATAACAATTCAAAAACATGGAACTTATAAATATCGGAAAAATTAACTCACTCTCAACAAAGAACATTCATATGCATACAAACACACCATAGGCTTGCCCCTAGTGTAATACTCCACTAATCGAGTTATTCAATCATAAATCAAGAGGTCTTTAAGGGTTGTAATGTTGGCTACGTGACGGGTAGGATACTTTTGGTTATAGTGGCTAACCTTCCTAAGCACTTTTCCTTTCCTTTTCATAACTTCCCTTTTAGTTTTCTTCCTTAAGTCTCCCCTAAGCATTCCTTCAGCTTTATTTACTTTTAATCCCCACTTTTCTTTTGTTGGTGTAACTGGCCTTTCTAATTTTTCATATACACATTGATATATCTCTTTTTTTCAATATTTGTTTTCTCATTGCTTTGCACACATTTACATTATTTTGGCCAGTTCACTATTTTCTACCATTAATTCTTGATTTTTCCTTTTTCAATTTCCCTTCACCCCACACTTAGACTTTTTCATATTCAATTCAATACAAGTGCTTATAGGAGGTAAAGTAGAAAAATATAATAATTTGATGAACATTCAAGGGTTATCAAAGAATATGCTTTAAGCTCAACGGGGTTAACTAAGATATTATGTATGGGTGAATTCATGTCTATTGGTTATAAGGGGTTACACAATGAAATGCCTCTATCCTTTCTGCAACCAAACAACTTCTATTTCGCTTTGCAAACACACAGGGCAAGTTCTAAGCATCATGTAAAGCATACAATGTAAGTAAAAACCTCACACACACATAGCATGCAACTCAATTGGAATCCGGTTCATCTGCAAAGTCCTATCAATGTTCAAGCAAGCATTATTGTGCAAATTTAAGGCATATTTAGATTCTACAGTCAAGCTTAGAAGATACATTCTCAAGTTCAATTTAAGCTTTTGCTAATGTGCATACTCGGGGTTATATATTACCCTTTTTCCTCTAATCCTAAGAAAAGAAAAATCTACCTAACCCGGTTCAAATAAAAACCCTTGGAAATGAACCGTGGTCAAAAGAAAAACCAAGAGGGAAATGATACACTACCTAGAAAAAAAAAATTCCTACGTGGACTACTTCCCTCAAGAGTACTTGTCCTAAATAGTCCGTCATCACGAAGAGTCCTCTACTCATATTTTTGTATTTTTTAAAAATTTTCTGATTTTTTTTATGTTTTTATAATTTTATATTAACCACTACAACTAATATATACATCATATACAAGATAAGTCACCCACCCCACACTTAAAAACATGTCATGTCCCCATGACATCAAGAAAGATAAGGCACAAGAGGGGCGATAAAACTTACCTGAGACTCACTCGGAGTCGGAGACGGTGGATGGGTCGACGTGACATGCTCGTCCAAGTGCTCTGAGCCATGCCATAAACCTGTTGTCTGACCGAGCTTGCCTCTGAGACATAGTGTCTAAACGCGTGTGCAAGCCATCAACGGAGGTGCGCAGATCAGCAAACTCCTCCTCCATAGACCTAAGCATAGGTTGTGAGGACTCGGACCTAGACATAGTCGCTCCATGGTGAGCATGCCTGGAAGGTCCGGCTGAATCAGTGGAGTACCTGATCCGGGCAACCGGTACAGGGTCGTCCTCCTCATCCAAGTCAATTGGGGTAGTGTCTCGTCCAACCCGGAATTGAGCAGCTCTAAACGGAGCTTTTGGTAGTAGCTCACCATCAGTGGCAGTTACTGGGGTCTGATGGAGGAGACACAGTGTAGTGACAAGAGATGGGTAGTAAAAACTCTTGGCAGTGAGGGATCCCTTCAACACCATCTCATCACTACTTAAGCGAGAGATGTCAACATCCCGTTGTGTTACAAAACACCAAGTTAGAAGTGCCCTATTAAAATTGACATCCGTGGTGTTGCTGGAGGGCAAGATCCGGTTACATATTATAGAAAACCAGCATTTAGCGGTGTGTGTAAAGCAGTTAGAGTGCAGAGTCTTATTTCTAATCCACACAGTGGTGCCGTCTACACATAAGGCTTCAATTACCATGTCCCATGTGACACCTGGCATATCATGGTAATAGTCGACATCACTAGTGTGAATTGGCAGTCTAAGTGCCTGCCTAATAGTAGGAACATGGGCATTGACATTCTTACCTCTGACGAATACCCTCCTGACCATCACGTAAGGGCCATTGGCGTAGAATTCCCAAACAAGAATCTTGTTTACTTTAGGAGGTGAGTCAAAGAGGAACTCCCTTTCGCGTCTGCAAATTTCGTCATATACTTCATGCTTCTTAGAGCGGAGAGCTATTCGGTCAACTTCAACTTCCTGGAGCCATTTCTTAGCTGCCTTAATGTGAACTCCAGTCTCCGCTTCTTCGCAAGCGAACCTTGACTCATCATAAGTAGGTTCCCTCGAAGAGCTAGCACCATGTCGAGATCTCTTAGGGGCCATGATCCTGCACAAATAAGATAGCCAAAAATTTGCAAACTGTTAGTCATCGGTAGGCTACTCAGACTTCGCCATCCGTGGAATATCATAATTGACCATTTTTCGTGCAATCACCTCATAACTCCTATACTTAGTTTCTTATCTAACTATTTTACACGTGCCTATTCAAGCACCCCACACTTAATTATTTGGGCACTCTAACATTACCCAATCAACTTAAGCCATCCCCAATAAAATACAACAAAAACCAATTCATGAGTTTGGCATTATGTCTCCTAAAAATACATTCATCAATTACTACCAAGGATAATTGCCCAACTTGGCCAACCATATAGTCACAACACTTTTGGGTCTCCAAATCATAAATTTAGCATTATAAACTCAATTGGAGACCCAACAACCCAATCTTTACCAAACATTCAATCATATCACAAGGTTCCTTAAGAAAAATTCATGGAACATTCAATGTGCAACAAGAAACCAAGTAATATTCATGAACTACCCTAAACAAACATTATCTAATTAAAGATACAAAATAAACATTCAAGAACTAAAAGAAAAAAATAAAAATAGAAGAAGAGTAGAGAAACTTACTAGTTAGAGCAATGGAGGAGTATGGTGGAAGAGGGAGATTGATTTGGAGAAGAAAGGGTTGGGAATTTGTAGAGAGAAAGGAGAGAATTTGAGTTAGAGAGAGAGAGGTTTTGAGAGTTATGGGATATGGGAGTGGGGGGGGGGAGGGGGGTTATGTTTTAGGGTTTAAAGGGGGGGGGAAGAAAATAAAAAAAATCTTTTAATTTCATTGACCGCGGAGCTGCCCGCGATTGTTCGCGATTCGTTCGCGGCCGCGAATGGACCGCGAACAGTTAATATTCAGAGGGGTCATTTTTTCGCGGTTCGTTCGCGGCCGCGAATGGACCGCGAACAGAGGAAATTCAGAGAGGTCACTTTTCCGCGGTTCATCCGCGGTCGCGGATGGACCGCGAACAGTGATCCTCTGAAAAACTTTTCTCCACTGGTCAGCAATTATTTTTTTATTAAAATATATACTAACTACAATGAGAATACTTATAACATGTTTGTGGGTTGCCTCCCACGTAGCGCCTGATTTAGCGTCGCGACACGACTCATCTTAGCGCATTTTAAGGCTCGCTAGACCTTTGAGGTTTATCCAACCGCAATTCTACCTTGTCCTCGGTGTCATCCAAGCCTACATAAGGTTTCAACCACTGTCCGTTTACCTTGAATGTGCGTGATCCATCCATAGTTTGAATTTCCACAACTCCTAACTCAAATGCCTCAATTACCCGGAAGGGTCCTGACCACCTTGATTTCAATTTACGTGGGAACAACCATAATCTTGAATTGTATAATAGTGCTTTGTCCCCGCTTTTGAAGTTTCGTTCAACGATATTTTGATCATGAATCCGCTTCATTCTCTCTTTATATAGTCTAGTACTTTAAAATGCTAGATATCAAAATTCTTCTAATTCATGCAACCCAGTCAGCCTTGATTTACCCGCTTCGTCCAAGTTGAGATTCAATTCTTTCAGTGCCCACCATGCTTTGTGATCTAATTCAACCGGTAGGTGACAAGCTTTCCCAAACACCAATTTGTATGGTGAGGTGTCTTGAATGCTGTTCTATAAGCCCATAGTGCGTCATCAAGCTTCCCGGACCAGTCGGTCCTTGTGGCATTCACTGTTTTAGTCAATACACTCTTTATCTCCCTGTTGGAGACCTCAACTTGCCCGCTGGTCTGTGGGTGATACGGAGTGGCCACACAGTGTTTCACATCATATTTGGCCAATAATTTCTCAAACACCCGGTTGCAAAAGTGTGTGCCCCCGTCACTGATGATAGCCCTTGGAGTCCCGAACCAGGTGAAAATGTTCTTCTTCAAAAACCCCACCACCACCTTAGCATCATTGGTGGGTAATGCTGTAGCTTCCACCCATTTGGACACGTAGTCAACTACAACAAGTATGTACTTGTTGTCGTATGAGCTAATAAAGGGCCCCATGAAATCTATTCCCAAGACATCGAACACTTCAACTTGCTGGATTGGGTTCATTGGCATTTCATGACGCCGGGAGATGTTCCCGATGCGTTGACATTCGTTGCAACCTTTCACCCATAAGTGTGCATCTTTAAACACCGTTGACCAATAGAAACCGACCTCAAGTATTTTGGCAGTTGTACGTATTCCTCCAAAGTGATCGCCATATGCTGAAGCGTGACATGCCTGCAAAACAGAAGATTGTTTTATCTCGGGGACGCATCTCCGGATCATGTTATCTAGACATATCCTAAACAAATAGGGTTCATCCCAATAATAAAGCTGACTTTCACGAAAAAATCTTTTCCTCTGGACCGATGAGAGGTCGTGAGGAACAATACCACCGGCTAGGTAATTAGCATAATCAGCATACCATGGTGTTTCAAGGAGAGTGGTGGTGAGAAGCCACTCGTCTGGAAAGGTTTCTAGAATTTCTCCAATGTCTTTGACAATTTCAGCTCCTTCAAGTCGTGACAAATGATCAGCGACTTGATTTTTAGTACCTTTCCTATCCCTAATTTCGAGGTCGAACTCTTGGAGATGCAGAAACCAACGAATCAGGCGCGGTTTAGAGTCCTTTTTATCAATTAGATATCTTAAAGTTGCATGGTCCGTGTATACAATTACCTTGGATCCTATGAGATAGGACCGGAATTTGTCAAATGCGAACACGATCGTAAGCATCTCCTTTTCCATCACTGTGTAGTTTAGCTGTGCTCCACTCAAGGTTATACTTGAATAGTATATTGGATGCATCAACTTGTCTTTCCTTTGGCCTAGCACTGCCCCCACTGCATAGTCACTTGCATCACACATTAGCTCAAAGAGTTGCTCCCATTCGGGGGCAATGATGATGGGTGATGTGACCAACCTCTTCTTTATTTCCTCAAAAGCAATCCTGCATTCATCAGAAAAAACAAAAGTGTGATCTTTTTCAAGTAACTTACAGAGAGGATTTGATATTTTGGAGAAGTCTTTGATGAACCTCCGGTAAAAACCGGCGTGCCCAAGAAAGCTCATTATGGCCTCGACGGATGTTGGAGGAGGCAGCTTTGCAATGACATCAACTTTAGCACGGTCTACCTCAAAGTCTTTGCTTGAAACCCGTGCCCCAATACTATACCTTCTTGTACCATAAAATGGCACTTCTCCCAGTTTAGCACTAAGTTTGTTTCCATGCACCGTTTCAGCACTCTTGTCAGATTGGCAAGGCATTCATCGAATGAATTCCCTACCACCGAGAAATCATCCATGAACACCTCCATAATGTCTTCCACCATATCGGTGAAAATAGCCATCATGCACCTTTGGAATGTGGCAGGTGCATTGGATAGTCCGAATGGCATCCTCCTAAAGGAAAAAATGCCATACGGGCATGTGAAGGAGGTCTTCTCTCTATCTTCGGGGGCTATGGAGATTTGATTATACCCCGAGTATCCATCCAGAAAGAAAAAGTGGGACCTCCCTGCCAATCTGTCAAGCGTCTGATCAATGAAGGGAAGTGGGAAGTGGTCTTTACGGGTGGCTAGATTCAACTTCCTGTAGTCCATGCATATTCTCCATCCGATGACGGCTCTAGTTGAAATCAATTCATTATTCTCGTTTTTCACTACCGTCATGCCTCCTTTCTTTGGCACACATTGGACCGGGCTAACCCAGCTGCTGTCTGAGATTGGGAAGATGATTCCCGCGTATAGCCACTTTATTACCTCTTTCTTCACCACTTCCTTCATGTTAGGGTTCAACCTTCTTTGATGTTCTCTGGAAGGTTTGTGTCCCTTTTCCAGGAGAATTTTATGCATGCAATATGTGGGGCTGATCCCTTTTATGTCTGCCATGGTCCACCTAATGGCAGTCTTGCATTCCTTGAGTACCTGTATAAGCTTTTGGGCCTGCACATCTAACAAACTAGATGAGATAATAACATGTAAAGTGGAGTTAGGACCTAGAATTTAATACTTGAGATGTGATGGTAATGGTTTAAGCTCAAGCTTTGGTGGCTCTTCTATTGATGGTTTTGCCGGCTGGGTCTCTCTTTTCTCTAAGTGTAGAGGCTCGAATTCAAGCTCTCTCTCCCAAAATCCCTTGCCTTCCAGAGATAGTACCCATTCAGCTAAACTTTTACCATTTACCTCTTCCATGTTCATCAGAGCATGCTTGAAGTGGATCTTTAATGGTCAACTCTGCATCGTCTGTCTCCACTATCACATCAACCGCATCAATAAGAGAGCAATTTGCGAACTCACTAGGGCACCTCATGGATTTTTGCACATTGAAGATGATCTCCTCATTATTCAACCTCATCTTGAGTTCCCCAGTTTCACAATCAATTATAGCTCTCCTGGAGGCTAGGAATGGTCTTCATAGGATTATGGGAATTTCTTCGTCGACCTTGCAATCAAGAATAACAAAATCGGGGGGAAACACGAACTTCCCAACCTGGATAAGCACATCATCTATAATACCAAATGGACGCTTAACCATCCTGTCAGCAAGCTGTAATAACATAGAGGTAGGCCTGGCTCTCCCAATGCCTAACTTCTTATAAATGACTAAGGGCATGAGATTAATGCTTGCCCCCAAATCACACAAAGCCTTAGTAAAAGCATAATTCCCTATAGTGCATGGGATGGTGAAGCTACCTGGATCAGATAGCTTCTCAGCAATGGGTCTGGAGACCACTGCACTACAAGTCTGGGTAAGTGTTACGATGGCCAAGTCTTGGAAATCAAATTTCTGCGACATCAAATCTTTCATCATCTTAGCATAACCAGACATTTCTTTTAAAGCTTCAATTAAGAGAATGTTTACATGGATTTGCTAGAGCATTTCAAAGAACTTTTTGTATTGCTCTTCTTTCTAGTGTTTGGCCAACCTTTGGGGGAATGGTGGTGGAGGCCTCTTCTTCCCAATGACTTGGGACTTTTCTTTCTCTATCACTTTCTCTTCAATCTGCTTGCTCTACCTGTTCAGCTACTTTCTCCGTTCCCTGCTTTGCCTCTTTATTTTCAGCAACTGGCTGGACTGTAACTTCTGTCAACCCTGTAGACTCATCCAGCTCAATGGGCAATGGAGTGGGTGTCTCAGCTTCTGTGTGTCGATTTTCTCACTTTCATTCTCAGCATCAAGATCTCTATTGCTTCTCAGAGTCACTGCCATCATCTGCTTTGGGACTTGGTCTTTTGGGTTTGTTTGTATATCTGTAGGAAATGTCCCTTGAGGACGATTGTTAAGTGATAGCAATCTGGCCCATCTGCACTTCCATATTTTTGATCGCTGCGTCATGTGCATCTATTCTTTCATTAGTATTGGCATTTTACCCAATTACCTGCTGCATCATAGCTTTCAATTCTGCGAACCCAACGTCATGTCTACCCCCATGCTGTGGTGGAGGTGGATGATATCCCTACTGCTGATTGCTGAAATTCTGAGGTCTAGGATATGGAGCCATGTTGTGTGGTGACCTCATACCTGCTGCATTATACTGTAGTTGTGGAGGCCTGTATTGCTGTGGAGCATGCTGACCCCAACTCGGATTACCTTGTCTCTGCCCTCCATAATTTCCTACATAGTTCATATCCTAATGCTGATGATGATGTTCTTGGTCTGTATCCCATGGATTACATATGGGTTGGCTAATGCAAGATGTGCATAAACTACCATTGGTAGTATCTACAATTTGAACCTGCTGCTTAACCCCCGATTCTTCCACCTTCTTTGTCAAGATGCTCATTTGTGTCAATAAAGTTGCCACGTTCTCCTCTAGAGTGTTGGATGGATCCAGAGGTATAGAGTGTACCACTGGTGTGATAGGAGCATTCCTGGTCGTCCACCCGGAATTTTGAGCCATCTTGTCTGGCAAATTTTGGCCCTTTCTCCAAGTCTTGCTCAAAAAAGCCCCACCTCCTGAAGCATCTACAATATTCTTCATACTATATGAAAGCCCCATGTAGAACCTTTGACCCAACATCTGCTCGGGAATCCCATGGTGAGGACACATAACAAGCATACCCTTGAATCTGCCCCAAGTTTCATGTAATGTCTCAATTGGTTTCTACTTGAAGCTCACAATCTCATCAATTTGTTGAGCTGTCTTGTATGGTGGATGAAACTTGTTGGGGAATTGCTTGACTAACTCATCCCAAGTTGCAATAGAGTTTATGGGGAGTGAGTTTAGCCATATCTGTGCTGCTCCTATAACTGAGAACGGAAAGAGTAATAATCTGATGGCTTCCGGAGTTACATTCGGTTAACTCTGTGTCTTGCATATCGAGAGAAAGTTCTCCAGGTGCTGCTGTGGATCTTCAACCTGAGACTCGGAGAATAATCCCTTGTTTTGCAACAAGTGTAGCATGTTGTTAGTGATCTGGAAAGACTCAGCTTGAATTGCTGGCACAACGATGGCAGTTGCCAAATTATTCGCTGTGGGTTGTGCCCAATCAAACAGTGCACCTTCATGTGCCTCCTGCGCCTCTTGCATATTTAACCCGGCTTGCTAGTTTTGTTCGTTTACGTCACCCATGGCGAAGTCTAGTTTGATTGGTTGTTGAGATTGCTGAATTTGTTTGATAGCCTTTTTACGTGCCCAAAAAGTTTGCTCAGGGTCTGAGAGTCCTTCAATTAGTTTTCCAGTCCTTGCAGATTTTCTAGGCATGCACCTGAGTACCCAAATCAACAACCGTTAAATATTCAATGTAAAATGTAGAAAGAACCTGACTACACAAGAATCTTGAAGTTCTGTCAATGGTACTTGATAATTTCGTTAATTCCCCGGCAACGGCGCCAAAGTTGATTCACGTCCAAGCAACGGTCGTAGTCAATATAACCTGGTCTAATAAGTCCAAGAGCGATCCCACAGGGAATTAACCTACCAATCACAACTTTCACAACCCAAGAATACTTCCGAATCAAGTTCCCAAAACTTTGAGTATATTTGGTGTGATTTTTGAACCACTACTTTGCAATAATTAAAAGGCTTAAAAGAAAGAATTGAATATTGGGTAAAAATAATAAGGAGAAGGACTAAGGTATTGATTTCCCCTATTGATGGAATCCCTTATGGTTATGCTCATACAAATTGTTAATATATTCTATCAATCATGAACGCTATGTGTATCGTAACCCTCTCCGAGCAATTATAATAATTTACTTGTGGACTCTCTCGAGCTACCCTAGCTAGCTTTAATTTGAATAGTTTACTTAAGATTGCACCCAAGACTTCGTTATTCCTAACCCCGTCTTTACGCCTAAAGTTATAGATTCCTCCAATAACCTAGGTGTGGTGTTGTTCAACAATATACCTAAATATGCACTCTTTTCCAAGTTATGCACACTAAATAGGCACCGCTAATTGGGACGTCTACCAATTAACTACAACAAGAACGAAGTTGAACAAATAGAAATCTAGTTCACAATTTGTAATCACATAAATAATAAGTTAATCACCCAATAGGTTCCATCAAAACCTTAGAAAAGGATTTAGCTTTTCATGCTTAAAGAAACAAGAATAATAATTGAAATCATAAACAAATACTTGATATAAAATAAAAGAATGAGTTGAGATGATTCTCTCTTACTAATTATCTTGAAAAAGTAGTGCAAAATAGACAAAATGCCTCTCTTGGGCAAACTAGGAGTTTATATAGAGGTTTTAGGGCTAAAAAACTAAGTTTGAATACAATTAGGATTGCTGCTGCGGCGACTTCCGCGGTTTGTTCGCGGCCGCGGATGAACAGTCTGTCTTATTTTTCTCTGATTCTTCAAGCTCTCTTCACTTTAACTCTTCTCTTGGCCTTTTCATCAACATGTGACTCCAAAATAACTCCTTTTAGCATCCAATGTATCATATGTACCTATAACACACAAACAAACACTAATCAAAGCGTTTTGTCCTCATAAACAACATTAATTCAACAACAAAGTGTGATTATTTAGGGCATAATTATAGTCAAATTCACCTATTATTAGTAGTCATTGCTCTCATATATGTGGCTCCAGCATTTTTCAATCTGAACGGCATTACTCTGTAACAATATGTCCCCCATGGTGTGATAAAGGCTGTCTTTTCTGCATCTTCTTCGTCCATCAGGATCTGATGCTAACCCGATAACAATCCACGAAAGACCCAATCTCATGTTTGGCACAATTGTCAATTAGTATGTGGATGTTTGGCAATGTAAAATTATCCTTCCGGCTTGCTTTGTTGAGGTCTCGATAAACAACACACACTCTTGTTTTTCCACCTTTCTTCGGAACGGGTCCAACATTAGCTAACCAGGTGGGATATTTGGTGACCCGTATGACCTTTGCCTCGAATCGCTTGTTTACTTCCTCTTTTGTTTTCATGCTGATGTTTGTCTTGAACTTTCTTAACTTCTGCTTGATGGGTTGGAATTCCGAATAAATGGGCAACTTATGTACCACCAAATTAGTACTTAGCCCTTGAATGTCATCATATGGCCATGCAAATATGTCTTTGTATTCATATAGTAATTTTATCAAGTCCTCTTTGAGTGAGGCCTCCAAATAACTCTAATCTTTATTTCCCGAAATTTTTCCTCATCACCCAACTTAATAGACTCCGTCTCATTCAAGTTTGGTTTCGGTTTCTCCTCATAATGGCTCAGATCTTTACTAATTTCTTCCAAAACTTTCTCATCATCATACTCCACTTCATTATCATTTTCAATTTCTTGTATTACTATTTGATTATCAAGACTGGGCCGAGAATTCCTTATGCATGACACATCATTGATATTAGCGAAAAACGACTGTAAAAGAAAAGAAAAGAAAATAAAAGAAGGCTATCAGAATAGAGGAAGAAAGAAATTGCATTTCATTAAAATTTCGAAAGATAACAAGGTTTGACACGTCCGATTGGACGGAACACAGAATTTGTATTACAGCCTTGAAATAAAACAGATTTAAGAATGAAACATCAAAGCTAACTACCACAACTACCTTTTGGTCGGAAGAGGAGTAGCTTCCAAATTATTCAGCTTGATTTGGGATCCAACAAACTGGATGTCCATTTTACTTGTACCCTCAACTGCCTCTACCATGTTCACATTTTCGAACAACGTCTCAATTCTTTCTAACATCGCCTTGTGTGGCCTTATCTCTGCTCGGCTGGGCATGACCGTTGTCGGACGTCTTTTTGTACCAGGCTTGACGAATGAATGGGAGAGTTTAGGGATAGTCTTAGGGAGGGTCCATCCTTTTTTTTCAATTTTTGGGCTCTTTTTATGTCGGCAATGGTTGGCTTTAAACCCAATCCGAAAGTGTCAATGATACCCGGAAGAAATATTGGTTGTGTTATTCCTTGCAGTGCAGCTCCTAAACCTTTCCCAAGGAGAAACCCGTTTTTCAACATCTCCGTAGCAACCATGACTGACGCGGAAGTCATCTTGGGCATCAGAATGTTTTCGCCTTTAGATATTTTATCCACAGATATAGTGTCCACCACTTGGTATACCCAGGGACCTTTATCACCCTCGACTTCTTCAAACACCGTGATGATATTACAGGAATTATCTTCACCATGCACCACTATTTCTTAACAATCCCATTTGAATTTCACCATTGGATGGAGTGAAGAAGGTACAACCTTTGCAGCATGAATCCATGGATGTCCTAGTAGGAGATTATAGGACACGGCAATGTCTAAAACTTGAAATTCCATGGTAAACTCTACTGGTCTGATAGTGAGTTCCAATATGATATCTCCAATAGTGTTCTTCCCGCCTCCGTCAAATCCTCTCACGCATATACTGTTCCTATGGATTCTTTCATGATCAATATTTAGCTTTCCCAAAGTACATAAAGGGTAAATATTGGCACTTGACCCATTATCAACCAAGACGCGGGTCACCACTAATTCCTCACACTTCACCGTAAGATATAATGCCATATTGTGCTATGTTCCCTCCATCGGCAGTTCATCATCTGAAAATATTATCCTATTTGCCTCGAAGATTTTATTTGTGATCTTCTCTAAATGACTCACTGTGATATTTTATGGTACATGGGCCTCGTTCAAGATCTTCATTAACATCTTACGTTGTTCATAGGAATGAATCAACAAGGACATCAAAGATATCTACGCTGGTGTTTTCCTCAGCTGCTCAACTATAGAATAATCTGGAGCTTTCATTCTCTTCAGAAATTCTTCGGCTTCTTCTTCGGAGATAGCTTTCTTTACATTGGCCGGATTATCTTTTGCAACTTTTGTCTTCCTCAATTCATCGGGAGCAAAACATCTCCCTAACCTAGTCAAACTGTGGGTTTCACAAATCTCCTCCTTGATCTCCTTTCCTTTATACATGACGCTTACATTGTTGTAATTCTAAGGCACAGTTTTGGTGTTCACTTTGGGCATTTGCGTGACTGGTTTGATAACAACTGGGTCTAGCTTCCTTTTACAGTCAATACAAGCTTTGCACTCACTCCGGGCACTGTCACCTTTACAGGCTCAGGTTCTGTTACCCCTGTTGGCTTGCTCACAGGTGGCTTGACCGGTATTTTCTCACTTATGGCTTTCTCTTCTGTCTTGCTCGCTTTGATCATCATTACAGCCTGAGAAGGCTTCTTGCAATTTCCCCCTTGTACCACCTCTATCATGTGAGTCTCATGGTGCACATGCAAATGGTTCTGTGTTATATTAGGAGCCTCGGGAGCTTGAACCTCAATTCTTCTAGAGTCGATAAGCTCATGTATTGCAGACTTCAGGTGCCAACATTTTATAGTGTCATGCTCTAGGGCTCCTAACAATATTCACAATTGACAGATTGGTCCAAATTTCTCGGTGGTGGATTGGGGATTTTGGGCTCTATGGGGTTTAACATCCCCAGTTGTCTTAGTCTATGGAAAATACTGGTATACGACTCACCCAAGGTAGTAAATGTTTTCTTTCTTTGTGTCCTATCATTCTTGACTCCAAGGTTAGTGCGAAAACTTGTTCCATTGGGATTTATGTATGTTTTGGTGGTGGGTATGTGTTTTGGGTATGGTAAATATTTTGAGGTGATGAGTTTGCCATGGAGTAGAAGGTTGTGGGTAGGATTGGGCGTGATGTACAGAAAACTGTGGACCAGGAGGAGGGTAATAGTGTTGAGGTGGGCTATATTATGTTGGCGGGTAGGGTTGATGCGGGCGAGGCTGATGGTAATATGGATTGGGACTCCTGGACCAAGACCTCCCTTCTATGACTGCCACCTCTTCCTTTTTTTTTCTTCCTGATTGCTCCACCCGTACCTGTTTGGATTGCTTGGTTCGTAGCTTTGATGGCTGAATAGCTCATGACTTTTTTTGACTTTAATCCTTCCTCAACCCAATTTCCCATTTTAACGACCTCATTGAATGTTTTTCCAATTGCAGATACCAAATGCTCATAGTACGTTGGTTCTAAAGCTTGCATAAAATAGTCTACCATCTCTCCCTCCTTCATTAGTGGGTCTACCCGAGCAGCTTGGTCCCTCCATCTAAAGCCATATTCTCGAAAACTTATTCCCGGCTTTTTCTCCATCTTTGTCAGTGTCAGTCTATCTGGAATAATTTCCAAATTGTACTGGAAATTGTTTGTAAATGCCTGGGCTAGATCATCCCAAATTAACCTGGTCTTGTCGGGTATACCTTTCAAGAGCTGAACCGCTGAGACTTTGGCTACAGTAAGCCATGAGTAACTCATCTTTCCCACCGGCTCCGTGTATCTTGCTACAAAACACTCTTAAATGTGCTACCGGGTCGCCGTGGCCGTCATACAAATCAAATTTCGGCAGCTTAAATCCTGCTGGCAGTTGCACTTTAGGGAATAGACATAAATCTTTGTAAGCTACGGTTACTTGACCACCCAAGCCCTGCATATTACGGAATGATTACTCGAGTCTCTTCATTTTTCTAGCCATCCCTTCCTGCTTAGGATTTTTAGTTGGTTTCTCCTCTTCAGTCATATCAGTGAGAGGGGTATAGGAATCATGCTGTCGGAAAGTAGGTTCCGAGGGGTAATAATGGTTATCTTGGACGTGGAATGGTGGTTCGCTAGAGGATTTGAGCAAGGTGGATGGTAGTGGTGCAACATATACACGAGTGCCATGTGGTGGTGGTGGTGGAACTTGTTTAGTGATTGGAGGTGGTGCTTGTGATGTGGTTGCGTATTAGGGTGGATATGTAGGATAAGTGGAGGATGAGTTCATAGTGGGTGGATTTTGTGCTGGGATTGGTGGAGCGATATATGTGGGATTGGCAGTGTAGGTGGGTAAAGGTTGTCCCTTTGCCGAAGCCTGGTACATCTCATCCATTTGCTGTTTAAGCTTATACATCTCCTCTTTCATGCTATTCACATCCACTACCTCATCTTCCTACACTGGATCCATGACTGTTGCTTCAATTTCCTGAGTAATTGCCTTTGTCATATTCTTGGAACGAGTGTTGTAATTGTGAGTTGCCAGAATGCCAGTTACTAACCACTTATCTGATACTCAACAACGACAAAACTTGTTAGTGGTTAGGCCCTAATGGTTCAAAATTATAGATTAAGAACATAATTTTGCCTGGCAATATGCGTCATCCCGGCCTTGTTGTCTTTCTTGATTTGCTAATTCTTTTGTTTTCGGCTTTTTCTTTTCCTGACGTTCTTTTTTTTTTCATTTCCCTTTTCATTTATTTTCTTGTTGTCCCCTTTTTTCATTTTTCATTGATTGGTCCTACATATTTGCCTATCGCAGAAAAAGAATAATAACGACAAATTTGGAAATTTCTCAACTTCATTAATACCCAATCATTAATTACAAAGATGACATTCTAATGATAAGTGTACTACAACCTTCTAAATGCAGAAATATAAATACAAGACTTAAAATGCATGTCCTAATAATACATTAAAGAACCTAGTGCCCGCGAGACATCGTTCGGTCTTATCGCGGGCCTTTATGCTAGTCCCCTTTGGAGTTTATCTAAATCTCCATCACTTGTTTTACAAATATCATTGCTGAGGCAGAAAATGTGGACTGGGTCGTAACTTCGCATATCTCGCATTTTCGAGTGACAAAATGAGCAATGCTGACGATTCTTTCTCTAGTCATTCCTTTCTCTTAAAGTAACCCCCCTATTTGTTCGGCACGAGCGTCCAGAATTTGTTGGCTTTTCTCTTGAAGCTGGTGCAGTTCCATTTCTAACCGTGCCATGGCCATATAGCAGTGTTCTCTTTCTATGTCAAACTCTTTTACTTGTTTGCTACTTTTGACCTCGACCGTGAAAATCTTTTTTCTCAACCGAGAAACTTTAATATTATGTTCTTCTTTCAATTGTTGGATCATCCGAGCCCTTTCTTCAGCATTTATAGCCAATTGCTCCCGAGCCCCGATTAATTCCTTTTTAGCTTTGTCTAGATCAAAATTGTAGTCATTCCCCTTTCGCCGCAAAAATTCAATCAGTTTTTCATCCCGTGCATGTCGAATATGGGTTTCAGTTGCTGCTCTCATTTTCAGAATCTGAGGTTTTAATCCCTCATTTTCCTTAATCAGTTGTTTCTTTGCACCCTCATCGTCTGCCGCTTGTAAGCTGCTTTCGAAATTGAGGTCTTGAACTTGCTTTTCTATCATATTGGTTTTGGCTCGGTATTCATTCTTCTTATCCAACCAATCCCATTGCTCTTTTGACGGCCCGACAAGTTCTTGAATGTGGGGTCTCTTCATTGGTCTTTCATGCTCATAATCTCTTCTGTACCATGTGTGAGCACGTGATTATTGCCCCAAGCAATTAATTACAAAATAAAATACAAAAATGATTTTTGATTGCAGTTGTTTTGATTAGTGTATAAAAATACCAGTGTTTGTTTTTAATTGCTAAAAATAAAATTTGAAATGAAATACAAAAGGAAATTAATTGAAAAATATTAAAAAAATATAGAAAAATACAGGAAATTAGGAAATCAAGGAAAAAATACAAAAATTGGAAAATAAAAGAAAATACATCAATATAAAATAAATACAAGGAAAATAAGTATAAAATACAAATAAAAATACAGAAAAATTAAAATAATACAATTCAAAAATAAAAAAAAATAAAAAAATTACAATTCAAAATAACAAAATCGGGCCAAATACATAAATTACTCAACCCAACGTAACACAACATAGACCAGGCCCAAACTAAAAGACCGGCCAGTTTCCTAATAAAGCCAAACGACACCGTATAAACATACCAAATCTGGGCCGTTGATGATTTGAATCAAACGGGCTAGATAAAGCGGTGGCCTTGAATACGAAACGACGCCGTGTGAAGAATTAATCTAGGCCGTCCATCTCATTTAATCAAACGGATGAGACCGTTGCCTCACTTATCCAAACGACGTCGCCTAAGAAATTCAATCACTACCGCCTATCTTATTAATCTAACGAACAAGATGAAAGGTTCATTA
Organism: Nicotiana noctiflora; assembly: GCA_032618575.1. Taxonomy (NCBI): domain Eukaryota; kingdom Viridiplantae; phylum Streptophyta; class Magnoliopsida; order Solanales; family Solanaceae; genus Nicotiana; species Nicotiana noctiflora. The sequence continues at coordinate 313,723 of JASVEL010001869.1, read as the reverse complement.
AACCAAACGATGACGTTTTGAAGGCCAAATGATCTTGGCCGTTCATCTAATTAAATCCAACGTTTAACAAATAATAACACATAATCAGTATATATCACAAACCCCCCCCCCCCCCCGTTCATTTTCAATATACACACACACTCCTCTCACAACCAAACCCTAGCCGCCTCTGAAACCCTTCTTCGTACCCCCCTTTCTCTCATAAAGACCACCGGAACCCTACCGGTGGTCAGTCTTCTGTTACCTTCTCCGGCTTAGGCCACCCCTCTAAACACCTCTCTTCTTCTTCTCACACCTTATCTCCATTAACCTCACCCCCAAAACCCACCAGTATTCCATTTCTTGATATTCCGGTCGCCGGAACCCTAGACAGCGACCACCAAGTTATGAACTAGCCCTCAACCTTAACACCCTAAAATTGCCATAGGATGATATTTCACCCCATCCTAGTCCCACACCTCAAATATAACCCTAACTCTTCGAATATTAGAAAATATCTCGCCAGAACCCTACTCCGGCAAGCACCCAAAATAATAACCTTTTCAAAACCTCACCCAGAGTCTCTGACTAACTTTTACACACTCAAATCAACATCCAAAAAGTCTGCCTTGAAAGATTCATCATTCAAGAGACCACAAGTCTCTGAAACGCTGAAAAATCAAGAAAGAAGAAAGAAAGAATAAAAGAAAGAAAGATAAGGAAAAAGAAAGGAAAAGAAACGAAACCCTAAAGCTAAGTACCCTGAAACCTGCTTTTGCTCAGTGTCTTTTTGTGTTTTTATCTGATTAAAAACCTGAATCTGTTTAAAAATCCCTATGCATGTTAAAATGGATTAAATACCCTGAATCCACCTTTGTTCTATACTTTTCTCTTCTCTGTTCGCATTAGACCTGACATGTATGCCTGAAATCGACTAAGCATTCTTAAGTTCTGATATAGCTACCTATAAATCATGTGCTATTAGTTATTTTTATGTTATTGTTCAGTAGATCCTGTCTCGGCTAGGGTTTTTATTAGTTGGAATTCAACCACTATCAATTTGTCTCTCTGAGTTCTAATTAATTTTAAAAGATTAGACGTAATTAGGGCTATTTGTGCAAGACTACATAAATATGGCTATATTTGCAATATGATTTGTATGTTGGTTTCTTCTGAACTTCTGAGTGGTTATGCACATTTAGGTTATATGTGTAAATGTCTATTGTGGTTATGTTTGCAACACAACATCATTCTTTGATTAGTGGCTATCTTTGTAATAGTGGTTAATTTTGAAAAGGTTATATAGTCTGAAACTGGCTAATTTTTAAAAAGAGTCTCATGGGGGTTATATTTTAAATATGTTAATTACCAAGTCTCAGCAAACCTAATGTTAGGTCGGGTAAATAGCATTGAGTGTAAATGGTAAAAGGGGAAAGGGAATTGGAATTTTTGTAGATTACATAGAGCTAATGTAGGTATAAATGACTTTAATGCCTGGCTTTTCTTTAAATACATGAACAATTAGGGGTGGACTAGGCATAGTTAAAAGGTAAATGTGTAATAAACCTTAGCAAGCGAGGGCAACTAGGTAAAATCTGCCCAATGGAACAATAAGGAATAGCCTAGAACATTCTAGCGAGGGTTCAAGTGCATTTCGTTAGATTTCTGCTATACTTAATTGATTTAATTTAAAAGAGCTGGGGTGGGAAATATGAATAATTAATTCAAAATTCCCCCCAAATTTATTCTAGAAATAGATTGTTTCAAGCCTGAAAAAGGGGTTCAACTCTTGGGTTCCCAATTGGAGAGTTCTGAATTTTAGAGCTTGAGAGTTCAGAATTTGAGTTCCAACTTTTCAAAGAATTAGGTGTTTAATTTTTTGGTACACATTTAGAGTCGAAAAATCACTCAAAAAGGGTTCTGAAATTTCAGAACTCTACTGGTCTTCTACTTAGCATTCAATTCGAGTATTATTTCTGGAGTCTTTACTGGTTGTTCCTCTATTGTGTTCACTTCAACTTAGCTTAGATTTTTGTTTGCTCGAGTTATTTGCTAGTTGCCTGCTGGTTTTTGAGACTTTCTGTGTTAATTAACTCCTGTTCGCTGTTGCTTATCGCCATTGTTGTTGCTGATATTTCCTTCTTCTGCAAAACCTAGACTCATTGATTTGCTTTTGAATCAGGTACACAACTTTTCCTGGAGCTCTAATTGAGTATCCTGCTGAAGGAATAAAAATGTTGACCAATTTTTAGTTATTCAATTATAATTCTGTTCTTTTACTACGTCGTTTTTAATACATAGATCTTCGTAATTCATTTAGGAATGGGTTGTAATAAGTACTAGACTATATGAACTCGATTTAGATCAAAGTCGAAGTAGATAACACTGTAGTAAACGTATCTAGTAGGTTAGTCATAATGATCACCTAACTCTAAAACTAAAACCGGCTAAAATATAGCTAATACACTTAGATATATATATATGTTCTAAAATTAGACATGTAATATTAATACTTAGATATTTCATTAGTCGAATTCTGAATCAAAATCATTTAATTCAAAAACATGAAGTAGTCGAATTTCAAATTATAACACTGTTTTAACATTACTGCAGTTAGACTAGCTATAAACTTGTATTCAACTTTATAAAATGGCAATTTGAAACATAGTTGTGATCTGAGCATGTTTTAGTAAAAAAGTAAATGTTGTTTTCAGTTAAAATAGATAGATAATTCTGCAACTAGTATTGTTAGTTGAACAACGATATCATACTTCGTTAGTTTACCAGTTGAGTAATACATTGAGTTGAGCTAGATATTAAGGGGTATAGTTAATTATCAGAAAATTGAAATAAGTAATAATCAAATGTAATCTGGCATTTTTAGAAATAGTCAATTGTTAGTACTGAATAATATTTGTACGAAATGCTGTTATTGAAATGTTAATCAACCTTATCCCTGTTTTAGATAGTGATAGTCTGGGCCTAAGTGTGAGTAAGGGCCCAGATGCAGTTAAAACATCTTCTGAGTCTGTAAGATCAGACACGAACAATATTGATTGGGCTGTAATTGGCCAGTTGATCCTTGGTGCATACTGATGGATTAGCCCAAAGTCCAGGCCCAAGTAATAAAGATGGCCTGGTTGTAAAAATAATTCTGAAACAATTGTACTTAGGACAAAAAATTGTCACGACCCAAATCTCGGTCGTGATGGCGCCCAACACACCTGCTAGGCAAGCCCAACCATTTACACTCTCGCCCGAGCATGAAGCTCAAATCAATTACCTGGATATTATTTCAACAATAAAGCTAAACTGAATAACCACCCAAAGATCTAGGGTCACGAGTCTAGAGCCTCTAAACATGATCGGATAACAATATCTAAACCAAATACTCAAGTATGAATAATGTATATACAAAGGAAAACTGGAATAAGAAGAGAAGCCAGGTCCTGCGAACGCCAGCAGCTACCTCAGCAACTCGGATAAATACTGATAAAAGCTGGAGTGCTCGTCTATCCCTCATGTGTACCTGAATCTGCACACAAAGGTGCAGGGATTAGAGGTGAGTTCTAAGTACTCAGTGAGTAATAAATCTATATAAGCAGCTGAAAGTAGAAAATCCACATAATACCACAATATGAAGCTAAACTACACTCCGATCTTCCTACGAACTAGCATCAACAGTACAATACAGCTACCACAGAATAATTCAATAGATAAAGATGCAATGCAATGCACATAACCGCTATGGCGTGTAGCCCGATCCATTTAACGTCGACGGCGCTCACTGGGGGTGTGTACAGACTCCGGAGGGGATCCTACAGCCCAAGCGCAAATACCGCTGCAGCGTGCAGCCCGATCTTCATATCATAATAACCGCTGCGGTGTGCAGCCCGATCCATCCTCAGTCCACAACAATCATATAAGTCACACAACAACTCAATTATTATTATTTCCAGGTTCCAGTTCATAAATTATGAAAATACTTTAACTTTTATTTAATTTTTCCAAAACATGTGACTTAGCAATTCAATACGGTGATTTCCAAACCAGGACTGAGATCAGTGATTAAGCAAGTATAGCTATCACATATATAACTATCCCCTAGGGATACTACAGGTCGGCACAAGGCCCCAAATACGGCTTACAACCCACAATTATATCAAACATAGTGTTTTTCAACCACAATTATCATATCATACTCATTCGGGATAGACTAAGTCTCAATCCCCAGTCACAATCAGTCCCGTACCTGCCACGGGGTGCGAGCCACGCCCTACTAGCGTCACAATGTGCTAAGCCGGGGTTTTGAACCCTCAGGCCACCATATAAACAAACTACTCACCTCTAGCCAGTCGAAGACTCGTCCGCAATGCCTTTTCCTTTGGAATTCACTGCCTCGTGCGTATAATCTAATCAAACCACAATAATTATGTCATTTACGGGTCAAAGAAACATAACCCAATTCAATTTATACGAAATATGCATAATTGCACTAAGTTGGTCAAACTCGACCCCGGGCCCGCTACTCGAAAAATTCCGAAATTAGTACCAACACAATCCTCATCTCACCGCGAGTCCGTGCATATAAAAGTTATCGAAATCGGACTCCGTTTGCCCATTCAAATCAATGATTTTCCGTAATTTAGGCCTAGGGCTAAAATTCTCATTTAATCTTCCATTAACAGCGAAATACTCAAGGATTCCATGACAAAATAACTTAATTAGGCCATAAAACTTACCTCCTTGTTGAGAAAAGAACAATGCCGCGAAAATCACCTCAATCAGAGCTCTAGAACTCAAGATGCGGCTAAAATACCAAATTTTCTTTTTTCCGATTACTGTTCATGCGTCCAGCACTGTGCAAACGTGTGGGACACTGTTCACGCGTGTCTGTACTGTTCACACTGCTAAAAAAATTCAGTAACTATCCAAAATAATTGCAACTTTTATTTTCACTAAAATAGCTTTAACTCCGTCGTACGAACTCCAAATTTGACGATTCTTTTTCCTATGGCTCCGTTACTTCGATACGGATCCAGTGGTTCAAACAAAACTGAATTTGGATCCCAATTGCTCAGTTCAACATCAATTTCGCTCGTTAAACAATTAAATCACATTTCGCGTCAAAAACTCAATCGCGACTTGATGAAATTAAACCCAAATTTCCGGATCAGTCCTATAATTCATTATTTAAATTCTCGAACTCTCGAAATCAAATTTGGATCTCTAGACCTAAAATAGACATTTGGATCATTACATTTATGTTCAAAACGGCAAAAATCTTCCAAAAATGACCCGTTGGGCATCCGAAACACACCCGAGACCCTTGGGACCACAACCAAAAACTCAAACTCAACCTAATACTTCATTCAAACTTGCTCTGATCATAAAAACGCTACCTTAAACATCAAAAATCACCAAAATCCTAGAATTCATTTCAAACTTAAACTTAAACTTTCAAAATACACATTCGATCAAAAACCCGACCAAACGATGTCCGAATGAAGTGAAAATTTCCAGACATATCCAAAATCACCTAACGAAGCTACCGCAACTATCGGAATTCCATTCCGACTCCCGGATCAAAATATCACCGATCGATCGGATTACGCCAAAATTCCAACTTCACCAAAATAGGCTAACTTCTTCACCGGACCTCCAAAATTACTTCCGATTGCGCTCCTACGTCTTAAATCATCCCCCGAAACTAACCGAATCATCGGAATTCAGTTCCGAGCCCTCTAACTCATAAGTCAATGTTGGGTTGACTTTTCCAACTTAAGCTTTCCTAAAAGAGATTAATTGTCCAATTTCCTACCAAAATCGATCCGAATTGACTCAAAGTTTGCACACAAGTCACATTCGACATGACGGACTTGCACCAACTTACGGAATCGCATTCCAACCCCGATATCAAAATTCACTTCCGGTCAAATTTTCTCATAAACCTTCAAATTCCTATATTTAGCCAAATGACTTCAAAATGACCTCCAGACATCCGAATTCACTTCCGATCGCGTTCCCAACTCCAAAATCACCGTACGGATCTATTCCCAGAACTCGAAATCCCAAATGGACATCTATAACTCTAAAATGCCTTCCAACCCAAATTTATGAAATTCTTCTAAAATACTAACTTCCACCATATACGCCGAAATGCTCATGGGTTATCAAAAACCAAATCCGGACATATGCCCAAGTTCAAAATCATCATACGAGCATGCTGGAACTTTTAGATCCCAATTCCGAGGTCATTTTCTCAAAATTCCAATCATAGTTCATTTCTTCAACTTTAAGCTTTCAAAGTGAGAATTTCCATTTAGATTTGACTCCAAACTTCCTGAATTTTAATTCTGACCATACACACAAGTCAATATACCTGAGATGAAGTTGTTCATGGCCTCAATCTGCTGAATGACGCGTTAGAGCTTAAAACGACCGGTCGGGTCGTTACAATCTCCCCCACTTAAACATACGTTCGTCCTCGAACGTGCTGAGAACGACAATGATGTAGTCTCAAATAACTTGTTTAACACATCATGCACCTCCATGTGCTAGCACTATTTAGTTGATCGTATTAGCTATATAATTCTATAGATATAATTCTTTATTCAAGCGAATAAGCCAATAGGCCAAATTCCAACATCCTGAATTACCTGCCAAGTCTGTTTCCATCATTCGACCACCATATCAATCTCCACACGTTGTACCCAAACATCAATGCATAACTTTGTTGAATTCTCACTTTGCATCACTTTACTCATATGACCACAATAACATTCTTTATTTACTACAGTTGCCTACAATACCCAAATACCGATGGAAACCTCTTATTAGTTGAAGTCTTCCAACATTTTCATATACTGCCAACGATAAATAAAATACGTGCCAAACCGTAACAATTCCTCAGATCAACCATTTATGAAGCCATTTCTCTTTTTAATTGATACCACAATAGATTTCGGAGCCAAACCTCGATATTACCTTTCTAACGGGCTGAGATCAATATGCTCGTACTCATTAATGACTCCAACGATCATTTTGATTATAACACACCGCACTGGTGACATGACACCTCAGCATCGGCCTAAGCCACAACGAGCACAACACAGGCTCCAATAAGAAACGATCCGAACACACTCGTATCATGACAACTAACTCACACAAAAGAGCTATAGTTCAATTCACCCGTACCATCATAACATAGAACTGAGATCTCGTCTCACATCATAGAATTAGGGTACCTGAATCCTCCTCAAAAGGTCATAACATCACGTGGCCTTGCCACAACCCATGATTCTATCCAAACACTATTACTCATGGATCACCTCAAGTCGCCATGCTCGAAACGGTCAGCCACACACATATTTAGGTCTAAACTTAAGCAATCAATCACACATGCGGTGATACAATTGATATACGCTATCAAATCCTGATAAGACACAACCGATGCGCCATTCGCCGAGCGACACCCAACACTAACTTTTCCTCAGAGACTCGGAAGTATTGTACACAAGGTAGCGTATAGAAAAGCTACTCTCCATATCACACGGTTGCGACGTGCAACCTGCTCAAAATAACCTACCTGTGGCGGCGTGCCACCCAATCCAAATACCATACCTGTGGCAGCGTGCCACCCGATCCACGCATAAATCTCGCAAAAAGAAATGCACACCGAGTCAAATTGCTCATTACAACAAACATATATATAGCCTCAAGCTCGGTCACATGAAACGCATCCAACAACGTTCCTCAATACCGGAACTAAATCAATGGTAGAGACCTCTGCACTGATATCCGCCACGAAGACCCAACTGACAAAGCATTACCTACTAGCTGCCCACTAGTCCTGGGTAAAACTACCCTGCTGGAGCATACTATGATGCACTATGCTACGCGATTTGTGCCATTTCTAACATAGTCCATATCACATTAGTCTAGACGACCTGACTTATAACAACCAGTCTGAAATAAAGTATCATAACCCAAATTCGTCATATCAAGTTAAGAGAGAGCCACTAGGGCTTCCGATTTTCGATGATCGCTAAACGGTGCCGATACACATGATATACCACCACTGCATAGGCGGATTACGAGAAATTCTAGTCTCCAGCACGTATATAGTACATGAATCCCTATGCCTGATTCCACACTTCCCTGTACGAATACATAACACATCGCAAACTCCTTCTTCCAATTCATTGCATAAGTTTAACTGCCAGCACTGAAGAGATTTGTTGCACCATATCTTCAAGACTCATTACTTCGAACACATACCAGGAGTTAATCGTATCCTTATCATACCGTTCCGGTTTATTAACAAGTTACTCCATTTACCCAATTTCCTTTCTGATTCATCTTAAATTTAATATTCTCTTTACTGTAGCACTGCAATATCTCAACTCATGATACCACACGAGAATCATACATAAGACTACACGGTCTAAGGCTCACAGGCCACTGAATACTCTCTCAATGTTTCCCAGAAGTACCACATTCTACAAAGCTTTATTTTGAAGAACTTCCTGCGATTTGGAATTCGTTATCATTACCTCCCAATACGGATACATAGAATCCCATCATTCACATAACATAACACAAGTCTTGATTTCTTCTAACGAAACCACCATCTTTAGCCATATACACAATCTTAATACACATGACTGTTACAAGCAAAATCTTGAACACCTTAAAACTATTCTCGGGCGTCATTCACCCTTATTCAATTATAATTCAACTGTCTTATTAAACAGAACCACTCGTGCCTTGTTAGAACTCTAGCACCGCAGAACATGATTACATACAGATGCATTTAGCTATCTTCTTTCCTATACACCGAACATTCTTACCAGCAGTAGTTCAAACCATCCTATTATTTCTTCATATCTACGAAGCACCATAACCTTTATCGGAATTTCCCAACATACTTAGAGACAGAACCAACATAGCACACAACAGTGCAATCTGTTAATCAATAACAACCTCCCCAACTTGGCTCGGAGCCATACATCAAAGCACATTTAGTCGCTCATAGCATTCTTTACTCGAATGATGCCACAATGTTATGGTGAGATTAAACTCAAGTCATTGACAAGCTTGACTAAGACTCGAATCATTAGAGACCTTAACCCTTCTGCAGTTCTTGCATTTATACACATATCACAGTTAAGCCTACTCTCTTTAGGTGACATAAATCTTTTCTAGGTCACAAAATTTTCAAAAATTTCGGCAGAGTTTCCTTTGTAAATTGGCCTATCCACCTGCCAGAGAATCACCAAACCATTCTAACAATACATCCACAACTCAACAAGACATCACAATGTATTTCAACAACATTAAATCTCAATACTATACGAATCATATTATCACAATTAATACCTGAACATGCGTTGCACCTGCTCGAATCATAACATATATCCAATACCCTTCAATTACACATCAAAATCTACCCACCTACTTTGCCTCAATCTAGTATTTCAGTATAACACCTTCCACCAGGATACACATAGCATAATCACTTTAGTCTTCCTGAGTCTAAACTCGTTTTACTACACGTAAGGCACTTTACCTTCCAACTAAGAGATATGATAAATATTCACCACGCCCATAGCACGGGACTACACAACAGATTACAATAAGGATCTAACACCTGACAGCTCGTACATTATTAAGCTGCCATTTCCACAGTTAGGAACAATACCAATCACACGAAATTTCATAATACCAGTTTGTAAAATCAACACTTTGGTGCTCATGTCATAGACAAAGATCTGGCCTCAAGTCCTCCCGACTGGCCCAACATGAACTCGCAAAGATTATATCTCGCCCCCTGACCAGGGAATCACAAGCCATCAAGGCAATTATATTACTGAGCGTTCGAGTGCGTGTACTGGCGTATAGAAGGAATTTCCAAGAATTATATCTCAAGCTGAATCATGTACGCACGATAAGAATTCCAAGAAATGTGAAGTGTTTCCTAAAGGTTTGCAGCCTCCCAAGGATAAGTACAGGCGTCCCCGTACCGATCCACAAGACTCTACCAACCGAGTCAAGACTCATGGGCCTATTAACCTAAGCTCTGATACCAACTTGTCACGACCCAAATCCCGGTCGTGATGGCGCCCAACACAACTGCTAGGCAAGACCGACCATTTACACTCTCGCTCGAGCATGAAGCTCAAATCAATTACTTGGATATTATTTCGACAATAAAGCTAAACTGAATAACCACCCAAAGATCTAGGGTCACGAGTCTAGAGCCTCTAAACATGATCGGATAACAATATCTAAACCAAATACTCAAGTATGAATAATGTATATACAAAGGAAAGCTGGAATAAGAAGAGAAGCCAGGTTCTGCGAACGCCAGCAGCTATCTCAGCAACTCGGATAAATACAGATAAAAGCTGGAGTGCTCGTCTATCCCTCCTGTGTACCTGAATCTGCACACAAAGGTGCAGGGAGTAGGGGTGAGTACTAAGTACTCAGTGAGTAATAAATCTATATAAGCAGCTGAAAGTAGAAAATCCACAGAATACCACAATATGAAGCTAAACTACAGTCTGATCCTCCTACAAACTAGCATCAACAGTACAATACAGCTACCACAGAATAGTTCAACAGATAAAGATGCAATGCAATGCACATAACCGCTACGGCGTGTAGCCCGATCCATTTAACGTCAACGGCGCTCACTGGGGGCGTGTACAGACTCCGGAGGGGCTCCTACAGCCCAAGCGCAATACCGCTGCGGCGTGCGGCCCGATCCTCATATCATATCAACCGTTGCGGCGTGCAGCCCGATCCATCCTCAGTCCACAACAATCATATAAGTCACACAACAACTCAATTATTATTATTTCCAGGTTCCAGTTCATAAATAATGAAAATAATTTCATTACATTTATGTTCAAAACGGCAAATATTTCCAAAAATGACCCGTTGGGCATCCGTAACACACCCGAGACCCTCGGGACCACAACCAAAAACTCAAACTCAACCTAATACTTCATTCAAACTTGCTCGGATCATAAAAACGCTACCTTAAACATCAAAAATCACCAAAATCCTAGAATTCGTTTCAAACTTAAACTTAAACTTTCAAAATTCACATTCGATCAAAAAACCGACCAAACGATGTCCGAATGAAGTGAAAATTTCCAGACATATCCAAAATCACCTAACAAAGCTACTGCAACTATCGGAATTCCATTCCGACTCCCGGATCAAAATATCACCTATCGATCGGATTACGCCCAAAATTCCAACTTCGCCATAATAGGCTAACTTCTTCACCGGACCTCCAAAATTACTTCCGATTGCGCTCCTATGTCTTAAATCATCCACCGAAACTAACCGAATCATCGAAATTCAGTTCCGAGCCCTCTAACTCATAAGTCAACGTTGGGTTGACTTTTCCAACTTAAGCTTTCCTTAAAGAGATTAATTGTCCAATTTCCTACCAAAATCGATCCGAATTGACTCAAAATTTGCACACAAGCCACATTCGATATTACAGACTTGCACCAACTTTCGGAATCGCATTCCGACCCCGATATCAAAATTTTCACTTCCGGCCGAATTTTCTCAAAAACCTTCAAATTCCTATATTTAGCCAAATGACTTCAAAATGACCTCCGGACATCCGAATTCACTTCCGATCGCGTTCCCAACTCCAAAATCACCGTACGGATCTATTCCCAGACTTGAAATCCCAAATGGACATCTATAACTCCAAAATGCCTTCCAACCCAAATTTATGAAATTCTTCTAAAATATTAACTTCCACCATATTCGCCGAAATGCTCACGGGTTATCAAAAACCAAATCCGGACATATGCCCAAGTTCAAAATCATCATATGAGCATGCTGGAACTTTTGGATCCCAATTCCGAGGTCATTTACTCAAAATTCCAATCATAGTTCATTTCTTAGACTTTAAGCTTTCAAAATAAGAATTTCCATTTAGATTTGACTCCAAACTTCCTGAATTTAATTCTGACCATACACACAAGTCAATATACCTGAGATGAAGTTGTTCATGGCCTCAATCTGCTGAATGACGTGTCGGAGCTTAAAATGACCGGTCGGGTCGTTACAAAAACCAAAAATAGAAAATGTAGCTCATTCTAAATTGGACTTTAATAAAATAGGGATGCGCCCTGTTACAAAAAATGAAAACACACGGGGCCCCCAAATAAGTCTCAACATAAATATTTTAGATTCGGAAGGACCGTTTAGCAAATTTCACGGTCTTTCCCAAAGTTAATAAAGATGTAGATACTTTAGGCGCGATTAATAATATTACATTCCTAATACGGGTGCATATTTATGCGACCCAAATCCAAATCCCGGCGAAGTTGAAATGCACTAAAGTCACAGGTGTACTGGTATGGTGTGACTCGATATGCGTTTTCGCGACGTCGCAATTCTTAAAAAATGGCAAAGAGGGATATTAATAGTACATAAAAATGAAGTATATAAAGAAATCACATAAAAACAAATACGGCGGTTGAGCGACCATGCTAGAACCACGGAATCCGGGAGTGCCTAACACCTTCTCTCGGGTTAACAGAATTCCTTATCCGGATTTTTTATTTCGCGGACTATTAAACAGAGTCATAATTCCCTCGGTTCGGGATTAAACCGGTGACTTGGGACACCATTATTTTCCCAAGTGGCAAGTCTGAAATTTAATAAAATTAACCCCGTTTTGAATGTCCTTTAATTGGAAAAACTCATTCCCTGTTATTATTATATCCCTTCCCAGGGTGTAGCAGTAATGAGCGGTATATAAGTAAAAAGGAGGTGTGACAGCTCTGGCGACTCTGCTGGGGAAAAGAAACCCAGAACTTCGGCTCAGGGTTTAAGAATTCGAGTTCAATTAAATTATTGTTTTTGTTTATATCTGATTTCATTATATGCTCTGATCAACATGCTATATGTTTACGGCTTTGATATTACGTGAACCGTATATATAAATTATGTCGAAAACCCTTCTCTTCTTACCTATGGGGATGTGCTTACTCGTTGAGACTCCCCTTTCTATTAAGTCATTCCCAAATAAGAAATAGAGGCCGAAAAAATTACAAAGCCGGACGATCCTGCGGGTCGCCGGTATGTAGCCCCCTTCTCGATTCGAGTTGTCCGCTCGGGTACACAGTCTAGTACCAATGAAAAATCTGGATATTGAGCCTAAAATTAGGACGATTATATGCATCATATCTGACTTAGGGGACTGAACATAGGGGTTGGGTCCGTCTAGGACAGGTCACCCGAATATCAAAGACCGAGCATGATTATATGTTGCATTTATTTTTCCTGGACTATTATGCTAACCGGCTAAATACCTGAAACCAAAAAGAGAGACAAAATAGTGATTTCTAGAATAGCAAAACTTAAATACTAACAAAACGCCGTCGAAATTTTGACGAAAGAAATATGAAAATAGTCGTGTCAATTTTGTCAAAATGGTTGGTCTAAAAATAATTTGACCGAAATACGCTGGTTTGATTCTCATCACTAGGCGAGATACACAGGCAACCCTTGACGCGTCCAACCACTCCTTTTTTTTAAAAAAAAAAAATATCCAAAAAATTTCAAGTTTTTAATTTTTAATAAATCAAAGTGACGCCGTTTTTGAAAATAGCTGAATGTTTCGAAAGGACGCCGGAAGGCTGTTTGTGCAAAAATGGCCACTTTTGAAGTCATTTCCCTTAAATAATGAATATAGCCTTGAAATCTTCAAATGAAGTATTGAAAGGCTGAGTTCACAAATAGGGGTTCTTTTGAAGAAAAATTATGAAAAAGTTTCTTTGAAAAAAATATTTTGTTTTGAGTCAAATAATATGAGTTTAAATCGCCTTTAATAAATGTGCAGGATGAGAAAAATGCAAAAAGAACGCTTTTCACTATTGAATAAGATCCCTTTGGAGTTACTATTATGGTGGAATGATTTGGGCCAAGATGGACAAGATTGGGTCAAGAAATATTTGAAAAATCATACTGGGCTGCTTGATATGGTACCTCGAGGCAACATTATTCGGGCTTTAGTTGCCTGCTGGGATCCTGCACACAATGTGCTCCACTTCTCAGACTTTGAGCACACTCCGACACTGGAAGAGATTGCTAACTATATCGGAAAGGGTGAGGTTCCCTTAAAAGACAAGTATCAGGTTGTTCCAAGAGCCATCACAGTGCATAGATTCCTCGACTCTTTGAAAATAGCTAGTAATGTTCACAATGAAGATTTGGTCCATGGGTTTTGCACCATGAAATTTATATGCCGCAGATATGGCCACGTTGGAGGATTCAATGTTCCAACGAACAAACTCTGCAGCAAAGAAAATCGGGCTAAATGGGAGGAACATAGGTGCTTTGCCTTCATGGTAGCTTTTCTGGGGCTAATAATATTTCCAAGAAAAGACGGGAACATCCACATCAGAGTTGCCGGAATTGCTAGTAATTTTCTTACACAGGACAATACTACTTTGGCACCAATGATAGTGGCCGATATCTTCCGTTCTCTCACAGCCTGCAAAGCGGGAGAAGATTTCTTCGAGGGGTGTAATCTACTACTTCGGATGTGGATGATAGAGCATTTATGCCACCACCCTCAGTTTTTGAGTTATGGATCGTCTGAAAAGACTTGTATCGAAGAATTATACATGAGGACAAAAGAGGCCAAGTTGCTAGAAGGGTCGAAAGGTTGGATCACATACTTCCGATCACTTACTGCTAGCCAGATAGAATGGTCATACGGATGGTTGCCCATCGATGTAGTCATATACATGCCAGCAGAATGGTCGTATTTCCTTTTAATGGGTCTCAAGAGTATGCATTCTTATGTGCCATATCGAGTTTTACGACAACTCAGGAGATATCAAATTGTGCCAAAAGATGGGGATCTCAGCCTTCAAGCAATAGAGATCAGTCCCAATGGGCAATTTCTGGAAGCAAAAATCCAGCAAATATGGAATGAGTGCAAATGTCTGAGAGTGGACACCTGTGTGAGAGATCGGGCTAGAGGTGAAGTGTCACCTGGGTATTCCACATTCAAGAATTCTATCAAAGGAACAATGGGATTTGCTGGCCAAGGAGAATAAATATCGAGCCAAAATAAGTATGTTGGAGAAAAAATTTCAGGACCTCAAATTTGAAAGAAGCTTACAAGCAGCAGCTGATGAGGGTGAAAAGAAACAACTGATTAAAGAGAATGAAACATTGAAGGCTCAGATTGTGAAAATGAGAGCAAAAACCGAAACCCCAGTTCGACTAGCCCGAGATGAAAAGTTAACTGATAATTTGCGGCCCAAGGTGAACGACTACATCTTTGATCTAGATAAAGCTGAGAAGGAATTAATTGGGGTCCAGAAACAATTGGCCAGGAATGCTGAAGAAAGGGCTCGGATGATCTAACAGTTAAAGGATGAACATAATGTTGAAGTTGCTCGGCTAAGGAAAAAGATTGTCACGGCTGAGGTCAAAAGTAGAAAACAAACAAAAGAATTTGACATAGAAAGAGAGCATTGCTTCATGGCCATGGCTCGGTTAGAATTGGAGCTACAACAACTTCAAAAGAAGAGCCAGCAAACCTTGGATGCTCGTGACGAATTGATTGGGAGGTTGTTTCAAGAGAAAGGGATTATCAGGGTAAGAATTGTCAGCATTGCTCACTATATTACGCGGAAATGCCAACTGTGCGAGGATATGACCCAATCCACATTTGCCGCAGCAGGAATGATCTTTGTGAAACAAGTAATGATAGACCTGGATAAACTCCAAAGGGGATTAGCATATAGGCACGCGGTAAGACCGAACGATGTCTCGCAGGCACTAGGAGCTTTAATGTATTCATAGAATATGCATTTTCTGCATTTTTTTTATTTTTTGCATTTAGAAGATTGTAGTAAAACATCATCTTTTGTAATCAATGATTGACTATTAATGAAATTGAAAATTCAAAATGTTGTCATTATTTTCCATTACATGCAATTACTTGTGCAATAGGCAAACATATAGGACCGACAGAAAAAAGAAAAAAAAACGAGAAACAATGAAAATGGAAAATGATGAAAAACATGGGTGGAAAAAAATAAAAAAGATAAGCCGAAAAAAAAATTGGCGAAAGATAACAAATGCCGGGATGACGCATAATGGCCAGGCAAAAGTTGTGTTTTTAAAACCTGTGATGTTATCTATTATGATCTAACTATTAACAAGTTTTTGTCGTTGATGAGTATTAGATAAAGCAGTTAGCAACTGGCATTATGGCACATCACAACTACAACACTCGTTCTAAAAGCATGACGAAAGCAGTTACCCAATAAATTGAGCCGACAATCATGGATCCTGTGCAAGAAGAGGAAGTAGTAGATGTGAGTAGCATGAAGGAAGAAATGTATAAGCTTAAATAGCAGATTTCGGAAATGTATCAAGCTTGGTCGAGTGGACAACCTTTACCTACTTACCCAGTCAATCCCACATATATTCCTCCATGAGTCCCGAACCAAGATCCACCCACCGTGAACTCATCTTCTACATACCCTACATACCCACACTATTACGCCAATACATCATAAGTACCACCTTCACTTCCTAAACAAGCTCTACCACCACCCCCCTAGGCTGTTCTAGTGTATGTGGCACCACCACCAGCCGCTTTACACAAATCCTCTAGTGAGCATATATTTCATATCCAGGATAGTCATTACTACCCTCTAGAACCCACCTTCAGACAACTTGATTCTTATACCCCACTTATCGATATGACAGACGAGGAGAAACCTGTTAGAAATCTTAAGCATGAGGAGATGGCCAGGAAAATGAAGAGCCTTGAGCAGTCGTTTCGTAATATGCAGGGTCTGGGAGGCCAAGTTAGTGTGGCATATAAGGACTTGTGTTTGTTCCTCAAAGTACAACTACCCATTGGGTTTAAATCGCTGAAATTTGACATGTATGATGGCCATGGTAATCCAGCGGCCCATTTGAGGATATTGCAACAAAATGCATGGAGCTGGGGGGAAAAGATGAACTACTTACTTATTTTAGTCAAAGCCTCAGTGGCTCAGCACTTGAATGGTACACCCGTCAAGATCATACCCGATGGTTCATTTGGGATGATTTGGCTCAATCATTTGCGAACCATTTTCAATATAATCTGGAAATCATCCTGGATAGGTTGTCATTGACTAAAATGGAAAAGAAGCCCGGAGAGAGTTTCTGGGAGTGTGGTTTCAGGTGGAAAGAACAGGCGGCCCGTGTGGATCCACCAATGAAAGAAGGAGAAATGGTGGATTGTTTCTTACAAGCTTTGGAGCCAACATACTACGGGCATCTGGTGTCTGCAATCAGAACACCTTTAATGAGGTGGTAAAAATGGGGAATTTTGTGGAAGAAGGTTTGAAAACAAATAAGATCATGAGTTATTCAGCCATCAAGGCTACAAATCAAGCAATTCAGACGGGGACGGGAGGAGCAATTGGGAAGAAAAAGAAAGAAGATGTGGCAGTTATAGAGGGAAGGTCTTGGTCCGGGGCCCCAACCCATATCATCATCTACCTCGCCCATATCAACCATACCCACCAACACCGTATAACCCACCTCAATATTATTATCCTCCGACTGGTCCTCAGTTTTCTGTCCAGCATGCACAATCTTACCTACCGCCTCCTCCTTCATAGCGAGCCCCAGCCCCTCAGAATGTCTAACATGCCCAAAATACATACCCGCCACCAAAAACCTACAGAAATCCCAACAAAAAATAGTTTCTGTCCCGACCCTGAAGTCAAAAGTGATAGGGCTCAGAGAAAGAAAACATTCACTCCTTTGGGAGAATCATATACCAGCCTCTTTCAACGATTGGGACAACTGGGGATGCTGAGGCCTATTGAACCTAAAATTCCCAATCCTCCACCAAGAAACTTAGATCAATCCATCCATTGTGAATATTGTTCTAGGGCACCGGGACATGACACGGAGAAATGTTGGCACCTAACTGCAATACAAGAACTCATTGACTCCAGAAGAATTGAGGTGCAAGCCCCTGGGCTCCCAACATAACACAAAATCCTTTGCGTGTGCACCATGAAACACATATGGTACATCTAGTACAATGAGAAAGCTGCAAAAAGCCGTCTCAGACTGTGATGACAATCATAGAAAACAGCAAGACATAGGAGAAAGTCAGGAGTGAGAAAGTATCAGTTGAGCCACCTGTAAGTTAGCCAGTAGTGGTAATTGAACCTGAACCTGTAAAAGTGATAGTACTTGGGGTGAAACCCATATTGACGGTGAAAGGGGCACATATAGAACCAATTGTTATCAAGCCAGTCGTTCAGATGCCGATTGTGAACATCAAAGTCGTACCTTGGAATTATGACAAGGTAACTGTCATGTACAAAGGAAAAGAAGTCAAGGGGGAGATCTGCAAAACCCATGGTTTGACTCGATCTGGGAGATGTTTTCCTCCTGATGATTTGAGGAAGGTGAAAGTTGTGAAAGAAAGTCTTGCCCATTTGAAGAAAGCAGTCAATGAAGAAGAAGCTGAGGAGTTACTAAAGAAAATGAAAGCTCAAGATTACTCCATAGTTGAGCAGCTGAGAAAGACACCAGCTCAAATATCTTTGCTATCTCTGTTGATTCATTTCAATGAACACCGAAGGGCATTAATGAAGATCCTAAATGAAGCCTATGTGTATGCTATCTTTTCTAATATTGTTTTTCCCTAATATAACTGTTTATGAATAATTTTTTATGTCATTTTTATACCACCCTCTATTTGGACTCAGGCCCTTCATACGTTATTGGGCCTGAAATCTAGGCAATCTCAGAGTATTGCACCAAGGTGCAACTGGACATCTGGAGCCCAGCTAACACTTCTATTTTTGTCCAAAGGTATGAATGGCATATCAATTAGATCTGGGCCTGTATTTACGCCTAGGCCCAAATCACTTACATCTGAAGCAGGTTTAATCATTTCTAATATAACTAACAGAGATTTTTACACATGTCAATCAATATCAAAAATTAACTATGCCTCCTAAAGACAATTTACATTTGAACGCTATTGGTTTCAATATCAGCAATTAACTAAGAATGTTAACACTATCTTAATCAACTTGTTACATGTTTAGCTACTGGATTGGCAGAATTTGATCTAGGAGTTATTTACCAGTTGAGCCACTAATTGCTGAGTCACTTTGTTGTTTTTATTTAACTGGAAAAAAGTATTCTAATTCTTCAACTAAAACTCATTCGAATTTTAAATTTAATTTTATTCATACTTTGACATCTATTTTACACCATACATTTAAATTTGATCGCGGATTTCATAGCTAGCCCAGTTTAAGCAATGTTGAGACATTAACATGATTTAGAACTCAACTACTCATGCTTTTTCGAATTAATTGATTCTGATTCAAAACTTAACAAAATGTCTAAGTACTAGTATTACACATCTAAATTTCAAAACAATTATAAATCTAAGTGAATCGACTAAATTTAAACCAATTTTAGTTTCAGATTTAGGTGATCATTTTAACTAGCCTATCTAATCTATTTCCTACTTTGTATGCTACTACTATAATTCTAAATTGAATTCGTGCAGTCCAGTCCTTATTACAACCCAATTCCTAGCAAATTACATGAAATCTAAGTATTTACAGCTACAACTAAAAAAAACAAAAATACAATTTTAAACAAAATTAATCAACAATTTTCATTCCTTCATCGCGTTTCAATTACATCTTCAGGAAGTAGAAGTGTACCTGATCAAAGGAGATACATAATGAGTTCTAATGTTGAAAGAGAAGAGAAGTCAGCAACAACACCAACCAAATATCAACAACAGTAGAGGCGAATTATCACAGCAACAAATATAAACTTCAGAATAGATAACCCAGCAATTCAACCAAGCAAAACAGGAAAAACTCAGCGAACTCGATCAAAACCAGAGAAGAATAACGAACAGAAGCCCCATAATACCACTCGAACTAACAGCAATTGAGCAATAATGGTATTTCAGTATCTATTTAGAGTATTTTAGTATGTTAGATCTTCTGAACCTTTTAAATAAGGCTTGAAAGGGCCTATTTATAGAGTAGAATGGGAGGAAAATTTGAATTAAATATTCAGATTTCCCACGCCTACTCTTTTTGAATTATTTTAGTTTAGTCTAATTTATTTTGACAAGAATACACTTGAACCCCAGCTAGAAGGTTCTAGGGTATTCTATATCATTCGTTTAGGCGTTAATGCCTTTGTTACCCTCAGTTGCTAAGGTTTATTACCTATTTACAATTTGACTCTACCTGAACTGCCCTTTATCGTTCAGCAAATTACACCAAAACCATGCCCTTATTACTTCCAAATTATTTTCAGATTATCATTTTCTATTCCTCTTTTACCCCTTATGTCCTATATGTATTTACCCGACCTATCATTAGGTCTATTAAGGCCCTGAGTTAGTCAACAGTATTTAACCAACAACCCCTTAGACTTAAGCTTTATATTATAACCAGTTTAAACTAAGTAACCTTTTTCAGAATTAACCACTCTTACAAAGATAGCCACAAATAACCTTTTACTGTGTTGTAATGATAGCCATATTAAACATTTACAAACATAGCCCTAATATGACTAAGTGCTCAGAAGTTCAAAAGAGCCAAACTTTTAAACTGTATTGCAATAATAGCCAATTTCAAATAATATTGCAAATATAACCCTAATTACGACTAAGTCTTTAATTAATCAGAATTCAGAGAAAAAAATTGATAATGGTTGAATCCTAGTTAACCAAAACATTTAATCAAACAAGGATATATCAATCAGGAACACTAAATGACTATTCAGCATGCGATTTAACAAATGGCTACAATCAGAACAAAAGAATACTCAGAAGGTTTCAAGTATACACAGAATGATTTTCGAACATGCAGTAGGCCTAGGCTAACAAATAATCGAATACGAAAGAATGAAGCACAGTAGACACAACAATGGGTTCAGGGTAAATTAGCTTTTGATGTTTCTTTTTCTTTTTTCTTTCTTTCTTCTTTTTCTTCATCTTTCTTTATTTTTATTCCCTTTCTTCTTGGTTTTCCGGTGATTCAGAGACCTTGAGTCTCTTTTTGACCTTTGATCTTCTAGAGAGACTTTGGAGTCTCGTTTGGTGTTAAAGAATGGTGATTTAGGGGTCTAGGGTTAGATCTGGGGTGATATTGAGTTTGGGGTATCTGCCGGAGTAGGGTTCCAGTGGAACATTTTTTAATATTCGAGCAGAAGGGCTTATATTCGAGGGATAGGACTTAGATGGAGTGATAGAGGATTTCAGGGCGGTCTTAGGGTGTAAAGGGGGAAGGCTGGTTCGTTGGTTGGTGGTCGCCGGCTAGTGTTCCGACGACATGAGTTTCAAGATATGAGGATAAAGAAGGAGATTTAGACAAGGCTAATAGGATGGAGTGGTAGAAGAGGAGGAGGAGGTTCAGGGGTGAAGGTTTTAGCCGGAGAAGACAAACAGTGGCAGACAACCAGTAGGGTAGTAATCGCAGATGCAAAAATCGATAGGCATTTAATTTGGGGCAGTTCGAGATTTTCTTCATTTTTGGAGATATGGAGCTCAGATTGAAGCGATTTTCGAAGCGATTTTCACCATATGGATGGGGGTAAGTGTTCTATATCCAAAAGTTATTATATTTAATGATTCCATGGTTATTTTTATCAAGTATTAGTGAATTAAATGGAAGAAATCGGAGAAATTTGTAAACTTTTCAAAAACCTTAAATTTAGGATTTGAAGGACCATTAGTGGTCCGAATTGGGAGTTCTTGGTATGTACAGACTCGTGGTGAGACGAGGATCCCGAAAATGTGAATTTTAGAATTTTTCGTGACGTGGGCCCCGGGCTCGGGTTTTGCCAATTTCGTGATTTTGAGTATTTTTCAATTTCTTTCGATTGGGTTATGTCCCATTACAATATTATGATGTATTACTTATGATTTTGGATAGATTTGACACGCGTGGAGGCCAGTTTGAGGAGCAAAGGCATCGCGGGAATGAGTTTTCGCCGGTTCGAGGCGGGTAATACTTGTAAATGATGTCCTGAGGGTTAGTAAACCCCGAACTTGCACATCCTAGTGTTGTATTGAGGTGACTTGCACGCCGGATCACGGGAATGGGGCAGAGCACCATTGGGGATTATGACTTGGTCCGTCCCACTTAATAAATAACAACACCTAATTGCTTGAAATTGAATTGACGTCCTAATAAAAGATATTAATTATCATGAATTGGACTGATTATCATGCTTGGGCTTCGTGCCGATTATTTGAATCCTTCAGTGATTGGTATCACTATCTTGATAACACTGTGCATATTTTTATCTCAATCTAAGGTTTTAAATGGTATTTTGCTACTCAGCATTTTTATAAGGTTATGAAAAACTTGAACAAGGTCTTAATGACATTTCTAGCTGTGAGCTAATATGATATTATTGCCCGAGGGCTTTCTTGATTATTCGTTAGACTGATTGGGGCCGAGGGCCATATGAGAGAGAATGACGATTTATGTGAGCATATGCATATACATGCATGGATCGGACTGCACGCCATTGTGGTATATGGATCGGGTTGCGTGTCGCAGCAGGTGTGATATTGATATTGCGCTTGGGCTGTAGGAGCCCCTCCGGAGTCTGAACCCCCACAGTGAGCGCGGGCGCCTTTGCGTGGATCAGGTTGTACGCCACATCGTCATATGCATTGCATGGCATACATACATTGGTTTACTTGTACTATGTGGCATAACATATAGCACTCATTCATTATTGGCACACATGCATTATTTGCCTTACTGACCAGATATCCTGGTGGAAATTGTTAAGGAGTGATGAGCCCAAGGGGCTAATTGAGTGCAGACTTGCACTGATTGAGATTGTACCCAGGTATTGGTATGTTATCATGAAAGAAAGAAAGCTAAAAATTGAGATTTATAAATAATCTACTCACATGTGCTGAAAAGGAATAAAAGATAGGGCATTGGAGTTTAAAGATAGTTCTGCATTGTGTAGCATGAGATAGTGCTTTGCGTGGTTTTTTTTTCTTCAACATTATTTACTTTTATTACCGCTGAGTTGGAAGTACTCACACCCGACTCCCTGCACCTTGTGTGCAGATTCAGGTACATCGCAACAGACCTGACCCAGTAGCTACTCGGAGTTATTTTCTGGATAGTCCAGGTAGCTGCCGTGTCCGCAGGACCTGACTCTCTTTCCAGCTTACTTTTATTCATGTTGTTATCTATTTCCGCACTTGAGCACCGTTGTAGACACTATTACACTTTATATACTCTGTAGAGGCTCATGACTCGTGACTCCTGGTCTTTGGGAGGTTTTGTTGGTTTGGGACGTGGTTCCCGTATTTGGATATTTTTTATAATTATTCTATCTTGATTTTTTCTAAAAGTGGTTAAATGTGAGTTGCTAGCTCCGTGATTTTGTTGATTGGTCGGTGATGAGTGGCAATTTTACCACTCATTGTAGCCTCTTTTGCTTAGCTTTTTATCCCTTTTTAATATGAAATGAGGTTGCTTTTGGTGGTTATTGCTAGATTTTCAGGTAAATGATGCTAGTAGGTGATTTGGGCTGAAGTGACAAGGAATTGAGCTAAGAAGAGAAGAAACATTGCAAAACTGTCAGGCATTTCGCTTCTGCGGATTTTGATCGCAGAAGCGATCTCGCCTCTGCGAGATTTTGATCGCCTTTGCGAATCGTCGAAGAGCCAGCCAGTTTCGCTCCTGCGGAGATAAAGACGCAGAAGCGGTCACGCTTCTGCGAATGGAAGATCGCACCTACGGACAATTCCGCTTTTGCGGAATCTCATGCGTTTCAGCGATGTCGCTTCAGCGACCATATCTACGCTTCTGCGATGGCTTGACAGGAGGCCCAATTGTCGCTTCTGCGAGAAATTTTCGCTTAAGCGGAGTCGCACCTGCGAGGTATTTTCCGCAGGTGCGAATGTTGAGCATCAGACCTAGGCAGAATGGGCATTTCACACGTTTTGACCCTAAATCAATTATATACTCGTCCAAACAGACATTTTGAGATATCTCTGAATCTCTAATCGATCCTTTGACATTCTTGAACATATTTTTACTCTTTGGCTTAGAGAGAAGGCTAGGGTTTTGCACACACACTTGGGTCTTGAAGATTAAAGCTTGTGGTTAAGGATTTCTTACCCATTTATATTTATTTCTTCATTTCCTTGCTTTGTATTGTATATCTAAGTGTGTAGTATTTATTTCCAACACTTGAATCTTGTTTATGGGAATATTCATATTTAAAGTGTGGATTAAATACCTTGTTGTGCTTATGTATTGAATGATTTTTATATATTTATGAATTGAGTTATTGTTACTTTAATTATTCTTGTTCTTCAATATTTCCAAAGAGATTAGCTAACTCTAGGACTCGCCCATTTACTTTGAATTAATTTTGGAAAAGATAATTCGAAGTTGGGAAAGATTAATTAACAAGAACTTGAGGCGTTAACCTTCACTTTATAGATTCAACCTAGGGATAGGATTGACTACTTGTAGCCTATCGGGTGCGCTTAATCTTCTAATTGAGATTAGGGATAATTCAATTAGGAAGTCTTGTTAGTCTTCGGAAGAAGCAAATTAAGAATTATTATCCGTGGCTAATTAACATAAACTCACTCATATTTGTAAAATCATGAAATACATTGGATCGTTACTTGAGTGTAATTCCCGATGCATTCATACTCGTAGCCATTGATCATTTTATTTTCTTTCTAGGTTAGTTTACATTTCCGCATTTAGATATAAACATTTTCCAAAACCCAAAATCTTAAGTGTTTGGCTTAGCGCGACTAGCGATAATTTTCTTGCATTCCTAATTGCCTACATATTGTTCTCTGTGGGATTCGACCCCGACTCATAGTTGGGTAAATATATTGCATACGACCGTGTCAATTGCTTTTTAGCGGTGGAAATGGACGTTATCACCGGCTCAAAACTCATGAGGCCTAGTAAACCTAGGCTCTAAAAACTTGATATCAGAGCCTAGGTTACCAGGCCTCATGAATCTTGATCCAGTTGGTAGAGTCTTGTGGATCGGTTTGGGAACGCCTGTACTTATCCTTGGGAGGCTGCAAACCTTTAGGAAACACTTCACAATCTTGGAATTCTTATCGTGCTTACTTGTTTCAGCTTGAGATATAATTCTTGAAATTCCTTCCACAGGTCTGTATGCGCACTCGAGCGCTCAGTAATATAATTGCCTTGATGGCTTGTGACTCCTCGATTGAGGGGCAGGATATGATGTCTGTGAGTTTATGTTGGGCCAGTTGGGAGGACATGAGGCCAGATCTTTGTCTATGGCTTGAGCACCAAGGTGCTGATTCTGCGAGCTGGTATTATGAAATTTATATGACCATTATTGTCCCAATTTGTGGAAATGGCAGCTTGATAATGGATGAGCTGTTAGGTGTTAGACTCTTACTGTGATCCATTGTGTAGCCCCTAGCTACGAGCATGGTGAATATGTTCTTGTCTCTTAGTGGAAAGGTAAAATGCATTACGTGTGGTAGTATGAGTTCAGACTCTGAAAGATCGAATGTGTTATGCTATGTGCATTGTGATGTATTGTCGAATAGCCGAGGTATTGTTAGGATGGTTTTGGTGATTCTCTGGCAGGTGGATAGGCCAAATTACAAAGGAAACTCTGCCAAAATATTTGGAAAATTAGGGACTTAGAAAAGATTTCTGTCACCTAAAGAGTAGGCTTAACTGTGGTATGTGTATAAATGCAAGAATTGCAGAAGAGTTAAGGTATTTGATGATTCGAGTCTCTGTCAAGGCTTGTAAATAACTCGAGTTTAATCTCATTATAACATTGTGGCATCATTTGAGTAAGAATGCTATGAGTGGTTAAATGTGTTTTGAGATATGGCTTCGAGCCAAGTTGGGGAGGTTGCTATTAATTAACTAATTGCACTGTTGTATGCTATGTTGGTTATGTCCTCGAGTATGTTGGAAAAAAAAATTTGATGAAGGGTATATGGTGTTTCGTTGATAAGAAGAAATAGTAGGATGTTTTGAACTGCTGTTGATAGAGAATGCTCGGCGTATAGAAAGGAAATATAGCTATTTGTATATGTATGTAATCATGTTCTGCGGTGTCAGAGTTCTAACAAGGCATGAGTGGTTCTGTATAATAAGACGGTCGAATTACAGTTGAATAAGGGTGAATGACGCCCGAGTATGGTTTTGCGGTGTTCAAGATTTTGCTTGTAACAGTCAGGTGCCTTAAGATTGTGTGTGTGGCTAAAGACTGTGGTTTCGATAGAAGAAATCGAGACTTGTGGTATGTTATTTTAACTATGGGATCTATGTATCCGTATTGGAAGGTAATGATAACGAATTTAGAATCACTGGAAGTTCTTCAAAATAAAGTATTGTAGAATGTGGCACTTTTGGGAAATATCTGAGAAAGCATTCAGTGGCCTATAGGTCCTAGACCGTGTGGTTTTATGTATGAGTCATGTGTGGTAACCTGAGTTGAGGTATTGTGGCATTATAGTAAGGGCTAATAATAAATTAAAGATGAAACTGAAAGGAAATTGGATAAATGGAATAGTTTGATAATAAACCGAGACAGTATGATAAAGATACAAGTAATTCCTGGTATGTGTTTGAAGTAATGGGTCTTGCAGGTATTGTGCAGCAAAGCTCTTGAATGTTGGCAGTTGCGTAGCTCGATATGGGTAGAAGGATTCAGTCCTGTCGGTTTAGTTGATGCAATGGAATTGGGAGAAAGAGTTTGTGATGTGTTTCTTCGTGGTCTGAACATGAGTATATCTTCTGTCGGTATGCGAAGCTTGGAATGTATAATGATTTTCTTCTATATGGGATCATACAGGTCCTTGACTAGTTGAGTGCGTCGATGTTTGCGACGTAGGAGAAGGATAGAAGTGTCCATGTATCTTAGTGTGGTATGGTATTGCTATATTCTCTTATTGGGCCGGCTGTAATGATCGAGTTGTTGATGGCATAGTGAAATTTCTGAATGGCTTTTGTGGTATGTATGGAAGCTGGATGTGCATTATGTACTCGTATGGTGGAGTGTGGAATCAGGCATGGTGATTCATGTGCTATATATGTGTTGGAGACAAGGAGTACTCGTAAATCCGCCTATGCGGTGGTTGTATATCATGTGTATCGGCATTGTTTAGCGGTTGTTGGAAATTGGAAGCACTAGTGGCTCTCTCATGCTTGATATGATGAATTTGGGCTAGGATATTTGTTTGCAGACTGGTTGTCATAAGTCGGGTTGTCTAGACTAATGTGATATGGGCTATGTCGGAAAATGCCACAAATTACATAGCAGAGTGCATCAGATTATGTTCCAGCAGGGTAGTTGTACCCCAGGACCAGCGGATTGCTGGTAGGTATTGCTGTGTCAGTTGCGCTTTCGTGGCAGATGTCAGTGTAGAGGTATCTACCATTGATTCAGTTTTGGTATTGAGGAACTTTGTCGGATGCGTTTCTTGTGGCCAAGCTTGAGGCTATACATGTTTATTGTAATGAGCAAACTTCACTCGATGTGCATTTCTTTTGCGAGGGTTTTATGTGGATCGGGTGGCACGCCGCCACAAGTATGGTTATTTGGATCGGGTGGCACGCCGCCACAGGTATGGTATCTGGATCGGGTGGCACGCCACCACGGGTATGTCATTGGAGCGGTTTGCACGCCGCAACAGTGTAATGTGAAAATAGACTTAGTTATATGTTACCTTGTATGTAATACTTCCTGGCTTCTAAGGAAAAGTCCGTATTGGGTATCTCTCGGCGAATAGCACATCGGTTGTGTCCTTTTAGGAATTGATAGCACATATTAATTGTTTCACCGTGGGTGAGATTGATCGCTTGGGTTCAGACCTAGATCTGTGCGTGGCTGACCGTTCTGAGCATGGTGACTTGAGGTGCTTCATGAGTAATAGTGTTTGGATAGAATCATGAGTCGTGGCAAGGCCACGTGATGTTATGACCTTTCGAGAAGGATTCATGTACTCTATTCCTATGATGTGAGACGGGATCTCAGTTTTATGTTATGATGGTACAGATGAATTGAACTACGACTCTTTTGTTTTAGTCAGTTGTTATGATTTTTGTATGATCAGACATTTCTTATTGGAGCCTGTTTTGTGCTCGTCGCAGCTTAGGCCGGCGTTGAGGTGTCATATCAATAGTGCAGTCTATTACAATCGAAAGGACCGTTGGAGTCATTAATGAGTGCGAGCATGTGCGATTTCAGTTGGCTAGAAAAGTAATATTGAGGTTTAGCTCCAAGATCTGTTGTGGTATCAGTCAAAAGGGAAATAGATTCATGAATGTTTGACTTGAGAGATGGATTTGATATATCGCGTGTTTCAGTTGCCGTGGGCAATACATTAATGTGTTGGAATAAGACTTTAGCTAATGAAAAAGGTTCTTCTGTTGGTATTTGGTTATTGCGGGCAATTGCTATTGGTAGATGCCATCATCTCGAGTGTCCGGGTGGTGTAGCATATCATATGTTCTCACCGTGAGTGGTGAGTATGTGCTATTATAGTTGGTTCGTGTGTATCCTGAGTATAGGCATGGGCATAGGATTTGGTATGTGATTTCGGAAAGTGCAATGTGGTCTATGGTTCGGATGGGCTGTGAAATTCCAGCTATAGTGTGTATCGGACTTATGATAGATAGGGCGACGTGGTATCACCCAAATATATGCTTGGTAAGATAAATCAGCTATTGGGTTGCTTCTAGTACAACTCTGGGTACGCTCGAGGATGAGCGCTTGTTTAAGTTGGGGAGAATGTGATGACCCGACCTGTCGTCACGGGAGTTACAACCCTGTACCCCTTCATTTATATGCTTCATGTTTCTATATCGGTGTTAGAGTCTATGGGGTGCGTTAGGAGTGATTCTGGTTGAAAATGAGGCATATAGCCTTTTAAAATGAAGTTTGTTTATGAAAACTCAACCTGGAGTTGACTATGTGGTTAGAGGGCTCGAAATCGAATTCAAATAATTTGGTTAGTTCCGGGAGGTGATTTGTGACTTAGGGGAGTGATTGGAATTGAATTTGGATGTCCGGTGTAGAAATAGGCTTGAATTAGCTAAGGTTGAATTTTGGCGAAATCCGAACGGTAGGTGAGATTTTGATCCGGGAGTCGGACTGGAATTCCAACAGTTGCAGTAGCTTTGTTAGATGATTTTGGATATATATTCAAATTTTCAGGTCATTCGGACGTCGTTTGGTTGGGTTTCGGATCGAATATGAGTTTTGCAAGAATTTGATAAATTTAGACTCGAATCTGTGGTAATTTAATGATTTATTGCTTTAGAATTCGTTTTGACAATTGGAATAAGTTTGAATGATGTTATAAGAGGTTTTGGTACTTTTGGTTGAGGTCCCGGAGGCTTCAGGGTAAATTCGGATGCCCAACGGGTCATTTTTGGAAGATTTTTGCCGTTCTAAGCATAAATGTAATGATCCAAAGGTCTATTTTTAGTTCTAGAGATCCAAATTTGATTTCGAGACTTTGAGAATTTAAATAATGAATTATAGGACTGATCCGGAAATTTTGGTTTAATTTCATCAAGTCGCGATTGAGGTTTTGACGCGAAACGTGAGTTAATTGTTTAACGAGTGAAATTGATGTTGCACTGAGCAAATGATATCCAAATTCCGTTTTATTTGAACCACTGGATCCGTATCGAAATTACGGTGCCATAGGAAAAAGAATAGTTGAATTCCGAGTTCGTATCATTGAGTTATAGCATTTTAGTGAAATAAAAAGCTGCTGCAATTTTCTGGGGCAAATCTGGTATTTTCGCTTTTGCGATAAACAGTAACTGCAGAAGCGGATGAACAGTGATTTTCCGCTTCTTCGATGAACAGTTCCGCATAAGCGGTGAACAGTGAAACCGCACCTGCGATGAACAGTAACCGCAGATGCGAAAATTGCTGGGCATTTAATTTGGGGCAGTCCGAGTTTTTTTTTCATTTTTTGAGCTATGGAGCTCGGATTGAAGCGATTTTCGAAGCTATTTTCACCATATGGATGGGGGTAAGTGTTTTATATCCAAAATTTATTATATTTAATGATTCCATGGTTATTATCATCAAGTATTAGTGAATTAAATGGAAGAAATCGGAGAAATTTGTAAACTTTTCAAGAACATTAAATTTAGGATTTGAAGGTCCATTTGTGGTCCGAATTGAGAGTTCTTGGTATGTACAGACTCGTGGCGAGATGAGGATTCTGAAAATGTGAATTTCAGAATTTTTCGTGACGTAGGCCCCGAGCTCGGGTTTTGCCAATTTCGTGATTTTGAGTATTTTTCGAGTTCTTTCGATTGGGTTATGTCCCATTAGAATATTATGATGTATTACTTATGATTTTCGATAGATTGGATGCACGTGGAGGCCAGTTTGAGGAGCAAAGGCATCGCGGGCATGAGTTTTCACCGATTCGATGTGGGTAATACTTGTAAATGATGTCCTGAGGGTTAGTAAACCCCGGACTTGCACATCCTAGTGTTGTATTGAGGTGACTTGCACGCCGGATAACGGGCATGGGGTAGAGCACCATTGGGAATTGTGACTTGGTCCGTCCCTCTTAATAAATAATAACACCTTATTGCTTGAAATTGAATTGACGTCCTAATAAAAGATATTAATTATCATGAATTTGACTGATTATCATGCTTGGGCTTCGTGCCGATTATTTGAATCCTTCAGGGGTTGGTATCACTATCTTGATAACACTGTGCATATTTTTATCTCAATCTAAGGTTTTAAATGGTATTTTGCTACTCAGCATTTTTATAAGGTTATGAAAAACTTGAACAAGGTCTTAATGACATTTCTAGCTGTGAGCTAATATGATACTTGTCACGACCCTAGTTCACCAATTGTGAACATGTCGTGATGGCACCCAGTCCCCACGACTAGGTAAGCCTAACACGTTGCGGAATCTATAAATTATAATTTACTTAAATAAGAAACAGCGGAAAATAAGATGAAAGGAATGTAATCCGTGCCACTTGGCACATACATCCGTCACACAATAAATAACACTACCAAGATCCGGAACCTCACGGTAACACAGACTAAAAGGGAAATACAACTGTACTCTATGTAAAAGGAGTATCTAACAACGGAACTGAAGGAAAGACATCTACTAGCACTAGAATAGAAGGAAGGCCTCCGGATCCGCGGACGTAGCAGATCATACCTCGAGGTCTCCCAAAGCGCTGCTGAATCACCTGGTGTGAGCCTGTCCTGATGTACCTGGATCTGCACAACAAAAGTGTGCAGAAGAGTAGCATGAGTACACCACGGCGGTACTCAGTAAGTGCCAAGCCTAACCTCGATGGAGTAGTGACGAGGTAGGTCGGGGCCCTACTGAGAAACAATAATATAATGATGAAAACAAAATAAACAGTTTAAATGATAATAATTTCCGAAATAACCACATTATGATAATTACTGCAACTGTCTACGATTAAGCTAACAACAAATAACCAACTCAAATAAATAAATCCAGGATCTGTGGGAATTGAACCCACAGTCCCATTCTCAGTAACTCTGGGTCTCCGGGAATCGAACCCGCAGCCCATGTCTCAATAATATCTCAATAACTCGGGATCTCCGGGAATCGAACCCGCAGTCCACAAACAATATCACTCCGGGTCTCTGGGAATCGAACCCACAGCCCTGGGATCTCCGGGAATCGAACCCGCAGTCCATATCTCAATAATATATCAATAGCTCAGGATCTCCGGGAATCGAACCCGCAGTCCACAAACAATATCACTCCGGGTCTCCGGGAATCGAACCCACAGCCCTGGGATCTCCGGGAATTGAACCCGCAGTCCACCAACACATCAAATAAAGAAAACACACAGAGAGAATATAATAGGTTAAATTACAACTTCACCGAAACTAGTGCCCACAATTTATTAAGAAGTCCAAGTAAATCAACTAGGCAATTAAACATGTTGAATCCTAGCTAATCATGCTTTTCTAAGTAATACCGGGTAATGGTAACACTTTTATCAGCTAAGAGCAGGAATATCACTAATCAGACAATTCAAGTAAAGTGTGTGTCACAACAACCAGCGCATGTACACGCCCGTCACCTCGCGTACAAGGCATTTAAACTATCACATAATATCCTAGGGGTGAAAGTTCCCCCACACGAGGTTAGACAAGCCACTTACCTCAATTCCGGTACAAAACCGCTAAGTAATAACCCTCTTGCCACGAATGTCGGCCTCCACAAGAGTAGAATCTAATAAAAATCAATAGAATCACATCAAAATAGGCCAATTGGGCATTACCCAATCAAATTAACTCAAAATTCACCAAAACCCACAAGTTGCCAAAACCCGACTTTCGGTACGCTTAACGAAAATTCACGAAAGTTATATATTCGGAACCCTTGTTTCAATACGAGTCTATGCATATAAAGTTTACCAAATTCGGACTCCGTTTGCCCACTCAAAACCTTGATTTTCTAAAGGTTTTGGTCTAGGGTGAAAACTCCTATTAATTACCCAAATTCCTCCATTTTCATGAAAAACCTGCATAATATTATCAACAACAATCATAATTGGAGTCCATAATTGATTACCTGAAGAAACCCCTTGAATCTCCCTTCAAAATCGCCCAAATCGCCCTTAAGCCGAGCCCTCAAAGTTTGGAAATGTTTCTGAAATTTTTCTAACTTCTGATACACTTACTTACAGCGATTTTCGCTTCTGCGGAACATTTTCCGCTTCTACGCATCCGTATCCGCGACCAAAGGGTCGCTTCGGCGGTTCCAGGCCTGGCCGGCCATTTCCGCTTCTGCGAACAAGAGGGCCGCTTAAGCGGATCCGCTTCTGCGGACACGTCCGCCTCTGCGCATAATTGACCGCTTCTGCGGTCTCGCCCAAACGGTAAGATGTCCGCTTCCGCGGACCATGTCCATTTCTCCCCGTCCGCTTCTGCGATCACTGGCATCGCACCAGGCGACCCCGCTTCAGCGGATTGGATTCCGCTTCTGCGGAAATAGCCGCTCCTGCGCATCTCGTCCGCTTCTGCGGACACGCTCCTGCGTCCAAAATTCCGCAGGAGCGGAAACAACAGAAGCAGGATCCCAACCTGCAATTCTTCCACAATTTCTCCCGTTTAACCATCCGAAATCACCCCGAGGCCCCCGGGACCTCATCCAAACATACCAACACATCTTAATACCTTATTCGAACTTGCTCAAATCCTCAAAACACGTCTAACAACATCAAATCCCATAATTCACGTCGAATTCAAGCCTAAATTTCTTAAAACTTTCCGAATTGCACATTCGATCAAAAACCCGTCCAAACGACGTCCGAATGCCCTGAAAATTTGCGGACATATCCAAAATCACATAACGAAGCTACAGAAATTATCGGAATTCCATTCCGACCCCCGGATAAAAATCTCACCTATCGATCGGATTCGCCAAAATCTCAACCTTCGGCATTTCAAGCCTAATTGAGCTACGGACCTCCAAAATACATTCCGAACGCGCTCCTAACCCCGAAATCACCTAACGGAGCTAATGGAACCATCGGATTTCCGTTCCGAGATTGTCTTAACACTGTTCCGGCTACGGACCGTTTTCTAGTTTCAAAGCTCTTATTTAGGGACTAAGTGTCCCAAAATGCTCAAATTTTCGGAACCGACTCTCCCGACAACCCACAATAGCAGAAATGAACTTAGGGGAACAGTTAAATTAGGGATTGGGGCGTAATTTTCTAAAACGACCGGTCGGGTCGTTACATCTTCCCACACTTAAAGATTCGTTCGTCCTCGAACGAGCATAGAAAACATACCTGGAGTAGTGAAAAGATGAGGGTACCGGCTGCGCATATCCTGCTCGGTCTCCCAAGTCGCCTCCTCGACCGGCTGGCCCCGCCACTGAACCTTTAACGAAGCGATGTTCTTTGACCTTAGCTTTCTGGCCTGTCTGTCTAAAATGGCTACTGGCTCCTCAACATAAGACAGATCCTTGTCTGGCTGAACAGATGTGAAATCCAACACATGCGACGGGTCACCATGGTATCTCGGAGCATGGAGACATGAAATACGGGGTGAACTCCGGCTAGGCTGGGAGGTAAGGCCAACTCATAGGCAACCTCCCCAATACGCCTCAAAATCTCAAAAGGGCCAATAAATCTGGGACTCAACTTCCCTTTCTTCCCAAACCTCATAACGCCCTTCATGGGCGAGACTCGAAGCAGAACCCGCTCACCAACCATAAAAGCCACATCGCGAACCTTCTTGTCCGCATAACTCTTCTCTCTAGACTGGGCTGCACGAAGTCTGTCCTGAATCACCTTGACCTTGTCCATAGCCTCCTGAACCATATCAGTACCTAGCAACCTGGCCTCGCCCGGCTCAAACCAACCCACGGGAGACCCGCACCTCCTACCATATAGGGCCTCGTACGGTGCCATCTGAATACTAGACTGGTAGCTGTTGTTATAAGCAAACTCCGCCGGTGGCAAGAAGTGATCCCATGAACCTCCAAACTCAATCACGCACGCACGGAGCATATCCTCCAAAATCTGAATAGTGCGCTCGGACTGCCCATCAGTCTGGGGGTGAAATGCTGTGCTCAGCTCCACCCGAGTACCTAACTCCTGCTGTACAGCTCTCCAGAACCGTGAAGTGAACTGAGTGCCTCTATCTGAAATGATGGAAACTGGAATACCATGCAGCCGAACTATCTCCTTGATATAGATCTCCGCCGGTCGCTCCGATGAATAAGTAGTGCTCACCGGTATAAAATGGGCGGACTTGGTCAGCCGATCCACAATAACCCAAATAGAATCAAACTTCCTAATAGTCCGTGGAAGCCCAGATACAAAGTCCATGGTGATGCGCTCCCATTTCCACTCTGGAATCTCAATCCGCTGCATCAATCCACCCGGACGCTGATGCTCATACTTCACCTGCTGGCAGTTGAGGCATCTAGAAACATAATCAACTATATCCCTCTTCATCCGCCTCCACCAGTAATGCTGTTTCAAGTCCTGATACATCTTCGCGGCACCCGGATGGATGGAATACCGCGAGCTATGGGCCTCTGTTAGGATCAGCTCTCGAAGATCATCTACATTGGGCACACAGATGCGGCCCTGCATCCTCATAACTCCATCATCCCCGATGGTAACATCTCGAGCGTCACCACGCCGAACTCTATCCTGAAGGACAAGCAAATGAGGGTCGTCGAACTGACGCTCCCTGATGCGGTCAAATAGAGAAGACCGAGAAACCACACAAGCTAGAACCCGGCCGGGCTCCGAAAGATCCAGTCTAACCAACTGCCTGGCCAAAGCCTGAACATCCATCGCCATAGGCCTCTCCGAAGCTGGTAGATATGCCAAACTCCCCAAACTCTCTGCCCGACGACTCAAGGCATCAGCAACCACATTAGCCTTGCCCGGATGATAGAGAATAGTAATATCATAGTCCTTCAGTAGTTCCAACCATCTCCTCTGACGCATATTCAGGTCCTTCTGCTTAAGCAAGTGTTGCAAGCTCCGGTGATCAGTGTAGATCTCCGAAGGAACCCCATATAAATAATGACGCCAAATTTTCAAGGCGTGAACAATGGCGGCTAGCTCCAAATCATGAACAGGGTAATTCTTCTCATGCACCTTCAGCTGTCTCGACGCGTAGGCAATCACCCTACCGTCCCGCATCAATACCGCACCGAGTCCAACTCGTGAGGCATCACAATATACGGTATAGGACCCCGTACCTGTAGGCAACATCAATATAGGGGCCGAAGTCAAAGCTGTCTTGAGCTTCTGAAAGCTCGCCTCACACTCGTCTGTCCACTGAAAAGGGGCACCCTTTTGGGTCAATCTAGTCATAGGTGCTGCAATCGAAGAGAAACCCTCTACGAAACGACGGTAGTAGCCCGCCAAACCAAGGAAACTGCGAATCTCAGTAGCGGAGGAGGGTCTGGGCCAACTTTGCACGGCCTCCACCTTCCTCGGATCTACTCGAATACCATTACTCGACACCACGTGGCCCAAAAATGCCACTGAACTCAACCAAAATTCACATTTAGAGAACTTGGCATAAAGCTGCTTCTCCCTCAGGATCTGAAGCACTATCCTCAA
The DNA here is from genome assembly GCA_032618575.1 of Nicotiana noctiflora. Taxonomy (NCBI): domain Eukaryota; kingdom Viridiplantae; phylum Streptophyta; class Magnoliopsida; order Solanales; family Solanaceae; genus Nicotiana; species Nicotiana noctiflora. The sequence continues at coordinate 277,520 of JASVEL010001869.1, read as the reverse complement.
ATGCTGTTCGTGCTCTTCCCGGCTCCGAGAATATACTAGAATATCATCAATGAAGACAATCACGAACGAGTCCAGATAAGGCCTGAACACACTGTGCATCAAATGCATAAATGCTGTTGGGGCATTAGTCAACCCAAAAGACATCACGAGGAACTCATAGTCACCACACCGGGTCCTGAAGGCAGTCTTCGGGATATCTGGCTCCCGAATCTTCAGCTGGTGATACCCAGAGCGCAAATCAATCTTAGAAAACACATGTGCGCCCTGTAACTGGTCAAATAAATCATCAATACGGGGCAAAGGATACCGGTTCTTCACTATAACCTTGTTCAGCTGACGATAGTCAATACACATACGCATAGAACCGTCCTTTTTCTTCACAAACAATACGGAGCACCCCAAGGCGAGACACTAGGTCGAATAAAACCCTTGCCCAATAACTCATGTAACTGATCCTTCAACTCCTTTAATTCAGGAGGAGCCATACGGTACGGTGGAATAGAAATGGGCTAAGTGCCCGGCAACAAGTCAATAGCAAAGTCAATGTCTCTGTCAGGCGGCATGCCCGGAAGATCAGCTGGAAATACATCAGCAAAGTCACGTACCACAGGAACAGAATCAATAGAGGGAGGGTCAATACGGACGTCCCGCACATAGGCAAGATAAGCAGCACACCCCTTCTCAACCATACGCTGAGCTCTGAGAAAAGAAATAACACGGCTAGGGGTGTGATCTAGAGTACCACTCCACTCAATACGTGGAATGCCTGGCATAGCCGGCGTCACGGTCTTGGCGTGACAATCAAGAATAGCATAATGGGGCGACAACCAGTCCATGCCCAGAATAATATCAAAATCGACCATCCCAAGCAGCAATAGATCCGCTCTGGTCTCAAAATCACAAATGGTAATCAAACACGACCGATATACGCGGTCCACCGCCAAAGAATCACCCACCGGAGTGGAAACATAAATGGGGGCACTCAAAGAATCCCGAGGCACACCCAGATGAGAAGCAAAGTAAGAAGACACATATGAAAAGGTGGAACCACGGTCGAATAGAACCGATGCCTCCCTGTGACTAACCAGAATAATACCTGTGATAACAGAGTCAGATGCAACACCCGCAGCGCGATCAGGAATAGCATAGAATCTGGCCTGTCCCCCCTCTCGAGGGCGGCCTCTAGAACCCTGACCCCCGCCCCTGGCTGGCTGGGCAGGTGGAATAGCAGCTGGAGCTGGAATGATAGCCTGCTGACCCTGAGAGCCACGCTGATGCTGCGAAGACTGGTGAGGTGCTCCCCTCCTACGCCCGGGGCACTCCCTAACCAGGTGGCGAGTATCCCCGCACTCAAAACAAGCTCCGAGAGGACGCGGTGGCTGTGACTGACCGGCCTCAACCCCACTAGTCTGACCCCTGGAAGGACCCCGTGCAGGAGGTGCACTGGAAACTGGGGGAGCATAATAAGGCTCCTGTGGTGCTGGAAGACCTGGAGTGCTACCGGCTGCGGGCAATGCTGAGTGAATTGGACGACCGGAATATCCCCTGCCAAAACGACCGGCTGTAGAAGTGCGGGCACCGGAGAAATGGCCCGACTCACGAGACCTCTTGGCCTCTCTATCTCCCCGCTCTCTAGGGAGCATACTCTCGATCCTCCCGGCAATGCTAACTGCCTGCTGATAAGATATATCTGTCTCCAACTCTCTGGCCATGCTGGACCGGATCGGCGGAATCAGGCCCTCAATAAATCTCCGCACTCTCTCCCGGACCGTGGCTACCAAAGCCGGTGCATGCCTCGCTAGACGGGTGAAACTAATAGCATACTCCGATACTGACATGGAGCCCTGTCGCAATCTCTCAAACTCCGAGCGCCAAGAATCCCTAAGGCTCTGGGGAACAAACTCCGTCAAAAACAGATTTGAAAACTGCGTCCAGGTCAACGAAGCGGACTCCTCCGGACTATCCAACTCATACGTGCGCCACCAATCATAAGCGGTCCCACGAAACTGAAACGTAGTGAAGGAAACCCCGCTGGTCTCCACAATCCCCATGGTAGAAAGAATACGATGACACTCCTCCAGAAAACCCAATGCATCATCTGAAGCCAAACCACTGAACACTGGAGGGTCATATTTCTTGAACCTCTCCAATCTACGCTGCTCGTCCTCAGAGCCAGCTGGCCCACCTCCAGGCTGTGCTGGGGCGGCAGGAGGTATAACCATAATCTCTGGAACCAGTCCCACTGGCACTCGCTGCTCAAGTGTAACGGCTGCGGGAGTCTGGGCCCCTCCCCCGGCCTGGGATGTAGCTATAGTGAGAGGATGCAACCCTGCCTGAGCTAAATTGGTATACATGCTCGTGAACCGAGCCGGGGTCTCCGTAGTCGTCGGAGTAGTAGCACCGTAGTCGGTGTACCGGTGCCTCGCGCTCCAACCCGGTCTACCGGTGGCACCTCGGCGGTAGCGCGCGATGGTGCTGTGGCTGCACCTCGGGCGCGTCCTCGTCCTCTACCTCGGCCCCGGCCTCCGACGGCAGGCAACAGGGGGCGCGGGTACCCGATCATCGCGGTTAGCTCGTGTCCTCACCATCTGTGAGAGAATAGAAAGCAATAGTTTAGATTTTTGATGTCAAAAATGTCGCACGACAAGGAATCCAAAAGAAATGAAGAGTTTCCTAAACGGTTACATAGCCCCTCGTAGATAAATACAGACGTCTCCGTATCGATCAGCGAGACTCTAAGTAACCGGTCCGTGTCCCGTGACTCCTATGAACCTAGAGCTCTGATACCAACTTGTCACGACCCTAGTTCACCAATTGTGAACATGTCGTGATGGCACCCAGGTCCCCACGACTAGGTAAGCCTAACACGTTGCGGAATCTATAAATTATAATTTACTTAAATAAGAAACAACGGAAAATAAGATGAAAGGAATGTAATCCGTGCCACTTGGCACATACATCCGTCACACAATAAATAACACTACCAAGATCCGGAACCTCACGGTAACACAGACTAAAAGGGAAATACAACTGTACTCTATGTAAAAGGAGTATCTAACAACGGAAATGAAGGAAAGACATCTACTAGCACTAGAATAGAAGGAAGGCCTCCGGATCCGCGGACGTAGCAGATCATACCTCGAGGTCTCCCAAAGCGCTGCTGAATCACCTGGTGTGAGCATGTCCTGATGTACCTGGATCTGCACAACAAAAGTGTGCGGAAGAGTAGCATGAGTACACCATGGCGATACTCAGTAAGTGCCAAGCCTAACCTCGATGGAGTAGTGACGAGGAAGGTCAGGGCCCTACTGAGAGAACAATAATATAATGATGATAACAATAATAAGAAGTTTAAATAATTATGAATCTGAATGACGACAGTAAAGTGATTTCTGCAACCGTCTACAATGTAAGCTAGCAACAAGTAAATAACTAAATAAAAACTCAATCAGCAAGTCCAGGACCTGTGGGAATCGAACCCACAGTCCCATTGACAGTACCTCTGGGTCTCCGGGAATCGAACCCGCAGCCCATATCTCAATAAATAATCAATAACTCAGGATCTCCGGGAATCGAACCCGCAGTCCCTACCAATAACTCCGGGTCTCTGGGAATCGAACCCACAGCCCTGGGATCTCCGGGAATCGAACCCGCAGTCCACATCTCAATAATATATCAATAGCTCAGGATCTCCGGGAATCGAACCCGCAGTCCACAAACAATATCACTCCGGGTCTCTGGGAATCGAACCCACAGCCCTGGGATCTCCGGGAATTGAACCCGCAGTCCACCAACACATCAAATAAAGAAAACACACAGAGAGAATATAATAGGTTAAATTACAACTTCACCGAAACTAGTGCCCACAATTTATTAAGAAGTCCAAGTAAATCAACTAGGCAATTAAACATGTTGAATCCTAGCTAATCATGCTTTTCTAAGTAATACCGGGTAATGGTAACGCTTTTATCAGCTAAGAGCAGGAATATCACTAATCAGACAATTCAAGTAAAGTGTGTGTCACAACAACCAGCGCATGTACACGCCCGTCACCTCGCGTACAAGGCATTTAAACTATCACATAATATCCTAGGGGTGAAAGTTCCCCCACACGAGGTTAGACAAGCCACTTACCTCAATTCCGGTACAAAACCGCTAAGTAATAACCCTCTTGCCACGAATGTCAGCCTCCACAAGAGTAGAATCTGATAAAAATCAATAGAATCACATCAAAATAGGCCAATTGGGCATTACCCAATCAAATTAACTCAAAATTCACCAAAACCCACAAGTTGCCAAAACCCGACTTTCGGTACGCTTAACGAAAATTCATGAAAGTTATATATTCGGAACCCTTGTTTCAATACGAGTCTATGCATATAAAGTTTACCAAATTCGGACTCCGTTTGCCCACTCAAAACCTTGATTTTCTAAAGGTTTTGGTCTAGGGTGAAAACTCCTATTAATTACCCAAATTCCTCCATTTTCATGAAAAACTTGCATAATATTATCAACAACAATCATAATTGGAGTCCATAATTGATTACCTGAAGAAACCCCTTGAATCTCCCTTCAAAATCGCCCAAATCGCCCCTTAAGCCGAGACCCAAAATGTGTGAAATGTTCTGAAATTTTTCTAACTTCTGATACACTTACTTACAGCGATTTTCGCTTCTGCGGAACATTTTCCGCTTCTACGCATCCGTATCCGCGACCAAAGGGTCGCCTCAGCGGTTCCAGGCCTGGCCGGCCATTTCCGCTTCTGCGAACAAGAGGGCCGCTTAAGCGGATCCGCTTCTGCGAAGAATCATCCGCTTCTGCGGACACGTCCGCCTCTGCGCATAATTGACCGCTTCTGCGGTCTCGCCCAAACGGTAAGATGTCCGCTTCTGCGGACCATGTCCATTTCTCCCCGTCCGCTTCTGCGATCACCGGCATCGCACCAGCGACCCCGCTTCAGCGGATTGGATTCCGCTTCTGCGGAAATAGCCGCTCCTGCGCATCTCGTCCGCTTCTGCGGACACGCTCCTGCGTCCAAAATTCCGCAGGAGCGGAAACAACAGAAGCAGGATCCCAACCTGCAATTCTTCCACAATTTCTCCCGTTTAACCATCCGAAATCACCCCGAGGCCCCGGGACCTCATCCAAACATACCAACACATCTTAATACCTTATTCGAACTTGCTCAAATCCTCAAAACACGTCTAACAACATCAAATCCCATAATTCATGTCGAATTCAAGCCTAAATTTCTTAAAACTTTCCGAATTGCACATTCGATCAAAAACCCGTCCAAACGACGTCCGAATGCCCTGAAAATTTGCGGACATATCCAAAATCACATAACGAAGCTACAGAAATTATCGAAATTCCATTCCGACCCCCGGATAAAAATCTCACCTATCGATCGGATTCGCCAAAATCTCAACCTTCGTCATGTCAAGCCTAATTGAGCTACGGACCTCCAAAATACATTCCGAATGCGCTCCTAACCCCGAAATCACCTAACGGAGCTAATGGAACCATCGGATTTCCGTTCCGAGATCGTCTTAATACTGTTCCGGCTACGGACCGTTTTCTAGTTTCAAAGCTCTTATTTAGGGACTAAGTGTCCCAAAATGCTCAAATTTTCGGAACCGACTCTCCCGGCAACCCACAATAGCATAAATGAACTTAGGGGAACAGTTAAATTAGGGATTGGGGCGTAATTTTCTAAAACGACCGGTCGGGTCGTTACAATACTGTTGCCCGAGGGGCTTTCTTGATTATTTGTTAGACTGATTGGGGCAGAGGGCCATATGTTAGAGAATGACTATTTATGTGAGCATATGCATATATATGCATGGATCGGACTACACGCCGCAGTGGTATATGTATCGGGCTGCGCGCCGCAGTAGGTATGATACTGATATTGCGCTAGGGCTGTAGGAGCCCCTTCGGAGTCTGAACCCCCACAGTGAGTGTGGGCGCCTTTGCATGGATCGGGTTGTACGCCACATCGTCATATGCATTGCATGGAATACATACTTTGGTTTACTTGTACTACGTGGCATAACATATAGCACTCATTCATTATTGGCGCACATGCATTATTTGCCTTACTAACCAGATCTCCTGGTGGAAATTGTTAAAGAGTGCTGAGCCCAATGGGCTGATTGAGTGCAGACTTGCACTGATTGATATTGTACCCAGGTATTGGTTTGTTATCATGAAAGAAATAAAACTAAAAATTGAGATTTCTAAATAATCTACTCACATGTGCTGAAAAGGAATAAAACATAGGGTATTGGAGTTTAAAGATAGTTCTGTATTGTGTAGCATGAGATAGTGCTTTGCGTGGTTTTTCTTTTCTTTATCATTATTTACTTTTATTACCGCTGAGTTTGAAGTACTCACACCCGACTCCATGCACCTTGTGTGCAGATTCAGGTACATCCCAACAGACGTGACCTAGTAGCTACTCAGAGTTATTTTCTGGATAGTCAAGGCAGCTGCCACGTCCGCAAGACCTGACTCTCTTTCCAGCTTACATTTATTCATGTTGTTATGTATTTCCGCACTTTAACACCATTGAAGACACTATTACATTTTATATACTCTGTAGAGGCTCATGACTCGTGACTCCTGGTCTTTGGGAGGTTTTGTTGGTTTGGGACGTGGTTCCCGTATTTGGATATTTTTTTATAATTATTCTATCTTGATTTTTTGTAAAAGTGGTTAAATGTGAGCTGCTAGCTCCATGATTTTGTTGATTGGTCGGGCTTGCCTCGCAGTGTTCTGGGCGCCATCACGATCGAGTTTTGGGGTCGTGACAATAGGAGTTACGGGACACAGACTGGTTACTTAGAGTCTCGCTGATCGATACAGAGACATCTGTATTTATCTACGAGAGGCTATGTAACTGTTTAGGAAACTCTACGTTTCTCTTGGATTGCTTGTCGTGCGATGTTTTTTGGCATAAAATCTAAACTTCTATTTTCCATTCTCTCACAAATGGTGAGGACACGTGCTACTAGCGACGATCAGGTACCCGCGCCCCCTGTTGTCGCCGTCAGAGGATGGGGCCGAGGTAGAGGACGAGGACGCGCCCGAGGTGCAGCCACAGCACCCGTACGCGCTGCCGCTGAGGTGCCACAGGTAGACCAGGTTGGAGCGCAGGCACCTGGTACACCGACTACAGCTGCAACTACTCCAGCACTACAAGAGACCCTGGCCCAGTTCATGAGTATGTACACCACTTTAGCTCAGGCTGGACTGCTTCCTCTCGCTGCAGCAACATCCCAGGCCGGGGGAGGGGCCCAGACTCCCACAGCCGTTACACCTGAGCAGCGTGTGCCAGTGGGACAGGTTCCAGAGATTATGGTTATGCCTCCTGCCGCCCCAGCACAGCCCGGAGGTGGACCAGCTGCCTCCGAGGACGAGCAGCGTAGATTGGAGAGGTTCGAGAAATATGACCCTCCAGTGTTCAGTGGTTTGGCTACAGATGATGCATTGGGTTTTCTGGAGGAGTGTCATCGTATTCTTCGTACCATGGGGATAGTGAAGACCAGCGGGGTTTCCTTCAGTGCTTTTCAGTTTCGTGGGGCCGCTTACGATTGGTGGCGCACGTATGAGTTGGATAGTCGAGAGAAGTCTGCTTTATTGACCTGGACGCAGTTTTCAGATCTGTTTTTGAGGGAGTTTGTTCCACAGAGCCTTATGGATTCTTGGCTCTCGGAGTTTGAGCGGTTGCGACAGGGCTCCATGTCAGTATCGGAGTATGCTATCAGTTTCACCCGTCTAGCCATGCATGCACCGGCTTTGGTAGCCACGGTCCGGGAGAGAGTGCGGAGATTTATTGAGGGCCTGATTCTGCCGATCCGGTCCAGCATGGCCAGAGAGTTGGAGACAGATATATCTTATCAGCAGGCAGTGAGCATTGCCAAGAGGATCGAGAGTATGCTCCCTAGAGAGCGGGGAGAGAGGGAGGCCAAGAGGTCTCGTGAGTCGGGACATTTCTCTGGTGCCCGCACTTCAGCAGCCAGTCATTTTGGCAGGGGTTATTCCGGCTGTCCAGTTCATTCAGCATTGCCAGCAGCCGGTAGTACTCTAGCTCTTCTAGCACCTCAGGAGCCTTATTATGCTCCCCCAGTTTCCAGTGCGCCTCCTGCGCGGGGTACCTCCAGAGGTCATACTAGTGGGGGTGAGGCCGGTCAGTCACAGCCACCGCATCCTCCCAGAGCTTGCTTTGAGTGCGGGGATACTCGCCATCTAGTTAGGGAGTGCCCCGAGCGTAGGAGGGGAGCACCTCCTCAGTTTTTTCAGCCTCAGCGTGGTTCGCAGGGCCAGCATGCCATCATTCCAGCCCCAGCTGCCACTCCACCTGCCCAGCTAGCTAGGGGCGGGGATCAGGGTGCCAGAGGCCGTCCTCAGGAGAGAGGTCAGGCCAGATTTTATGCTATTCCTGATCGCGCTGCGGCTGTTGCATATGATTCTGTCATCACAGGTATTATTCTGGTTAGTCACAGAGAGGCATCAGTTCTATTTGATCCTGGTTCCACTTTTTCATATGAGTCCTCTTATATTGCTTCTCATCTGGGTGTGCCTCGGGATTCTTTGAGTGCCCCCATTTATGTTTCCACTCCAGTGGGAGATTCTTTGGCTGTGGCCTGTGTGTATCGGTCGTGTTTGGTTACCATTTGTGGTTTTGAGACTAGAACGGATCTATTGTTGCTCGGGATGGTCGATTTTGATATTATTCTGGGCATGGACTGGTTGTCGCCCCATTATGCTATTCTTGATTGTCACGCCAAGACCGTGACGCTGGCTATGCCAGGCATTCCACGTATTGAGTGGAGTGGTACTCTAGATCACACCCCTAGCCGTGTTATTTCCTTTCTCAGAGCTTAGCGTATGGTTTAGAAGGGGTGTGCTGCTTATCTAGCTTATGTGCGGGATGTCAGTATTGACACTCCTTCTATTTATTCCATTCCAGTGGTACGTTATTTTGCTGATGTATTTCCAGTTGATCTCCCGGGCATGCCGCCCGACAAAGATATTGACTTTGCTATTGATTTGCTGCCGGGCACTCAGCCCATTTCTATTCCACCATACCGTATGGCTCCTCCTGAGTTGAAGAAGATGAAGGATCGGTTACAGGAGTTATTGGGTAAGGGTTTCATTCGACCCAATGTTTCGCCTTGGGGTGCTCCTATGTTGTTTGTGAAGAAAAAGGACGGTTCCATGCGTATGTGTATTGACTTTCGTCAGTTGAACAAGGTTACAGTGAAGAACCGGCATCCTTTGCCTCGCATTGATGATTTGTTTGACCAGCTACAGGGCGCACATGTGTTTTCTAAGATTGATTTATGCTCTGGGTATTGTCAGCTGAAGATTCCGGAACTAGATATCCCGAAGACTTCCTTCAGGACTCGGTATGGTCACTATGAATTCCTCGTGATGCCTTTTGGGCTGACTAATGCCCCAGCAGCCTTTATGCATTTGATGCACAGTGTGTTTAGGCCACATCTGGACTCGTTCGTGATGGTTTTCATTGATGATATTCTAGTATATTCCCGGAGTCGGGAAGAGCACGAGCAGCATTTGAGGATAGTTCTTCAGATTCTGAGGGAGAATCAGCTATATGCCAAGTTCTCTAAATGTGAATTCTGGTTGAGTTCAGTAGCATTTTTAGGCTACGTGGTGTCGAGCGATGGTACTCGAGTGGATCCGAGGAAGGTGGAAGCCGTGCAGAGTTGGCCTAGACCCTCCTCCGCTACTAAGATTCGTAGTTTCCTTGGTTTGGCGGGCTATTACCGTCGTTTCGTAGAGGGTTTCTCTTCGATCGCAGCACCTATGACCAGATTGACCCAAAAGGGTGCCCCTTTTCAGTGGACAGATGAGTGTGAGGCGAGCTTTCAGAAGCTCAAGAAAGCTTTGACTTCGGCCCCTATATTGATGTTGCCTATAGGTTCAGGGTCCTATACAGTATATTGTGATGGCGCCAAAAACTTGCTGCGATCAAAACACTCACGCAAGTGTACGTGATCGACAAGTAGTATAGTAATAAGTAAAGTATCGTTCCCACGAGGAATTTTTATTAACTTATTGACTGATATTAAATTAACTAATTCTTGATTTATGCTATATAATTCGAAAATATATAAGAGCCACTTTATAATACACTTAATAATGTCACAATTATTCAAGATGAAATTACTACAACCAATTCACAATATTTTTATAATAATATGGACGAATATATTCCAGGGTCATGGACTTGCTAGTAATCATGCTATTTTTCTACTTAGAATCGATTTATTAAATTATCCGGGTTATTGATTATAAGTTTAATAATATTCATAAGAATCTTTCGAGTTCTTATGAATATATCCAAGTTAAATCAATACCTATATGTCTATGGTATTAATATTAACAAGAATGCATTTCCAACGCTTATTTTTCAACCAAACAAGGCAATTAAGTATATATCTATCTTAATTGCAAATCCTTCACCCGATGCCCGAGATTCAAATCTTGTTCTATTTGATTTTATATGCAACCAAGAATTTCCTTGTCAAGTTTAATTCAAAGTTCGTAAATAATATTTCACTGTTAGCTACGCAGTAAAATAATTAAGACCAAAATCAAATAAACAACCCATATCAATAACTTCAAAAAAATCAGTCTAAGCTTCAAATAACAAGATCAACTAACATCCATGACCCTAGAATATTAGAGTGTTTAGCTACTCATGTTCATGCTAAAATCAACAATATTAGTATCTAACATACTACAAAGAAAATACAAGATGAAGGTTTAGATGAACTCTTTAATTTGTTGCTCCAAAGTCTTGATCTTCAATTTCTTGCTTAGCTCCAAGAGGACTTCAATGGTTTCTCTTCTCAAAATGTTCTCTCTTGAATGAATAGTATAATTCCACTCTAATTCAATGTAAAAATCTGATCTCCCAATTATGCACCTTTTCCTTGTTTTTATCCCTTAGTGGAATCCACCCCTTAGTGACAAAATAGTCACTCAATAATACATTTCCGGAACTGGACTAGCACGGGCATGCTAATGGTCACGCTACTGCCCGCGCTAGTAGGGTAACATTCTGTCCGAAATTTTGGACTAGCGCGGGCAAGCTAATGGCCGCGATAATGGCCGCGCTAATGGGGTTTGTGCTCCTTTGTCCTCTTTTGCTCAATTTTCCACATTGTTTACCATCATAAACTCTCACATGCTTAATTGACTCCTGTGAAATATTCAAATCACAATTAGAGCTAACTTTATCATTAATTATAAACATATGACAGTAATTTCTTCTTAATTTAGAGCATATATATATGGGCTATATTACGCAATTTATCCCATTATCAACACCCCACACTTAATTTATTGTTAGTCCTCGAGCAATCACACTAAACTTATAAAAGATTCATCAACTCAACCATTTTACCTTAATGCTTGACACCTAGAACAAAACTGACACATTACATCTAGTAATATAACATTCTAGTTTCTGGACTAACTTTCAAGTGCTATACAATATTCACACTTCTTTGAATTACCCTATACAGAGATCAAGATTTGCTTGTCTGTCACGAATCATATGCCCTCACAATTTTATCAACATTACATATATCAATATGTACAAGAAAGTTCCCTAATTATTTACAATAAGAAAGTTTCACTCACACTCACAAAAGAAGTCACATGCATACAAGTGGTACCATAAGCTTGCCCTTAATGTAAATCTCTACTAATGCAGGCTTGTTCGATCAAAAATCAATTAGGACTTTTTCTTCTGGTTGTAATGTGGGTTAAGGGGCTGGTAGGATTTATTTTGGGACTAGTGACTAGTCCTAAGCACTTTAACACATTACTCAATCATTTTTAGCGCAAATTCTTCAATCTTAATAATAATTGCATCAATCAATTCACTCCTAGCAGTGTTCCATCTTTCTTTTAAGCACTGCTTTAATTCACACTCCACTGGCAGTAATAAAACAATATACATATATTTGTACAATCATAAGTTTTTAATAAAAACTGATGCCCAATCTGTCAAATATATGTTTGACAAAGATTTTAAGCATGATGTTTCTAAGCTCATGTTTGCTAGATGGCGAGCTCAACTAGCACCTTTTGATTTTGAAATTGTTTATAAAAAGGGAACTGATAACTCTCTTCCTGACTTTTTATCTCGTGAATATCTTGAATAATGAGTTATTACACCAACTTCTTCAACGATGAGACTCTTATTTCCATTATAAGAGCGATTCCTTTAAATAAAGACGTACAAAGTCTTATTATTGATAAAGTAATCACTTCGATTATGGACGATGATTTTGAATTTTCAATTCATGATTATTCTGATGTTTCTAATCAGGATCTTAATTGGTTATACCGTGACGAAGATTTCTACTTTTCCGAATGATTTACTATCTGTGCAGAATGGACCCTCCTTGGGCCACCAGAGGAAGAGGTAAGGGAAAAACACCCTCTCGATCATCCTCAAATTATCAAAATCGATCATATCAAGGATCGTCATATGGATCCTCATCTTCCCCAATAATACAATCGGGCAGAAAACAATTGATAAATTCAAAAATTATCCAGCAAGAAGAATCTTCTTCTTCTTCTTCAATACATCTGGAAGATATCTCAGAAGACAGTCCGTTATACGGGCACTTACAAGCATATTTAGCCAGCAAAAAGCAAAGTGATACATTTGCTTCAATCGCTAAAGATGATGAAGATACTAAATCCTATGAGAAATTGCTCAAGAAAGAAATGATATTTCTTTTGGAAAACTCTGAAATTCAAAGAAAAGACGAGCCGTGGAAGATATTCCAGAGATACCTTATTAATGGATTATATTATCCGGGTGAATCATATAAAACCCGATCTTATTATGAAACTATCCTTACAACTACGGGTAGTGCAGAGATTCAACACTTCTCTGGTTACAATACTTCCGAGAATGTTTATAGCTTCTCAAAGATTATTATCAAACAGATAATATCTGTTGACGAATGGGGAATATCTACCATGAAAGAAAGGCAGATAAGTCTAAACAAATCCCTTATGAGTTTCACCTACTGGGATTATATCACAGCATTTGATAAAGTGCTATACTACAATAATGATCGACATAAGCATACTTGGTTTATCAAGATATGTGCAAAGATATTCTCTGCACCTATTCCAAACTGGTTTATAAACTGGTGGTCATATCATGGCCCTACGGTAAATATTTTACCTGAACCATTTCTGAAGTTATACAAAGAATGGACGAAGATTTCGCCATTTCTTACCCAATTATACTATGCAGATCATATATGTTTTTTGGAACGTATAGATCAATTATATTTCTTTATTGAATTCTCAATCTCTTGGATTCATCCAGAATTCGGTTATACCGAAGAAAAAATCCCTTGCTTATACAGGGTATTTTACAATAATTTTTGGGATAAATTAATGAAAATTGATCCCAAAACAAAGCAACTTTATGGACAAGAGTTATTAGACACCATTAAGTCACAAATCCAGTTATACTCGGAGGTGTCTCAGAAAACCATCTTATATGATGATTGTTCAGTGAGGCATATTGCCCGAAGAATCTCTATTCAGGAAGGAGATAAAACCGAACTAATCCAGCAATACCTGGACGAAGTTAAAAGAAACTTGATAGAGACTATTAAAAAAACTGAAAAGTCTGACTCATCAATGCAAAGTGAAACAAGCAACGAAGATTTACAAGACTCTCAGCCGATGGAAACTGAGAAAATATTATCTGATAACGAGATCCGCAAGGTGGAAAATTTCCTCCAAACAGTAGAAAAAGACGGAAAAAAGAAACAATAAAGCCGCCGGACCTACTGACAAGACAGGTGAACAGTAGATATACCGTGCAAAGGCCCGCATGAGGGACCTACTTACTATTTATGAACAGTAGAAACACTGTGTAAACAGTAAAAACACTGTGTATGGGCCCACATAAGGGACCCACTTTTTACTATTGATAGATTCTTTTTTTCTTTTATAAATAGGAGCCTTCATTCATTAGGAAGGCAAGGAAGAAAATACCTTTCTTCTTGAAAGCTCTCTCTCTCTCTTCTCTATTGTAAACATCTCTTTCTCTTTGTAAAGTTTTATTTTCAAGAAAGAATACAGTGATACGTATTCTCCAAAGGGCTAAGGTACTTTTGTTCTTCATCTCTTCTGTCTTCTCCTTCTCCTCTCCGTAAGCCGTGACTATGTCCGGCTGAGAATATTCATGTCTATGTTAGTTTTCTAACGTCTTATACTTGTTTACTATGAAAGATCTAGACTTATCAAAATATAAAGGAATTTTATAAAGAATTTTTGACTTGGTTCCGGGATGGTGGTACAGTCGGGTACATTACTATCTTTACTGGCTCCGTCTAACAAGCCGTGTTTTAAGCCCGCTAAGCTGAGTGCGTTAGGGCATCTTCATCACGGTCAGAATGGTTAGACAAGAGCTAGTATAGATAACTAGTATGTTCCAGACAGGCCCCTTGCTTGGGTAAAAGATTACCATACAGTCATTAAGCTTTGTAAAATTCTTCTATATTTTTGACTCTTGAGTCCTTATTGATTGTGCGGATTACCGCCGGTCCTTAAGCTAAAGGATACAATTTACTGTATCTGTGTATAGGCTACGCGGACCACCGCATGCCTATCCAGAGATCCTGTTAATGGTTGGTATATATATATATATATATATATATATTCTTTTAATACAACATTCAGTGCACCTTTCTAACTTTCATTGGTTCCGTTCACAAACCACCCCACACTTAGTTCCTTTGTACTTCTTTTAGCGCTCATTTTACAATTAAAGTGCTTTAAGAGGTTAAAGGGATCAAAATAGCAATTAAGAACAAAAATGGTATAGGCTTGTAATGTGGGTGCCAAATAAAGGTTTCAAGGCTATAAATTGTTAACTAGGGATAGATTTTATTTGATTTAAGCAATTGAGTTCAAAAAGATCAAGGAAAGCCTAACATCATTTTTTAAAACCGAGAGTCACCTGAAATTTCGCTTCAATTCACATGCTAGGCAAGTTCTAGACACACTGACACTACATGGACTATGCAAAAAAAAATCTCACCACACATGGCATACGACTCATTAAGATCAACTCATCGAGATACTCTATTATGAGTACTCATTTCAGTAGCAAACATGCAATTAAGGCACTTTCAGTCAAATTCCTTTAAAACTAAATATTATATTCTAGGATCTAATGTGTTCAGGTGTATTAGCAATAAGGATTCTCTTTTATTTTATATCTTGTAATTCTTTATTTTAATACACAAAGTATAAATTAAAAACTACCTATACCCGGTTCAAAATAAGCCCTTGGAAAAGAACCGTGACTCAAAGAAAAACCAAGGGGGATTTGTTACCTACACAAAATATTTTACACTATCTACTCTATATGACACAAACATGTACTTTAAATAATATTAATTTGAACAATATTAAATCACCAAACATTTAACTTCAAAAATTCAAGACATCACTCCAAAACAATACTAATGACAACAATATTGATGCTCTAGCAAACCAACAATACTAACATTCCAACAATAATAAACTAGCCAAAATAATCCACAATACCAAACAAGATAAAAACAAATATAGAAATGTTGCAAAAGGGGCTCCTCCACCCCACACTTAAAATTGAAGACATGTCCCCATGTCTTCCATTAAAAGTATAAGTTTAAGCAAAAATACTTCCTCGAAGCCTTAATCTTGATCAGAGATAGAATTGGCATCAACATTGAATGCCCTACCCAAAGCTCGAAGCCAGCCCATTATCCTCTTTTCTGACTTCTTTTGTTGAGTTAGCATTTGCCCAACACTCCCGGCCAGATCATTCACTAAAGTCTTTATTTGTTCGATTTCTTGCTCCATGCGGTCTAACCGTTGTCCTCGAGTGGCCCTAGACGGGCCAGCAACATCTGAAACCTGTGGTTCAACACGCTGGGCTTCATCCCCTATTTCCGCATCAATTGCTTCAGCTTGTTGGGTTTCCTCCTCATCATTATCGCTTTCGTCAGAATCATCACCATCCAAATCTGCTTGAATGTCCTCTCTACCTGTGGTGACCCTTTCTGCCGTGAATGGATTCATTTGTCTCAATCGACCATCGATGTCTAGATTGTTTTGAACATTAGCTTGCAAACACAAGAGTGTTACCAGTGATGGATAGTACATACCATACCTTTGAACTCGAACTCTCTAGAACATCTCATTGTGTTTCAAATGTGGCACATCAAACAATCTTCCAGTCATGAGGCACCAAATTAAGCAAACACGAGGTTTGTTCACCTCTGTTAGATTCTTTGATGGCAGCAAACGACTGTTAATGAAGTACAACCAACACTTAGGTACAAACTTGAGGGCGTTGGCATGAAACTTGCTCCCATATTTAAACCACTGTATTCGAGCTTCCGGTCGACAAATGACGTCAGTGAAGGTTTCCCATTGAGTATGTTTTCTATTGTTTGTTGGGTATGCATCTATGGTCCTCTCGTCCCATGGTGGCAGCATGTATGCTGCCCTAATTGTCTCCACTGATGCATTGACCAACCGTCTACGCACCGTAACATTGAAATCATTATGCTCCGGGAGATTTGCATAGAATTCCCGCACAAGCATCACGTTTCCAATGATTGGCTCTTCAAAGAAGATGTCAAGTCCCCGCCTCCTCAATTCTATTGGTATGTTGGGACAGTAGTTTGATAACGCAATAGCATCCATTGCTTGCTCTGGTATGATACTCTTGTCTTTTTTTTTTATGAAATTTGTCCTCTACTTTTCCAGATACAAATTTCTTGCTGTTAAAGAGCTGGGCATCAACAGATCTGCGTGGCCTTCCCCCAACATTTGTTGTAGCTGGGTGTCTGGATGAAGAAGCTTCTGATGGGCGCTTACAAGGAGCCATTAGACCTGCCAAAAAGTGAAGGTTAACAATGTTCATTCAGGTGATCAATCCGGACTACTTAGACTTCATCACGAATTTGATCACAATACTACCTTCATAGAAACATTTTATCAAACATGTTGTGAGCATGTTTGATGTTATGCCTTAAACAACATTCTACAAGGATGTTTTCATCCACAACAACCAAACAACATTACTATTTTACAAACTATATAACACTAAAATTTTCAGCCCAAATTAAGAACAAAATATGCCACAATATATATATATATATATATATATATATATGACATCTAACATTACAACTAAAATAGGGGTGTTATTTCAAGTTACCATCTACATTCATATGAACAATATAGTAAAGAAACAAAATTCTACATAATGATTCTATTTACATGATTAATTCTAACAATAAGTCACATAAACAAACTTAATCTATAAACTAAGAAGGCAACCTTTCTTTTTACAAAGAACATTAAGAAAAACGAAATACATACAATATAAAAAAAATTCAAAGTTAGAAACACCAAAGAAAGAAAGAGAGAAAAGCTTACCTTAATGGAGATGGTCTTGGGAATTTTGGAAGATTTAGGAGTTGGAGAAATTGGTTTTTGAAGAAGATAAGAGAAGAGGCGTTAGGGTTAGAGTAGATAGTGAGGGGAATGGGTGTTTAATGATTTTTGGGGTTGGGGTATGTTAGTATACTTAAAAACCTTTAAAAAATGCGGACATTTCACTGGACTAGCACGGGCATTAGCACGGCCGCGCTAGTCTGGCGCGGGTTAAGGCAGAAAGTTAGCCCATTAACTTTGGCTCTAGTGCGAACACTAGCGCGGCCGCCCTAATGGGTTTTTATTTTTATTTTATGCATAATGCAATCATACCTTAGCATCCCTCCTTGTTGTCCTACAATTATCAACACACAATTAACACCCAAACAAACTAAAAATGAAGAAAATAACACACTAAAAAAATGACAAATATCGCTACTATTGGGTTGCCTCCCAACAAGCGCCTGATCTACTGTCGCGTCACGACTTCACAATTCATCAAACATCATTTAATTCTATCGAGGTCTTGTGACGATTAATGTCACCACCCCAATAGTGTTTCACCATTTCTCCATTCACCAGAAAAGTTTCACATGAGTTTTTGTCCCTTAATTCTATTGCTCCATAGGGACTCACACTTACCACCACAAAAGGTCCTGCCCAACGGGATTTGAGCTTTC
The DNA here is from genome assembly GCA_032618575.1 of Nicotiana noctiflora. Lineage (NCBI taxonomy): Eukaryota > Viridiplantae > Streptophyta > Magnoliopsida > Solanales > Solanaceae > Nicotiana > Nicotiana noctiflora. The sequence continues at coordinate 259,326 of JASVEL010001869.1, read as the reverse complement.
CCAGAAAGAGTTTCAACCTAGAATTGAATAACAGAACTTGTTGCCCCGATTCAAACTCATGATGTTGGATATTCTTATCATGCCATCTCTTGGTCCTTTCTTTATATAATTTGGCATTTTCATAAGCATTCAACCTAAACTCATCAAGTTCGTTGAGTTGTAGCAGCCTTTTTTCACCAGCTAAATCCATATCCACATTTAAATTTTTGATTGCCCAATATGTTTTGTGTTCAAGTTCAACAGGCAAATGACATGCCTTTCCATAAACTAACCTGTATGGAGAAGTACCTATTGGAGTCTTGTATGCAGTTCGGTAGGCCCACAAAGCATCTTCTAATTTAATAGACCAATCCTTCCTGTTTGCATTAACTATTTTCTCCAAAATCTGTTTTATCTCTCGATTAGATACTTCAACTTGACCACTCGTTTGAGGGTGGTACGCAGCAGAAACTTTGTGTTTTACCCCATATTTTGATAAAACATTTTTAAATAGTTTGTTACAAAAGTGTGTTCCTCCGTCACTTATCAACACCCTTGGAGTTCCAAAGCGTGTGAAAATATGTTTCTTAACAAAACTTACCACAACTTTTGCATCATTTGTAGGAAGAGCAATGGCTTCAACCCACTTAGACACATAGTCTACTGCAACCAGAATGTATCTATGACCATTAGAACCTGGAAATGGTCCCATGAAGTCAATTCCCCAAACATCAAACAATTCCACCACCAAAAAATTCTGCAAAGGCATCTCATTTCTCTTTGTGATTGTACCTGTTCTTTGACACCTGTCACAAGTTTTAACAAACACATGAGCATCTTTAAATAAGGATGGCCAGTAAAAACCTGATCGGAGAACCTTTTGTGATGTGTCTATCTCCACTATGATGACCTCCATATGAAGAAGAATGACAGTCATGCAAGATGGCATTCATTTCTTCTTCAGGTACACACCTTCTAACCAATTGTTCAGCACATTATTTGTAGAGAAAGGGCTCGTCCCATATATATGATTTCACATCATGGAAGAATCTTCTCCGTTGATCAGCTATGATTTCTAATGGCATCACCCCACTTGCAATATAATTTATAAAGTCAGCATGCCATGGAGTCTCATCAGATGTGATGGCTAACATATGTTCATCTGGGAACGTTTCTTTTATTGAGTCCCCTTCAATCACATGACCTCTGTTTTCCAATTTGGACAAATGATCTACCACTTGATTCTCAGTACCTTTTCTATCTCGTATCTTGTAACGACCCGACCGGTCGTTTTAGAAAATTGCGCCCCAATCCCTAATTTAACAGTTCCCCTAAGTTCATTTCTTCTATTGTGGGTTGCCGGGAGAGTCGGTTCCGAAAATTTGAGCATTTTGGGACACTTAGTCCCTAAATAAGAGCTTTGAAACTAGAAAACGGTCCGTAGCCGGAACAGTGTTAAGACGATCTCGGAACGGAAATCCGATGGTTCCATTAGCTCAGTTAGGTGATTTCGGGGTTAGGAGCGCGTTCGGAATGTATTTTGGAGGTCCGTAGCTCAATTAGGCTTGAAATGCCGAAGGTTGAAATTTTGGCGAATCCGAACGATAGGTGAGATTTTGATCCGGGTGTCGGAATGGAATTCCGACAATTCCTGTAGCTTCGTTATGTGATTTTGGATATGTCCGCAAATTTTCAGGTCATTCGGACGTCGTTTGGTTGGGTTTTAGATCGAATGTGCAATTCGGAAAGTTTTAAGAAATTTAGGCTTGAATTCGATGTGAATTATGTGTTTTGATGTTGTTAGACGTGTTTTGATGATTAGAATAAGTTCGTATCATGTTTTGGAATAGGTTGGTGGTTTTCGTTGGGATCCCGGGGTCTCGGGATGAATCCGGGGGTCCAATCGGGCTATTTCATGCCTTTTAGAAATGCTGTTAACTGCTGGTGTGTGCTGCAGACGAATGCTCTATGCGATCGCAATGGGCTGATGCGATCGCATAGAAGGTTTTGGAGAGGCCAAGTATTTGTTCTATGCGATCGCGGGCAAGGTTATGCGATCGCATAGTTCTACAAAGTTGTTCTCTGCGATCGCGTACAGCCCTATGCGATCGCATAGTGTATAGAGAAGAGGGGTCCCAGATCCAGCTTTTGTTCTAAGCGATCGCGGAGCAGGGTATGCGATCGCATAGGTATATTTTGGTGAGCATTGCGATCGCATTTAGGAATATGCGATCGCATAGAGTAGTTTGGCGAGGGTCGAAATTTGTGCTATGCGATCGCAACAGGGATCATGCGATCGCATAGAGTAAAAATGTCTGGCAGTGATTTAAGTCCAGAACAGTCAACCCGCGACCCTCATTCGCAAAACGCCATTTTTGAGCTCCAAGAGAGGATTTTGAAGGGGAAACGCTGGGATATCATCGGGAGGTCATCGGGGGTAAGTCTCTTGACCTTAATTCGTTGGTTTATCATGAAATCCATGATTATTTCACCGAAATTGGAAGATTAAAGGTGGGTTTGAGCCCTAGGCCTAAATGTTAGAAAATCTTTGATTTGAATGGGCAAACGGAGTCCGATTTCGATAAATTTTATATGCACGGACTCGTATTGAGATAAGGAACCCGAATATATATTTTTCGTGATTTTTCGATAAGCGTACCGAAAGTCGGGTTTTGGCAACTTGTGGGTTTTGGTGAATTTTGAGTTATTTTGATTGGGTAATGCCCAATTGGCCTATTTTGACGTGATTCTATTGATTTTATCAGATACTACACGTGTGGAGGCCGACATTCATGGCAAGAGGGTTATTACTTAGCGGTTTTGTACCGGAATTGAGGTAAGTGGCTTGTCTAACCTCGTGTGGGGGAACTTTCACCCCTAGGATATTATGTGATAGTTTAAATGCCTTGTACGCGAGGTGACGGGCGTGTACATGCGCTGGTTGTTGTAACACACACTTTACTTGAATTGTCCGATTAGTGATATTCCTGCTCTTAGCTGATAAAAGCGTTACCATTACCCGGTATTACTTAGAAAAGCATGATTAGCTAGGATTCAACATGTTTAATTGCCTAGTTGATTTACTTGAACTCTTGATAAATTGTTGGCACTAATTTTGATGAAGTTGTAATTTAACATATTATATTCTCTCTGTGTGTTTTCTTTATTTGATGTGTTTGTGGACTGCGGGTTCAATTCCCGGAGATCCCAGGGCTGTGGGTTCGATTCCCAGAGACCCGGAGTGATATTGTTTGTGGACTGCGGGTTCAATTCCCGGAGATCCCAGTGGGTTCGATTCCCAGAGACCCGGATTGCTATTGTTTGTGGACTGCGGGTTCAATTCCCGGAGATCCTGAGTTATTGAGATATGGACTGCGGGTTCGATTCCCGGAGATCCTGCGTTATTGATATATTATTGAGATGTGGACTGCGGGTTCGATTCCCGGAGATCCTGAGTTATTGAGATATTATTGAGACATGGGCTGCGGGTTCGATTCCCGGAGACCCAGAGGTACTGAGAATGGGACTGTGGGTTCAATTCCCACAGATCCTGGATTTGTTTATTTGAGTTGGTTATTTGTTGTTAGCTTAATCGTAGACGGTTGCAGTAATTTTCATAATGTTGTTATTTCGGAAATTATTATCATTTAAACTGTTTATTTTGTTTTCATCATTATATTATTGTTTCTCAGTAGGGCCCTGACCTACCTCGTCACTACTCCATCGAGGTTAGGCTTGGCACTTACCGAGTACCGCCGTGGTGTACTCATGCTACTCTTCTGCACACTTTTGTTGTGCAGATCCAGGTACATCAGAGCAGGCTCGTACTAGGTGATTCTGCAGCTTTCTGGGAGACTTCGAGGTATGATCCGCTACGTCCGCGGATCCGGAGGCTTCCCTTCTATTCTAGTATTACTAGTTGACATTTTTCTTCATTTCGTTGTTAGATACTCTTTACACATAGAGCCACAGTTGTATTTCCCTTTAGTCTGTGTTACCGTGGGGTTTTGGATCTTGGTAGTGTTTATTTATTGTGTGACGGATGTATGTGCCAAGTGGCACGGATTACATATCTTTTATGTTATTTTCCGCTGTTTCTTATTTAAGTAATTATAAACTTGTAAAATCCGCAACGTGTTAGGCTTATCTAGTCGTGGGGACTGGGTGCCGTCATGACATGTTCACCATTGGTGAACTAGGGTCGTGACAAGTTGGTATCCGAGCTCTAGGTTCATAGGAGTCACGGGACACAGACCGGTTACTTAGAGTCTCGCTGATCGATACGGAGACGTCTGTATTTATCTACGAGGGGCTATGTAACTGTTTAGGAAACTCTTCATTTTTTTGGATTCCTTGTCGTGTGATATTTTTGGCATCAAAAATCTAAACTACTGCTTTCTATTCTCTCACAGATGGTGAGGACACGAGCTAACCGCGATGATCGGGTACCCGCGCCCCCTGTTGCTGCCGTCAGAGGCCGGGGCCGAGGTAGAGGACGAGGACGCGCCCGAGGTGCAGCCATAACACCCGCGCGCGTTGCCGCTGAGGTGCCACCGGTAGACCAGGTTGGAGCGGAGGCACCTGGTACACCGACTACAGCTGCTACTACTCCAGCACTACAGGAGACCCTGGCTCAGTTCATGAGCATGTATACCACTTTGGCCCAGGCAGGATTGCTTCCTCTTGTTGCAGCTACATCTCAGGCCGGGGGAGGGGCCCAGACTCCCGTAGCCGTTACACCGGAGCAGCGTGTGCCAGTGGGACATGTTCCAGATGTTTTGGTTATGCCTCCTGCCGCCCAGCACAACCGGGAGGTGGACCAGCTGCCTCTGAGGACGAGCAGCGTAGATTAGAGAGGTTCAAGAAATATGACCCTCCAGTGTTTAGTGGTCTGGTTTCAGATGATGCATTGGGTTTTCTAGAGGAGTGTCATCGTATTCTTCGTACTATGGGGATTGTGGAGACCAGCGGGGTTTCCTTCACTGCTTTTCAGTTTCGCGGGGCCGCTTATGATTGGTGGCGCACGTATGAGTTGGATAGTCCAGAGGAGTCTGCTTCATTGACTTGGACGCAGTTTTCAGATCTGTTTTTGAGGGAGTTTGTTCCACAGAGCCTTAGGGATTCTTGGCGTTCGGAGTTTGAGCGGTTGCGACAGGGCTCCATGTCAGTATCGGAGTATGCCATCAGTTTCACCCGTCTGGCCAGGCATGCACCGGCCTTGGTAGCCACGGTTCGGGAGAGAGTGCGGAGATTTATTGAGGGCCTGATTCCGCCGATCCGGTCCAGCATGGCCAGAGAGTTGGAGACAGATATATCTTATCAGCAGGCAGTTAGCATTGCCGGGAGGATCGAGAGTATGCTCCCTAGAGAGCGGGGAGATAGAGAGGCCAAGAGGTCTCGTGAGTCGGGCCATTTCTCTGGTGCCCGTACTTCAGCAGTCGGTCGTTTTGGCAGGGGTTATTCCGGTCGTCCAGTTCACTCAGCATTGCCCGCAGCCGGTAGCACTCCAGGTCTTCCAGCACCACAGGAGCCTTATTATGCTCCCCCAGTTTCCAGTGCACCTCCTGCACGGGGTCCTTCCAGGGGTCAGACTAGTGGGGTTGAGGCCGGTCAGTCACAGCCACCGCGTCCTCTCGGAGCTTGTTTTGAGTGCGGGGATACTCGCCACCTGGTTAGGGAGTGCCCCAGGCGTAGGAGGGGAGCACCTCACCAGTCTTCGCAGCATCAGCGTGGTTCTCAGGGTCAGCAGGCTATCATTCCAGCTCCAGCTGCTATTCCACCTGCCCAGCCAGCCAGGGGCGGGGGTCAGGGTTCTAGAGGCCGCCCTCGAGAGGGGGGACAAGCCAGATTCTATGCTATTCCTGATCGCGCTGCGGCTGTTGCATCTGACTCTGTTATCACAGGTATTATTCTGGTTAGTCACGGGGAGGCATCGGTTCTATTCGACCCTGGTTCCACTTTTTCATATGTGTCTTCTTACTTTGCTTCTCATCCGGGTGTGCCTCGGGATTCTTTGAGTGCCCCCATTTATGTTTCCACTCCGGTGGGTGATTCTTTGGCTGTGGACCGCGTATATCGGTCGTGTTTGATTACCATTAGTGATTTTGAGACCAGAGCGGATCTATTGCTGCTTGGGATGGTCGATTTTGATATTATTCTGGGCATGGACTGGTTGTCGCCCATTATGCTATTCTTGATTGTCACGCCAAGACCGTGACGCTGGCTATGCCAGGCATTCCACGTATTGAGTGGAGTGGTACTCTAGATCACACCCCTAGCCGTGTTATTTCTTTTCTCGGAGCTCAGCGTATGGTTGAGAAGGGGTGTGCTGCTTATCTAGCCTATGTGCTGGACGTCAGTATTGACACTCCCTCTATTGATTCTGTTCATGTGGTACGTGACTTTACTGATGTATTTCCAGCTGATCTTCCGGGCATGCCGCCCGATAGAGATATTGACTTTGCTATTGACTTGTTGCCGGGCACTCAGCCCATTTCTATTCCACCGTACCGTATGGCTCCTCCCGAATTAAAGGAGTTGAAGGATCAGTTACAGGAGTTATTGGGCAAGGGTTTTATTCGACCCAGTGTTTCGCCTTGGGGTGCTCCTGTATTGTTTGTGAAGAAAAAGGATGGTTCTATGCGTATGTGTATTGACTATCGTCAGCTGAATAAGGTTACAGTGAAGAACCGGTATCCTTTGCCCCGTATTGATGATTTATTTGACCAGTTACAAGGCGCACATGTGTTTTCTAAGATTGATTTGCGCTCTTGGTATCACCAGCTGAAGATTCGGGAGCCAGATATCCCGAAGACTGCCTTCAGGACCCGGTATGGTCACTATGAGTTCCTCGTGATGTCTTTTGGGTTGACTAATGCCCCAGCAGCATTTATGCATTTGATGCACAGTGTGTTCAGGCCTTATCCGGACTCGTTCGTGATTGTCTTCATTGATGATATTCTAGTATATTCTCGGAGCCGGGAAGAGCACGAGCAGCATTTGAGGATAGTGCTTCAGATCCTGAGGGAGAAGCAACTTTATGCCAAGTTCTCTAAATGTGAATTTTGGTTGAGTTCAGTGGCATTTTTGGGCCACGTGGTGTCGAGTGATGGTATTCGAGTAGATCCGAGGAAGGTGGAGGCCGTGCAGAGTTGGCCCAGACCCTCCTCATCTACTGAGATTCGTAGCTTCCTTGGCCTGGCGGGTTATTACCTTCATTTTATAGAGGGGTTCTCTTCGATCGCAGCACCTATGACTAGATTGACCCAAAAGGGTGCCCCTTTTCGGTGGACAGAGGAGTGTGAGGCGAGCTTTCAAAAGCTCAAGACAGCATTGACTTTGGCCCTTATCTTGATGTTGCCTACCGATTCAGGGTCCTATACGGTATATTGTGATGCCTCACGAGTTGGACTCGGTGCAGTATTGATGCAGGACGGTAGGGTGATTGCCTACGCGTCGAGACAGCCGAAGGTGCATGAGAAGAATTACCCTGTTCATGATTTGGAGCTAGCTGCCATTGTTCACGCCTTGAAAATTTGGCGTCATTATTTATATGGGGTTCCTTGTGAGATCTACACTGATCACCGGAGCTTGCAGCACTTGCTTAAGCAGAAGGACCTGAATATGCGTCAGAGGAGATGGTTGGAACTACCGAAGGACTATGATATTACTATTCTCTATCATCCGGGCAAGGCTAATGTGGTTGCTGATGCCTTGAGTCGTCGGGCGGAGAGTTTGGGGAGTTTGGCATATCTACCCGCTTCGGAGAGGCCTATGGCGATGGATGTTCAGGCTTTGGCCAGGCAGTTTGTTAGACTGGATCTTTCGGAGCCCGGCCGGGTTCTAGCTTGTGTGGTTTCTCGGTCTTCTCTATTTGACCGCATCAGGGAGCGTCAGTTCGACGACCCTCATTTGCTTGTCCTTCGGGATAGAGTTCGGCGTGGTGATGCTCGAGATGTTACCATCGGGGATGATGGAGTTATGAGGATGCAGGGGCGTATCTGTGTGCCCAATGTAGATGATCTTCGAGAGCTGATTCTAGCAGAGGCCCATGGTTCGCCGTATTCCATCCATCCGGGTGCCGCGAAGATGTATCAGGACTTGAAACAACATTACTGGTGGAGGCGGATGAAGAGGGATATAGTTGATTATGTTTCTAGATGCCTCAACCGCCAGCAGGTGAAGTATGAGCATCAGCGTCCGGGTGGATTGATGCAGCAGATTGAGATTCCCGAGTGGAAATGGGAGCGCATTACCATGGACTTTGTATCTGGGCTTCCACGGACTGTTAGGAAGTTTGATTCCATTTGGGTTATTGTGGATCGGCTGACCAAGTCCGCCCATTTTATACCGGTGAGCACTACTTATTCATCGGAGCGACCGGCGGAGATCTATATCAAGGAGATAGTTCGGCTGCATGGTATTCCAGTTTCCATCATTTCAGATAGAGGCACTCAGGTTCACTTCACGGTTCTGGAGAGCTGTACAGCAGGAGTTAGGTACTCGGGTGGAGCTGAGCACAGCATTTCACCCCCAGACTGATGGGCAGTCCGAGCGCACTATTCGGATTTTGGAGGATATGCTCCGTGCGTGCGTGATTGAGTTTGGAGGTTCATGGGATCACTTCTTGCCACTGGCGGAGTTTGCTTATAACAACAGCTACCAGTCTAGTATTCGGATGGCACCGTACGAGGCCCTATATGGTAGGAGGTGCAGGTCTCCCGTGGGTTGGTTTGAGCCGGGCGAGGCCAGGTTACTAGGTACTGATATGGTTCAGGAGGCTATGGACAAGGTCAAGGTGATTCGGGACAGACTTCGTGCGGCCCAGTCTAGACAGAAGAGTTATGCGGACAAGAAGGTTCGCGATGTGGCTTTTATGGTTGGTGAGCGGGTTCTGCTTCGAGTCTCGCCCATGAAGGGCGTTATGAGGTTTGGGAAGAAAGGGAAGCCGAGTCCTAGATTTATTGGCCCTTTTGAGATTTTGAGGCATGTTGGGGAGGTTGCTTATGAGTTGGCCTTACCTCCCAGCCTAGCCGGAGTTCACCCCGTATTTCATGTCTCCATGCTCCGGAGATACCATGGTGACCCGTCGAACGTGTTGGATTTCACATCTGTTCAGCTAGACAAGGATCTGTCTTATGTTGAGGAGCCAGTAGCCATTCTAGACAGGCAAGTCAGAAAGCTAAGGTCAAGCCGGTCGAGGAGGCGACTTGGGAGACCGAGCAGGATATGCGCAGCCAGTACCCTCATCTTTTCACTACTCCGGGTATGTTTTCTATGCTCGTTCGAGGACGAACGAATCTTTAAGTGTGGGAAGATGTAACGACCCGACCGGTCGTTTTAGAAAATTACGCCCCAATCCCTAATTTAATTGTTTCCCTAAGTTCATTTCTGCTATTGTGGTTTGCCGGGAGAGTCGGTTCTGAAAATTTGAGCATTTTGGGACACTTAGTCCCTAAATAAGAGCTTTGAAACTAGAAAACGGTCTGTAGCCGGAACAGTGTTAAGACGATCTCGGAACGGAAATCCAATGGTTCCATTAGCTCCGTTAGGTGATTTCGGGGTTAGGAGCGCGTTCGGAATGTATTTTGGAGGTCCGTAGCTCAATTAGGCTTGAAATGCCGAAGGTTGAAATTTTGGCGAATCCGAATGATAGGTGAGATTTTGATCCGAGGGTCGGAATGGAATTCCGACAATTCCTGTAGCTTCGTTATGTGATTTTGGATATGTCCGCAAATTTTCAGGTCATTCGGACGTCGTTTGGTCGGGTTTTAGATCGAATGTGCAATTCGGAAAGTTTTAAGAAATTTAGGCTTGAATTCAATGTGAATTATGGGTTTTGATGTTGTTAGACGTGTTTTGATGATTAGAATAACTTCGTATCATGTTTTGGAATAGGTTGGTGGTTTTCGTTGGGATCCCGGGGGTTCGGGATGAATCCGGGGTCCAATCGGGCTATTTCATGCCTTTTAGAAATGCTGTTAACTGCTGGTGTGTGTTGCAGACGAATGCTCTATGCGATCGCAATGGGCTGATGCGATCGCATAGAAGGTTTTGGAGAGGCCAAGTATTTGTTCTATGCGATCGCGGGCAAGGTTATGCGATTGCATAGTTCTGCAAAGTTGTTCTCTGCGATCACGTACAGCCCTATGCGATCGCATAGTGTATAGAGAAGAGGGGTCCCAGGTCCAGCTTTTGTTCTATGCGATCGCGGAGCAGGGTATGCGATCGCATAGGTATATTTTGGTGAGCATTGCGATCGCATTAAGGACTATGCGATCGCATAGAGTAGTTTGGCGAGGTCAAAATTTGTTCTATGCGATCGCAACAGGGATCATGCGATCGCATAGAGTAAAAATGTCTGGCAGTGATTTAAGTCCAGAACAGTCAACCCGCGACCCTCATTCGCAAAAAGCCATTTTTGAGCTCCAAGAGAGGATTTTGAAGGGGAAACGCTGGGATATCATCGGGAGATCATCGGGGGTAAGTCTCTTGACCTTAATTCGTTGGTTTATCATGAAATCCATGATTATTTCACCGAAATTGGAAGATTAAAGGTGGGTTTGAGCCCTAGGCCTAAATGTTAGAAAATCTTTGATTTGAATAGGCAAACGGAGTCCGATTTCGATAAATTTTATATGCACGGACTCGTATTGAGATAAGGAACCCGAATATATATTTTTCGTGATTTTTCGATAAGCGTACCGGAAGTCGGGTTTTGGCAACTTGTGGGTTTTGGTGAATTTTGAGTTATTTTGATTGGGTAATGCCCAATTGGCCTATTTTGACGTGATTCTATTGATTTTATCAGAATACTACACTTGTGGAGGCCGACATTCGTGGCAAGAGGGGTTATTACTTAGCGGTTTTGTACCGGAATTGAGATAAGTGGCTTGTCTAACCTCGTGTGGGGGAACTTTCACCCCTAGGATATTATGTGATAGTTTAAATGCCTTGTACGCGAGGTGACGGGCGTGTACATGCGCTGGTTGTTGTAACACACACTTTACTTGAATTGTCTGATTAGTGATATTCCTGCTCTTAGCTGATAAAAGCGTTACCATTACTCGGTATTACTTAGAAAAGCATGATTAGCTAGGATTCAACATGTTTAATTGCCTAGTTGATTTACTTGAACTCTTGATAAATTGTTGGCACTAATTTTGATGAAGTTGTAATTTAACATATTATATTCTCTCTGTGTGTTTTCTTTATTTGATGTGTTTGTGGATTGCGGGTTCAATTCCCGGAGATCCCAGGGCTGTGGGTTCGATTCCCAGAGACCCGGAGTGATATTGTTTGTGGACTGCGGGTTCAATTCCCGGAGATCCCAGGGCTGTGGGTTCGATTCCCAGAGACCCGGAGTGATATTGTTTATGGACTGCGGGTTCGATTCCCGGAGGTCCTGAGTTATTGAGATATGGACTGCGGGTTCGATTCCCGGAGATCCTGCGCTATTGATATATTATTGAGATGTGGACTGTGGGTTCGATTCCCGGAGATCCTGAGTTATTGAGATATTATTGAGATATGGGCTGCGGGTTCGATTCCCGGAGACCCAGAGGTACTGAGAATGGGACTGTGGGTTCAATTCCCACAGATCCCGGATTTGTTTATTTGAGTTGGTTATTTGTTGTTAGCTTAATCGTAGACAGTTGCAGTAATTATCATAATGTTGTTATTTCGGAAATTATTATCACATAAACTGTTTATTTTGTTTTCATCATTATATTATTGTTTCTCAGTAGGGCCCTGACCTACCTCGTCACTACTCCATCGAGGTTAGGCTTGGCACTTACCGAGTACCGCCGTGGTGTACTCATGCTACTCTTCTGCACACTTTTGTTGTGCAGATCCAGGTACATCAGAGCAGGCTCGTACTAGGTGATTCTGCAGCTTTCTGGGAGACTTCGAGGTATGATCCGCTACGTCCGCGGATCCGGAGGCTTCCCTTCTATTCTAGTATTACTAGTTGACATTTTTCTTCATTTCGTTGTTAGATACTCTTTACACATAGAGCCACGGTTGTATTTCCCTTTAGTCTGTGTTACCGTGGGGTTCCGGATCTTGGTAGTGTTTATTTATTGTGTGACGGATGTATGTGCCAAGTGGCACGGATTACATATCTTTTATGTTATTTTCCGCTGTTTCTTATTTAAGTAATTATAATTTATAGATTTCGCAACGTGTTAGGCTTACCTAGTCGTGGGGACTGGGTGCCATCACGACATGTTCACAATTGGTGAACTAGGGTCGTGACATATCTCCAGGTCAAATTCCTGCAAAAGAAGAACCCATCGGATTAGTCTTGGCTTTGCATCTTTCTTTGCGAATAGATACTTGATAGCTGAGTGGTCAGTACAGATTATGACTTTAGTTCCTACTAGGTAGGATTTAAACTTGTCAAATGCCCATACTACTGCAAGTAATTCTTTCTATGTGACAATGTAATTCATTTGAGCGGGATTGAGAGTTCTGCTCGCATAATGAATGGAGTAAAAAAATTTCTCCTTCCACTATCCCAACACATCACCAATGTCTATGTCACTTGCATCACATTAATTCGAAAGATAATTCCCAATCTGGGGCCACAATAATTGGTGTAGTGACTAATCTTCTTTTAAGCTCTTCAAATGCTTTCAGACAAGCATCATCAAACTTGAATGGTGTATCTTTCTAAAGGAGCTTGCAAAGAGGAGATGAAATTTTTGAGAAATCTTTAATGAATGTTCGATAAAATCCTGCATGACCTAGAAAACTGCGTATGCCCTTCACAGATATGGGTGGGGGCAATTTTTCAATTGCTTCCACCTTTGCCTTGTCTACTTGCAATCCGTTATTGGAAACTTTGTGTCCTAGGACAATACCTTCTCTTACCATGAAATGGCATTTTTCCTAGTTTAGGACCAAGTTGGTCTCTTCACATCTGGCTAGCACTTTATCGAGGTTAGTTAAACATTTATCAAAAGAACATCCGAAAACATAGAAATCATCCATAAATACTTCTACAAACCTCTCGACCATATCAGTGAAAATGGCCATCATACACTTTTGAAATGTCGCAGGTGCATTAAAAAGACCAAAGGTCATTCTTTTGAACGCATACGTTCCATAAGGACACTTAAAAGTGGTCTTCTCTTGGTCCTCTGGTGCTATAGTAATTTGATTGTACCCAGAGTAACCATCCAGGAAGTAGTAGTGCTCCTGGCCAGCCAATCGATAAAGCTTTTAGTCCATGAATGGGAGAGGAAAGTGGTCCTTCCTGGTAGCATTATTCAGTTTTCTGTAGTCAATGCAAATTCCCCACCCTGTAACAGTTCTTGTTGGAATTAAATCATTATTCTCATTAACTATCACAGTTATTCCTCCTTTCTTAGGAACACACTGCACTGGACTCACCCATTTGCTGTCAGATATAGGGAATACAATACCTGCATCAAGTCATTTAATCACCTCTTTTCTTACCACTTCTTTCATGTTGGGATTGAGGCGACGTTGGTGTTCTATACTTGGTTTGTGTCCTTCCTCCATTAGGATTTTGTACATGCAAAAAGAAGGACTGATACCTTTGATGTCTGACATTGTCCACCCAATGGCTCTCTTGTGCTCTCGCAATACTCTCAATAATTTTTCCTCCTGCAATTTAGATAAATCAGAAGAAATGATAACAGGCAATGTATCAGAACTACCCAAATAAGTGTAATGCAAGTGAGATGGGAGTGGTTTAAGTTCCAATTTCGGGGCTTCCTCAATTGATGGCTTTGGAGGAGGTCTATGTGGCCTGTTTAACGGTTCAAAAGGATATGTTCCTTGCAAGTACGCACAAGATGTATCAAGGATGTACATTATCTCCTCAGCCTCTTCATCAGTTACCAAATTATCAAACATTGTAAATGCTTTCTCTAACGAATCGTTGAGATACACACTTGGATCATGATTGTGTTCATCATTCTCAATCAGTGATATCATAGAAAGTTCCTCATATTGACAAGGAAGTTGGATTGCTTTGTATACATTGAACACCGATTCCTCATCATCTACCCTTAAAATCATCTTTCCTTCTTTCACTTTAATGATCACATCACCAGTAAATAACAGAGGTCGCCCTAATATGATTGGAACCAATTCATCTGCTTCATAATCAAGAATAATAAAATCAGCAGGGAAGATGAATTTTCCAATTTTCAGCAATACATCTTCTATCACCCCTTCACGGTGTGCTATAGACCTGTCTGCTAACTGTAACATCACAATGGTTGGTCTAGGAGCTCCAAGACCCAATTGTTTGAATAATGATAAGGGCATCGAATTTATGTTTTCCCCCAAATCCCAAAGAGCCCGGCCTACATCAATTTCACCAATGCACACAGGAATTGTAAAGCTGCCTGGATCTTTAAGCTTTTGAGGAAGCTTGTTTTGGACCCTGACAGTGCACTCCTCAGTAAGTGCAACTGTCTCATATTCAGTCAATCTTCTTTTGTGAGCCACTATATCTTTAATGTACTTAGCATATTTAGGAATTTCACAAAGTACATCAATAAGTGGAATGTTTAATTGAACCTGGCTCAACATATAAAGGAATTTACTGAACATGCGATCATCATTCTTCTTTTGAAGTCTCTGGGGAAAAGGTGGAGGTGGCCTTGGGACTTCCATTGGTTCAAGACTTTCAGTAGTCTTCTTTGGATCATTTGTCACTTTAGGGATCAACTCTCCCTCATGCACAAATTTATCTTTCTTTTTCCTTGAGACTTCCTCAAGTTCTTTCCCGCTTCTAAGTGTTATAGCACTTACTTTTTGATGACCCGGCCAGTTGTCATGGGAAATACCATCCCGTTATGTTGTAATTTCATGTTTTATGCTTTTATATCAGTGTTAGAGTCTATCGGGTGAGTTAGGAGTGAATTGGATTAAAAATGAGGCATATAGCCTTTTTTAAGGAAACTTGAATAAGGAAAGTCAACCCGGAGTTGACTATTTGGTTAGAGGGCTCGGAATTTAATTTTTGATGATTCAGTTAGTTCCAGGAGGTGATTTGTGACTTAAGGAAGCAATCGGAATTGAATTTAGAGGCCCGGTGTAGAAATAGGCTTGAATTGGCTAAGGTTGAATTTTGGCGAAATCCGAACGGTAGGTGAAATTTTGATCCGGGGGTCGGAATGGAATTCCGACAATTCCTGTAGCTTCGTTATGTGATTTTGGATATGTCCGCAAATTTTCAGGTCATTCAGACGTCGTTTGGTCGGGTTTTTGATTAATTATGTAATTCGGAATGTTTTAAGGAATTTAGGCTTGAATTCGATGTGAATTATGGGTTTTGATGTTGTTAGACGTGTTTGTAGGATTGGGACAAGTTCGAATAAGGTATTAGGATGTGTTGGTGTGTTTGGATGAGGTCCCGGGGGCCTCGGGGTGTTTTCGTATGGATAAACGAGAGAAAATATGGAAAATTACAGACCTGGTGCACTGGTTCTGTTGTTTTCGCAGCTGCGGAAATGGGAGCGCAGAAACGACTCCGCAGGAGCGGACAATGAGGCGCAGAAGCGGAGTCGACCACTGAAGCGGAGCCTGGCCCGCAGGGGCGGCTTCGCTGGTGCGAGAGGGCGATCGCAGGCGGTCTTGAGGCGTAGGCGAGTCCGCAGGAGCGGACTCTTGGTCGCAGAAGCGGAACATTTCCGCAGGAGCGGAAGACTTTCTGCAGAAGTGGACCCGTAGGAGCGGTCCATGTATCGCCGAAGCGAAAATCGCAGTGAGTTAAGTGTATCAGAAGTTAGAAAATTTCAGAAACATTTCACATATTTGGATCTCGGCTTTAGAGGCGATTTGGGCGATTTTGAAGAGAAACTCAAGGGAAATCATTAGGTAATCAACTATGGACTTAAACTATCATTAGTATTGATAATATTATGCAATTATATCATGAAAATGGAGGAATTTGGGGTGATTCATGGAAGATTTAACCCTAGGCTTGAACTTTAGAAAATCAAGATTTTGAATGGGCAAATGGAGTCCGAATTTGGTAAAAATTAATATGCTTAGACTCGTATTGAGATGAGGTTTCCGAATATGTGACTTTTGTAATTTTTCGACAAACGTACCGAAAGTCGGGTTTTGGCAACTTTGCCATTTTTGGTGTAAATTGAGTTGTATTGATTGGGTGTCGTTTCATTGGCCTAATTTGTTGCATTTCTACTATATTTGATCAGATTCTACACGTGCGGAGCTTGATTCCCGTGGTAAGGGTATTGCGGAGTAGTCGTCGCGCTATATTGAGGTGAGTAATAGATGTGGGTGATGACCAGCGGGTTCGAAACCCCGGTAGACCACTTTGTGACGCTGTATAGCGGCGAGACACGTGTAATTGGGGACTATGGCATAGTCCGACTTGTTAGTACTGTGTTATGATATTAGGCTATTCTTGAGCCATCGAACCTCCTTCTCGGATGGTTGCATACTATATTGCTGGCTACTCTTAAGCCGTTGAACCCCCTTCTTGGGCGGTTGAGTATACTTGTGGGCCGTGAGCCAGTTATTGGATCCCGCGAGGATCATTATCATAGTCTTGTGATATTGACATGCTAGTTTACTACCAGTCCGCAGCTGTTTCTGTTATCATGTTATTTCCAATCTCTGGAACTTGATATTACTGTTTTCAACTGAAAAATGATAACAGATGTTTTCAAAACTACTTTTGAATCTGCGAGGCTGTATTTGCATATTAGCTGACTGGTAGTGGATCGGGCTGCGCGCCGCAGCGGTATATATGTTGGATCGGACTGCACACCGCATTAATATTGTGCTTGGGCTGTAGGAGCCCCTCCGGAGTCTGAACCCCCACAGTGAGCTCGGGTACCCAAATTGGATCGAGCTACGCGCCGTAGGGGTCATATCATGCAGCTACATCTGCTAGTTGTTATATTGTTTTATTGGTACTTGTTGGTACATGTACAGTTGATATCGATTCTGTGACAGGGTATTTGACTACAGCTTTACATAGTGTTTTATTGCGGATTTCTTATATGCGTTGTCTTACCCTTGTTTATTACCACTGAGTTTGACAGTACTCATTTTACTCCCTGCACCTTGTGTGCAGATCAAGGTACCTCTCAGCAGTGATCCGGTAGTTGTTCGAGGCGACATATGTAGGATATTCGAGGTAGCTGCAGAGTCCGCATGACCCGATATTTCTTCTTACTGTCTTTTGATTCCGTATTGACTTTTCTTTCCGCACTTGGTATCTTGTAAACCTTTATACACTTATGTTCAGTAGAGGCTCATGACTCTTGACCCTTCGGTCTATGGGAGTTGGTATATTTTGGGACTTGGTTCCCCATTGTCGATATATGTATCACTATTGCTTCATGTTTTGATATAATTAAATGGGATAAAGTGAGCTTCCAGCTCCGTCGATGTTATTGATTGGTCAGGCTGGCTTAGCAATGTGCTGGGCGCCATCACGACCGGATTTGGGGTCGTGACAAGTTGGTATCAGAGCCTAGGTTTACTAGGCCTCATGAGTCTTGAGCCGGTTAGTAGAGTCTTGTGGATCGGTACGGGGATGCCTGTACTTATCCTCGGGAGGCTGCGAACCTTTAGGAAACACTCCACTTTTCTTGAACTCTGTCGTGCGATCTTGTTGTTCTGAGAACTGAACTTCTATATTCTATTCTCTCGTAGATGGCGAGAACGCGAGCATTAGGACGAGGTGGACGACCTTCGTTGCCACCTGTTAGAGGCCGTGGGCGCGGTCGTGCTAGAGGTAGAGGTAGGGCGGCTGAGGCAGTGCTAGCTGACCCGCCCGTGGTACCAGTTCAGGAGCAGCCCCCAGTGGTTGATGCTCCAGCAGCCCCAGTTCAGGGCCAGACTGTATATATTGCTATTCCTGGTCTTCAGGAGAGTCTTGCTCAGATATTATTAGTGTGTTCTGGTTTGGCTCAGGTAGTTTCAGCTACCGCTATTGTAGCGACATCTCAGACAGGGGGTGGTCAACAGACCCCTGCAGCTCGCACACCTAAGCAGGTTGTTCAGGGACTTCAGACGCCAGAGGCGGTCCCCGCTCAGGTGGTTACACCGGTTATTCCTCCAGCTGCACCAGCTCCAACTCCAGAGCATATGGTTCAGGTTATGCCCGACGACGAGCATCGTCGTCTTGAGAGGTTTGGTAGGCTTCAACCACCCCATTTCAGTGGCGTTGAGGGCAAGGATGCCCAGGGTTTCTTGGACAAGTGTTAGAGGATGTTGCGGACGGCTGGTATTCTTGAGTCCAGCGGAGTTTCATTTACTACCTTTCAGTTCACTAGTCCCGTATTTGATTGGTGGGAAGAGTTTGAGAGGCGTAGGCCTGCAGGAGCAGCACCTCTCACATGGCAGCAGTTCTCTACTCTCTTTCTAGAGAAATATGTGCCTCAGTCTCGTCGCGAGGAGCTACGTCGCCAGTTCGAGTGGTTGGTTCAGGGCGACATGTCCGTGACTCAGTATGAGCTTAGATTCACACAGTTGGCTAGGCATGCCACGTGGATGATCCCTACTGATAGGGAGAGGATAAGGAGGTTCATTGATGGCCTCAACTACTCTATCCGCATTCTTATGACCAGGGAGAGAGTTTTGTCATCATCTTTCGAGCAGGTTGTTGATATGGCACGCTCCATTGAGGCGGATCATCGCCGAGAGAGAGATGAGCGGGAGGCTAAGAGGCCTCGTGGTTCTGGCAGTTTCAGTGGTGCTCCATCTAGATGGCATTCCTAGTAGAGCAGAGGTCGCTCATCTAGACCTTCTCATTCAGGCCGCCCAGAGCAGAACGGCGGTTCTTATGGTCGTGGTCGACAGGGGTTTCAGCAGGGTCAGTCATCACTTAGTGCCCTTCCAGCCCAGAGTGCAGCACCTACTTCTTTAGCCCAAGGTTCTTCTGCGGCGAGGGGTTCCCTTCAGTCCCCTTCTCCAGCACCAGGTGCATGTTATGAGTGTGATGAGTTTGGCCACATAAGGAGACAGTGCCCTCGACTCCGTAGGGACAGGACTCAGCAGAGGGATCAACCCTCCTCTTCAGCACCATCTCAGTCTAGTAGATGTGGAGGTCAGTCTTCTCGTGGTCGCCCTAGAGGCGAGGAGAGATCTGGTGGAGGCATGGCACAGTTCTATGCACTTCCTAATAGGTTGCCTCCGATGCAGTGATTACAGGTATCATTTCTATCTGTCACAGAGATGCCTCTGTTCTATTTGATCCAGGGTCCACAAATTCTTACGTGCCCTCTTATTTTGCACATCATTTGGGTGCGACTCGTGGTAGTCTTGATTTACCTGTTCATGTATCCACCATGTGGGTGATACGATTGTTGTGGATCACGTCTATAGATCCTGTGTTATATCTATTTGGGGTCTGGAGACCCAGGCAGATTTGTTATTGTTGGGGATGGTGGACTTTGATGTTATATTGGGTATGGACTGGTTGTCTCCATACCACGCTATATTGGACTGTCATGCTAAGACAGTTACATTGGCCATTCCTGGTATTGCTCAAATTGAGTGGCGGGGTTCAAACGATTTCGTCCCTAGCCGTGTCATTTCGTTCTTAAAAGCTTAGAAGATGGTCGAAAAAGGGTGTTTATCATACTTGGCTTTTGTGAGAGATGTGGGAGCTGAGTCTCCTAGCATTGATTCTGTACCTGTTGTGAGGGACTTTCCAGATGTATTCCCCTCAGACCTGCCGGGCATGCCGCCGGACAGGGATATTGATTTTGGCATTGACTTGGTGCCGGGCACTCAGCCTATATCCATTCCTCCTTATCGGATGGCACCAGCTGAGTTGAAAGAACTGAAAGAGCAACTTCAAGAGCTTCTGGATAAGGGTTTCATCCGCCCTAGTGTGTCCCCGTGGGGTGCACCGGTGTTATTTGTTAAAAAGAAAGATGGTTCCATGCGAATGTGTATTGATTATAGGCAATTGAACAAAGTAACAGGTGAAGAACAAGTACCCTCTACCGCGCATAGATGATTTGTTTGATCAGTTACAGGGTGCGAGGGTGTTTTCTAAGATCGATCTTCGTTCAGGCTATCATCAGCTGAAGATCAAGGACTCGGATATTATGAAGACTGCATTCAGGACCCGATATGGTCATTATGAGTTTCTTGTGATGTAGTTTGGGCTGACC
Source organism: Nicotiana noctiflora (assembly GCA_032618575.1). Lineage (NCBI taxonomy): Eukaryota > Viridiplantae > Streptophyta > Magnoliopsida > Solanales > Solanaceae > Nicotiana > Nicotiana noctiflora. Next base: position 239,200 of record JASVEL010001869.1, on the reverse strand, counting down.
AACGCCCCAGCAACATTTATGCATCTGATGAACAGTGTGTTCGAGCCCTATTTGGATTCATTTGTGATTGTGTTCATTGATGACATTCTAGTCTACTCCCGTAGTCAGGAGGAGCATGCTCAACATTTGAGTATTGTGTTGCAGAGATTGAGGGAGGAGAAGCTATATGCTAAATTCTCCAAGTGCGAGTTTTGGCTCGAGTCCGTAGCATTTATGGGACATGTGGTGTCTCGTGATGGTATTCAAGTTGATCCGAAGAAGATAGAGGCGGTGCAGAGTTGGCCTAGACCGTCCTCAGCTACAGAGATCAGGAGTTTTCTTGGCTTGGCGGGATATTATCGCCGGTTTGTTCAGGGATTTTTATCCATTGCTTCTTCTTTGACTAAGTTGACCCAAAAGGGTGCACCATTCGTGTGGTCGGATGAGTGCGAGAAGAGCTTTCGGAAGCTCAAGACAGCTTTGACCACCGCTCCAGTGTTAGTATTGCCATCAGCTTCAGGTTCATATACTGTTTACTGTGATGCCTCGAGAGTGGGGTTAGGTTGTATGTTGATGCAGGAAGGTAAGGTGATTGCTTATACTTCTCGGCAGTTGAAGCCACATGAGAAGAACTATCCTGTTTATGATTTGGAGCTAGCCGCCATTGTTCATGCCTTAAAAATTTGGAGGCACTATTTGTACGGCGTGTCTTGTGAGGTGTATACCGACCATCGTAGTCTCCGGCACTTGTTCAAACAGAAAGATCTTAATTTGAGACAGCGGAGATGGCTTGAGTTGCTTAAGGATTATGACATTACTATATTATATCATCCGGGGAAGACCAATGTGGTGGCCGATGCTTTGAGCCGGAAGGCGGTCAGTATGGGGAGCTTGGCATATATTCCAGCTGAGGAGAGGCCATTTACTTATGATGTTCAGGTGCTAGCCAATCGGCTAGTGAGGTTAGATATTTCGGAGCCCAGCAGGGTATTGGCTTGTGTTGTATCTCGGTCATCTCTATATGATCGTATTCGTGAGCGCCAGTATGATGATCCACATTTGGCTGTCCTTAGGGACAGAGTTCAGCATGATGATGCTAGAGATGTCACCATTGATAGTGACGACATATGCTCCGGAAGTACATTGGAGATCCGTCTCATGTATTAGACTTCAGTACCATTCAGCTTGATGATGATCTATCCTATGATGTGGAGCCTATTGCTATTTTGGGTCGTCAGGTGAGAAAATTGAGGTCTAAGGAGATTGCATCAGTTAAGGTTCAGTGGAGAGGTCGACCCGTGGAGGAGGCCACTTGGGAGATCGATAGGGAGATGCGGAGCAGATATCCTCACTTGTTCGAGACTTCAGGTATGTTTCTTGAACCGCTCGAGGACGAGCGTTTGCTTAAGAGGGGGAGAATGTGACGACCCGGCCTGTCGTCATGGGAATTACCACCCCGTTATGTTGTAATTTCATGTTTTATGCTTTTATATCACTGTTAGAGTCTATCGGGTGAGTTAGGAGTGAATTGGATTAAAAATGAGCCATATAGCCTTTTTGAAGGAAACTTGAATAAGGAAAGTCAATCCGGAGTTGACTATTTGGTTAGAGGGCTCGTAATTGAATTCTGATGATTCGGTTAGTTCCAAGAGGTGATTTGTGACTTAAGGGAGCAATCGGAATTGAATTTGGAGGCCCGGTGTAGAAATAGGCTTGAATTGGCTAAGGTTGAATTTTGGCGAAATCCGAACTGTAGGTGAAATTTTGATCCGGGGGTCGGAATGGAATTCCGACAATTCGTGTAGCTTCGTTATGTGATTTTGGATATGTCCGCAAATTTTTAGGTCATTCGGACGTCGTTTGGTCGGGTTTTTGATTGATTGTGTAATTCGGAATATTTTAAGGAATTTAGGCTTGAATTCGATGTGAATTATGGGTTTGATGTTGTTAGACGTGTTTGTAGGATTGGGACAAGTTCGAATAAGGTATTAGGATGTGTTGGTGTGTTTGGAAGAGGTCCCGGGGGCCTCGGGGTGTTTTCGGATGGATAAACGAGAGAAAATATGGAAAATTGCAGACCTGGTGCACTGGTTCTGTTGTTTTCGCTCCTGCGGAAATGGGAGCGCAGAAGCGACTCCGCAGGAGCGGACAATGAGGCGCAGAAGCGGAGTCGACCGCTGAAGCGGAGCCTGGCCCGCAGGGGCGGCTTCGCTGGTGCGAGAGGGCGATCGCAGAAGCGGTCTTGAGGCGTGATGGGGAAGTCCGCAGAAGCGGGTGATTGATCGCATAGGCGAGTCCGCAGGAGCGGACTCTTGGTTGCAAAAGCGGAACATTCCGCAGGAGCGGAAGACTTTCCGTAGAAGCGGACCCGCAGGAGCGGTCCGTGTATCGCAGAAGCGAAACTCGTAGTGAGTTAAGTGTATCAGAAGTTAGAAAATTTCAGAAACATTTCACACATTTGGGTCTCGGCTTTAGAGGCGATTTGGGCGATTTTGAAGAGAAACTCAAGGGAAATCATCAGGTAATCAACTATGGACTTAAACTATGATAAGTATTGATAATATTATGCAATTATATCATGAAAATGGAGGAATTTGGGGTGATTCATGGAAGATTTAACCCTAGGCTTGAACTTTAGAAAATTAAGGTTTTGAATGGGCAAATGGAGTCCGAACTTGGTAAAAATTGATATGATTAGACTCGTATTGAGGTGAGGGTTCCGAATATGTGACTTTTGTAATTTTTCGACAAGCGTACCGAAAGTCGGGTTTTGGCAACTTTGCCATTTTTGGTGTAAATCGAGTTGTATTGATTGGGTGTCGTTTCATTGGCCTAATTTGTTGCATTTCTACTGTATTTGATCATATTCTACACGTGCGGAGCTTGATTCTCGTGGCAAGGGCATTGCAGAGTAGTCGTCGTGCTATATTGAGGTGAGTAAAAGATGTGGGTGATGACCAGCGGGTTCGAAACCCCGGTAGACCACTTGGTGACGCTGTATAGCGGCGAGACACGTACTCTCTTGTGAGTGCGGGGTCGATTGTAATTGGGGACTATGGCTTAGTCTGACTTGTTGGTACTGTGTTATGATATTAGGCTATTTTTGAGCCGTCGAACCTCCTTCTCGGATGGTTGCATACTATATTGTGATACTGGCTACTCTTAAGCCGTTGAACCCCCTTCTTGGGCGGTTGAGTATACTTGTGGCCGTGAGCCAGTTATTGGATCCCGCGAGGATCGTTATCATTGTCTTGTCATATTGACATGCTAGTTTACTACCAGTCCACAGCTATTTCTGTTATCATGTTATTTCCAATCTCTGGAACTTGATATTACTGTTTTCAACTGAAAAATGATAAAAGATGTTTTCAAAACTACTTTTGAGCCTGCGAGGCTGTATTTGCATATTAGCTGACTGGTAGTGGATCGGGCTGCGCGCCGCAGCGGTATATATGTTGGATCGGATTGCACGCCGCAGTAATATTGTGCTTGGGCTGTAGAAGCCCCTCCGGAGTCTGAACCCCCATAGTGAGTACGGGTACCCAAATTGGATCGGGCTATGCGCCGTAGCGGTCATATCATGCATTGCATTGCATTTAGCTACATCTGCTAGCTGTTATATTGTTTTATTGGTACTTGTTGGTACAGGTATAGTTGATATCGATTCTGTGATAGGGTATTTGACTACAGCTTTACATAGTGTTTTATAGCGGATTTCTTATCTGCGCTGTCTTACCCTTGTTTATTACCACTGAGTCCGGCAGTACTCATTTTACTCCCTGCACCTTGTGTGCAGATCCAGGTACCTCTCAGCAGTGATCCAGTAGCTGTGCGAGGCGACATCTGTAGGATATTCGAGGTAGCTGCAGAGTCCGCAGGACCCGATATTCCTTCTTATTGTCTTTTGATTCTGTATTGACTTTTCTTTCCGCACTTGGTATCTTGTAAACCTTTATACTCTTATGTTCAGTAGAGGCTCATGACTCTTGACCCTTCGGTCTATGGGAGTTGGTATATTTTGGGACTTGGTTCCCCGTTTTCGATATATGTATCACTTTTGCTTCATGTTTTGATATAATTAAATGGGATAAAGTGAGCTTCCTACTCCGTCGATGTTATTGATTGGTCAGGCTGGCTTAGCAATGTGCTGGGCGCCATCACAACTGGATTTGGGGTCGTGACAAACATGTGGGTTCTTTTCTGTATCACTGGGGAGAGCTCCTGTAGGTCTAGTATTCTTGTTCGTTTCTATCTGCCCCATCTGCCTTTTAAGATTTCTGACATCAGTCCTGAGCTGCTGATTGTCAACCAACAACTTTTTCAACAAATCATTTGTGCTCTCTTCCACTTGCTGAGGTGGTCTTTAAGGCTGATTAAAACCCCCTTGCGGTCTGTATTGATTTTTATTTTGCTGATTTCCACCCCATGAGAAGTTAGGATGATTCCTCCAATTTGGATTGTAGGAATTTTCATATTGTGCATGCTGATTTGTTGGGCCTCTATTTTGCTGTCCCACATAATAGATAGATTCTGGATTCGTAGGGCATATATCACTTGTATGGCTATCACCACACATTTCACAGCAAATATTCATCTGTTGTACCTGTTGCATGGGTTGAGGTTGTTGCATTGTCATCCTTGTCATTTGGTTGGATAGCTTTGCAATTCAGCTCTCATTGCCGATACATCATCAAGCTCAAATAACCAAGCTAATTTTTGTTTCAATGCCTTTTTGGAATCTCCATCAGCCTGCCAATTATTGTCATTTGAAGTGAATGTATTCAGCAAGTGTTGGATTTCTGTGTAAGATTTTTCCATGCAACTTCCTCCACAAGCAGAATCAAGATTCATCTTTTAAGCTTCATCTAATCCATCAACAAAAGTGTGACCTAACACCTCGTCTGTTTGGCAATGATGAGGACAGTCCCTGAGTAACTTCTTGTACCTTTCCCATGCTTGACGAAGTGTCTTACCAGAGCATTGTTCAAACCCAAGAATTTGACTCCTCAGCATCTTTGTCTTCTTAGTAGGAAAGAATTTAATTAAGAACTTCCTTGCTAGATCGTCCCATGTGCGGATTGAATTTGATGGTTCTTTATTTAACCACTCTTTAGCTTCCCCAAGCAGAGAAAAAGGGAAAAGTGTCAGCCTTACATAGTCCTTGGAAACATTTGGATAATTGTAAGTATCCGTAATTTCCAGAAAATTCTGAATATGTCTTTGTGGATCTTCATGAGGTAGACCCACAAATTGCCCTGTAGACTGAATCAGCTGCACCATATATTGTTTCAGCTCAAAGTGCCCAGTAATATCAGGCTTCACAATAGCTTGAGTCATATTAGCCAGACTGGGTCTTGCGGCTTCAATCACCGCTCGTTTCTCATTTCCTGCCATCACTATTGGTTGTGGTTGATTTTGAATGTTCAACTCTCCTTCTGTTCTATATCAAGCTTCCCACTCTCTCCTTGTTCTATGAATTGCTCTTTCAATTTCAGGATCAAATGGAAAGAGATTGTTTGTGCTTCTGCTCCTCCGCATTCAAGAGAAGAACATGTATAACACAAACAAATATTTCTTTTTATATTTTCTATTAACAACTACAAAATAGTAAAATAATCAAGGAGCTAATTTCAAATTCCCCGGCAACGCCGCCAAAAACTTGTTGCAACCAAAACACTCACGCAAGTGTACGTGATCGACAAGTAGTATAGTAATAAGTAAAGTATCGTTCCCACGAGAAATTTTTATTAACTTATTGACTGATATTAAATTAACTAATTCTTGATTTATGCTATATTATTGGAAAATATATAAGAGCCACTTTATAATACACTTAATAATGTCACAATTATTCAAGATGAAATTACTACAACCAATTCACAATATTTTTATAATAATATGGACGAATATATTCCAGGGTCATGGACTTTCTAGTAATCACGCTATTTTTCTACTTAGAATTAATTTATTAAATTATCCGGGTTATTGATTATAAGGTTAATAATATTCATAAGAATCTTTCGAGTTCTTCTGAATCTATCCAAGTTAAATCAATACCTATATGTCTATGGTATTAATATTAACAAGAATGCATTGCCAACTCTTATTTTACAACCAAACAAGGCAATTAAGTATATGTCTATCTTAATTGCAAATCCTTCACCCGATGTCCGAGATTCAAATCTTGTTCTATTTGATTTTATATGCAACCAAGAATTTCCTTTGTCAAGTTTAATTCAAAGTTCGTAAATAATATTTCACTGTTAGCTACGCAGTAAAATAATTAAGACCAAAATCAAATAAACAACCCATATCAACAACTTCAACAAAATCAATCTAAGCTTCAAATAACAAGATCAACTAACATCCATGACCCTAGAATATTAGAGTGTTTAGGTACTCATGTTCATGCTAAATCAACAATATTAGTATCTAACATACTACAAAGAAAATACAAGATGAAGGTTTAGATGAACTCTTTAATTTGTTGCTCCAAAGTCTTGATCTTCAGTTTCTTGCTTAGCTCCAAGAGGACGTCAATGGTTTCTCTTCTCAAAATGTTCTCTCTAGAATGAATAGTGAAATTCCACTCTAATTCAATGTAAAAATCTGATCTCCCAATTATGCACCTTTTTCTTGTTTTTATCGCTTAGTGGAATCCACCCCTTAGTGACAAAATAGTCACTCAATAATGCATTTCCGGAACTGGACTAGCGCAGGCATGCTAATGGCCACGCTACTGCCTACGCTAGTAGGGTAACATTCTGTCCGAAATTTTGGACTAGCGCGGGCAAGCTAATGGCCGCGCTAATGGGGTTTGTGCTCATTTGTCCTCTTTTGCTCAATTTTCCACATTGTTTACCATCATAAACATTCACATGCTTAATTAACTCCTGTGAAACATTCAAATCACAATTAGAGCTAACTTTATCATTAATTATAATCATATGACAGTAATTTCTTCTTAATTTAGAGCATATATATATGGGCTATATTACACAATTTAGCCCATTATCAACTCTCACAGCTTTGACTTCGGCCCCTATATTGATGTTGCCTACAGGTTCGGGGTCCTATACAGTATATTGTGATGCCTCACGAGTTGGACTCGGTGCAGTATTGATGCAGGATGGTAGGGTGATTGCATACGCATCCAGTCAGTTGAAGGTACATGAGAAAAACTATCTTGTTCATGATTTAGAGCTATCTGCCATTGTTCACGCCTTGAAGATTTGGCGTCACTACTTGTATGGTGTTCCTTGTGAGATCTACGCTGATCACTAAAGCTTGCAGCACTTGCTTAAGAAGAAGGACCTGAATATGCGTCATAGGATATGGTTGGAGCTACTGAAGAAGGACTATGATATTACTATTCTCTATTATCCGGGCAAAGCTAATGTAGATGCCGATGCCTTGAGCCGTCGGATAGAGAGTTTGGGGAGTTTGGCATATCTACCAGCTTCCGAGAGGCCTATGGCAATGGATGATCAGACTTTAGCCAGGCAGTTTGTTAGACTGGATCTCTCGGAGCCTAGCCGAGTTCTGGCTTGTGTGGTTTCTCGGTCATCTCTATTTGACCGCATAAGGGAGCATCAGTTCGATGACCCTCATTTGCTTGTCCTCCAGGATAGAGTTCGGCGTGGTGATGCTCGAGATGTTACCATTGGGGATGATGGAGTTATGAGGATGTAGGAGCGTATTTGTGTGCCCAATATAGATAACTCGCGGTATTCCATCCATCTGGGTGCCGCGAAGATGTATCGGGACTTGAGACAGCATTACTGGTGGAGGCGGATGAAGAGGGATATAGTTGATTATGTTTCTAGATGCCTCAACTACCAATAGGTGAAGTATGAGCATCAGCGTTCGGGTGGATTGATGCAGCAGATTGAGATTCCAGAGTGGAAATAGGAGCGCATCACCATGGACTTTGTATCTGGACTTCCACGGACTGTTAGGAAGTTTGATTCCATTTGGGTTATTGTGGATCGGCTGACCAAGTCCACCCATTTCATACCGGTGAGCACTACTTATTCATCGGAGCAACTGGCGGAGATTTACATCAGGGAGATAGTTCGGCTGCATTGTATTCTAGTTTCCATCATTTCAGATAGAGGCACTCAGTTCACTTCATAGTTATGGAGAGCCGTACAGTAGGAGTTAGGTACTCGGGTGGAGCTGAGCACAGTGTTTCACCCCCAGACTGATGGTTAGTCCGAGCGCACTATTCAGATTTTGGAGGATATGCTCCGTGTGTGCGTGATTGAGTTTGGAGGTTCATGGGATCACTTTTTGCCACTGGCGGAGTTTGCTTATAACAACAGCTACCAGTCTAGTATTCAGATGGCACCGTATGAGGCTATATATGGTAGGAGGTGCAGGTCTCCCGTGGGTTGGTTCGAGCCGGGCGAGGCCAGACTTGCTAGGTACTGATATGGTTCAGGATGCTATGGACAAGGTCAAGGTGATTCAGGACAGACTTCGTGCAGCCCAGTCTAGACAGAAAAGTTATGCGGACAAAAAGGTATGCGATGTGGCTATTATGGTTGGCGAGTGGGTTCTGCTTCGAGTCTCGCCCATGAAGGGCGTTATGAGGTTTGGGAAGAAAGGGAAGCTGAGTCCTAGATTTATTGGCCCTTTTGATATTTTGAGACGTGTTGGGGAGGTTGCTTATGAGTAGGCCTTACCTCCCAGCCTAGCCGGAGCCCACCCCGTTTTTCATGTCTCTATGCTCCGGAGATACCATGGTGACCCGTCACATGTGTTGGATTTCACTTCTGTTCAGGCTAGACAAGGATCTGTCTTATGTTGAGGAGCCAGTAGCCATTCTAGACAAGCAGGTCAGGAAGCTAAGGTCAAAGAACATCGCTTCGGTAAAGGTTCAGTGGCGGGGCCAGCCGGTCGAGGAGGCGACTTGGGAGATCGAGCAGGATATGCGCAACCAGTACCCTCATCTCTTCACCACTCCAGGTATGTTTTCTATGCTCGTTCGAGGACGAACGAATCTTTTAAGTGTGGGAAGATGTAACAACCCGGCCGGTCATTTTCAAAATTTACGCCCTGATCCCCAATGTAACTATTCCTCTAAGTTCATTTCTGCTATTATGAATTACCGGGATGGTCGGTTCTAGAATTTGGAGTGTTTTGGGACACTTATTCCCTAATTGGGAGCTTTATAGTTGGAAAATGGCCCGTAGTCGGAACATTGTTAAGACGACCTCGGAACGGAAATCTGATTGTTCCATCAGCTCTGTTAGGTAATTTCGAGGTGGGGAGCGCATTCAGAATGTATTTTGGAGGTCTGTAGCTCAATTAGGCTTGAAATGCCAAAGTTTGAAATTTGGGCGAATCCGAACGATAGGTGAGATTTTGATCCGAGGGTCGGAATGGAACTCTGACAATTTCTATAGCTTCGTTATGTGATTTTGGATATGTCCGCAAATTTTCAGGTCATTCGGACGTCGTTTGGTCGGGTTTTAAATCAAATGTGTAATTCGGAAAGTTTTAAGGAATTTAGGCTTGAATTCGATGTGAATTATGGGTTTTGATGTTGTTAGACGTGTTTTGAGGATTGGAATAAGTTTGAATAAGGTATTAGGATGTGTTGGTGTATTTTGATGAGGTCCCGGGGGCCTCGGGGTGTTATCGGATGGTTAAACAGGAAGAAAACATGGAAAATTGTAGGTTTGGTTGCTGGTTCTGTTGTTTTCGCCCCAACGGAAATGTGACCGCAGAGGCGAGTCCGCAGGAGTAGACAAGGGAGCGCTGAGGCGGGTTTGTTCGCATGAGCGGGCCTTTGTCTGTTAAGGCGGCATTACGGGTGCGAGGTTGATACCGCAAGAGCGGTCAAGAGGCTTAATTAGGAAATCCGCAGAACCGGATGCAAAATCGCTTATGCGAGTCCGCAGAAGCGGACTCTGGTTCGCAGGAGCGGGATTCGTCGCAGAAACGGATGTTCGATCGCAGAAGCGGACGCGCGGAAGTGTCCCTGGGCTCGCAGAAGCGGAATGGGCAAGCCAGGCCTGGGGTTTCGCAGAAGCGACCAAATTGTCGCGGAAGCGGTTCCGCAGAGGCAGAAAATGTTCCGTAGAAGCAAAAATCGCAGAGGGTTAATTATATCAGAAGTTAGAGATTTCATAAACATTTCAAACATTTGGGTCTCGGCTTAAGGGGGCGATTTGGGAGATTTTGAAGAGAAACTCAAGGGTATTCATCAGGAAATCAGCTAGGGACTCAAATTATGATTATTGTTGATAATATTAAGCAATTATCTCGTGAAAATGGAGGAATTTGGGGTATTTTACGGGGGTTTTCACCCTAGGCTTGAATTTTTGAAAATCAAGAGTTTGAATGGGCAAATGGAGTTCGAATTTAGTAAACTTTATATGCTTAGACTCGTATGCAGATGAGGGTTCTGAATATGTAACTTTCATAATTTTTTGAGAGGCATACCGAAAGTCGGGTTTTGGCAACTTGTGGTTTTGGTGTATTTTGAATTGTTTTGATTAAGTAATGCCCAATTGGCCTAATTTGATGTAATTCTATTGATTTTTATTAGATACTACACCTTTGGAGGCCGACATTCGCGGCAAGAGAGTTGTCTCTTAGCGTTTTTGTATCGGAGTCGAGGTAAGTGGCTTGTCTAACCTCGTGTGGGGAAACCTTCAACCCTAGGATATTATGTGATAGTTGAAAAGCCTTGTGCGCGAGGTCACGGGCGTGTACATGCGCTGGTTGTTGTGACTCACTGTACTTGAATTGTCCGATTTGTGATATTCCGTTCTTAGTTGATTAAATTGTTACATTTACCTGGTGTTCGCTAGAAAAGCATGACTAGATAAGGTTTATCTATCTAATTGCCTAATTGTCTTATTTGAACTTCTTGAAAATTGTTGGTACTAGTTTTGGTGAAGTTGTAGTTAAGCATATTATATATTTTCTCTGTGTTTTTCTTTATTTGCTGTGTTGGTGGACTGCAGGTTCGATTCCCGGAGATCCCATGGCTGTGGGTTCGATTCCCACAGACCCAGAGTGGTATTGTATGTGGACTGCGGGTTCGATTCCCGAAGATCCAAGGGCTGCGGGTTCGATTCCCGGAGACCCGGAATTTATTGATATATTATTGAGATATGGACTCCGGGTTCGATTCCCTGAGATCCTGAGATCATTGAGACACATCCTGAGGTATTGAGACATGGGCTGCGGGTTCGATTCCCGGAGACCCAGAGATATTGTTATTGGGACTGCGGGTTAAATTCCCGTAGCTCCTGGATTGTTGATTATAGAGTGGGATTGTGGGTTCAATTCCCACAAGTCCTGGACTTGCTGCTTGAGTTTGGTTGAATTGGTTACTTGTAGTGAGTTATTTGTATCCGGTGGATCAGGTTGGAGCACAGGCACTTGGTACACCGACTACAACTGCTACTACTCCAGCAATCTAGGAGACCCTGGCCCAGTTCATGAGTATGTATACCACTTTAGCTCAGGCAGGGTTGCTTCCTCTCACTGCAGCTACATCTCAGGCCGGGAGGAGGGGCCCAGACTCCTGCAGCCGCCACACCTGAGCAGCGAGTTCCAGTGGGACAGGATCCAGAGATTATTGTTATGCCTCATGCCGCTCTAACACAGCCCAGAGGTGGGCCAGCTGCCTCCGAGGACGAGCAGTGTAGATTGGAGTGGTTCAAGAAATATGATCCTCCAGTGTTCAGCGGCTTGGCTACAAATGATGCATTGGGTTTTCTGGAGGAGTGTCATCGTATTCTTCGTACCATGGGGATAGTGGAGACCAGCGGGGTTCTTTCACTGCTTTTCAGTTTTGTGGGGCCGCTTATGATTGGTGGCGCACGTATGAGTAGTCTAGAGGAGTCTGCTTCATTGACCTGGACGCAGTTTTCAGATATGTTTTTGAGGGAGTTTTTTCCCAGAGCCTTAGGGATTCTTGGCGCTCGGAGTTTGAGCGGTTGCGACAGGGCTCCATGTCGGTATCGTAGTATGCTATCAGTTTCACCCGTCTAGCCATGCATGCACCGGCTTTGGTAGCCACGGTCCGGGAGAGAGTGCGGAGATTTATTGAGGGCCTTATTCCGCCGATCCGGTCCAACATGGCCAGGGAGTTGGAGATGGATATACCTTTTCAACAGGCGGTGAGCATTGCCAGGAAGATTGAGAGTATGCTCCCTAGAGAGCGGGGAGAGAGGGAGGACAAGAGGTCTCGTGAGTCGGGCCATTTCTCTAGTGCCCGCACTTCGGCAGCCGGTCATTTTGGATAAGGTTATTCCGATCGTCCAGTTCATTCAGCATTACCAGCAGCCGGTAGTACTCCAGCTCTTCCAGCACCTCAGGAGCCTTATTGTGCTCCCCTAGTTTCTAGTGCGCCTCCTGCGCGGGGTACCTCCGGGGGTCAGACTAATGGGGGCGAAGCTGGTCAGTCATAGCCACCGCGTCCTCCCAGAGCTTGTTTTGACTCGCCATCTCGTTAGGGAGTGCCCCAGTCGTAGGATAGGAGAACCTCCACAGACTTTGCAGCCTCAGCGTGGTTCACAGGGCCAGCAGGCCTTCAATCCAGCCCCAGCTGCCATTCCACCTGCCCAGCCAGCCAGGGGCGGAGATTAGGGTGCCAGTGGCTGCCCTCGAAAGAGGGGTCAGGCCAGATTTTATGCTATTCGGTTAGTCACAGAGAGGCATCGGTTCTATTCGATCCTGGTTCCACTTTTTCATATGTGTCATCTTATTTTGCTTCACATCTGGGTGTACCTCGGGACTCTTTGAGTGCCCCCATTTATGTTTCCACTCTGGTGGGAGATTCTTTGGTTGTGGACCGTGTGTATCGGTCGTGTTGGGTTACCATTTGTCGTTTTGAGACCAGAGCAGATCTATTGTTGCTCGAGATGGTCGATTTTGATATTATTCTAGGCATGGAGTGGTTGTCACCCCGTTATGCTATTCTTGATTGTCACGCCAAGATCGTGACGCTGGCTATGCCAGGCATTCCACATATTGAGTGGAGTGGTACTCTAGTTCACACCCCCAGCCATGTTATTTCCTTTCTCAAAGCTCAGCGTATGGTTAAGAAGGGGTGTGCTGCTTATCTAGCTTATGTGCGGGATGTCATTATTGACACTCCTTCTATTGATTCTGTTCTAGTGGTACGTGATTTCATTGATGTATTTCCAGCTGATCTCCTAGGCATGCAGCCCGACAGAGATATTGATTTTGCTATTGACTTGTTGCCGGGCACTCAGCCCATTTCTATTCCACTGTACCGTATGGCTCCTCCTGAGTTGAAGGAGTTGAAGGATCAGTTACAAGAGTTATTGGGTAAGGGTTTCATTCGACCCAGTGTTTCACCTTGGGGTTCTCCTGTGTTGTTTGTGAAGAAAAAGGACGGTTCTATGCGTATGTGTATTGACTATCGTCAGTTGAACAAAGTTACAGTGAAGAACTGGTATCCTTTGCCTCGCATTGATGATTTGTTTGACAAGTTACAAGGCGCACAGGTATTTTCTAAGATTGATTTGCACTCTGGTTATCATCAGCTGAAGATTCGGGAGCCAGATATCCCGAAGACTACGTTCAGGACTAGGTATGGTCACTACGAGTTCATCGTGATGTCTTTTGGGCTGACTAATGCCCCAGCAGCCTTTATGCATTTGATGCACAGTGTGTTCGGGCCATATCTGGACTCGTTTGTGATTACTTTCATTAATGATATTCTAGTATATTCCAGGAGTTGGGAAGAGCACGAGCAGCATTTGAGTATAGTGCTTCAGATTCTGAGGGAGAAGCAGCTATATGCCAAGTTCTCTAAATGTGAATTCTGGTTGAGTTCAGTGGCACTTTTAGGCCACGTGGTGTCGAGCGATGGTATTCGAGTGGATCCGAGAAAGGTGGAGGTCGTGCAGAGTTGGCCCAGACCCTCCTCCGCTACTGAGATTCGCAGTTTCCTTGGTTTGGCGGGTTATTACCGTCGTTTCGTAGAGGGGTTCTCTTCGATCGCATCACCTATGACCAGATTGACCCAAAAGGGTGCCCCTTTTCAGTGGACTGATTAGTGTGAGGCGAGCTTTCAGAAGCTTAAGACAACTTTGACTTCGACCCCTATCTTGATGTTTCCTACAGGTTCGGGGTCCTATATAGTATATTGTGATGCCTCTCGAGTTAGACTCGGTGCAGTCTTGATGCAGGACGGTAGGGTGAACGCGTCCAGACAACTGAAGGTACATGAGAAGAACTATCATGTTCATGATCTGGAGCTAGCTGCCATTGTTCATGCCTTGAAGATTTGGCGTCATTACTTGTAAGGGGTTCCTTGTGAGATCTACACTGATCAGTGGAGCTTGCAGCACTTGCTTAAGCAGAAGGACCTGAATATGCGTTAGACGAGATGGTTGGAGCTACTGAAGGACTATGATATTACTATTCTCTATCATCTGGGCAACGCTAATGTAGTTGCCGATGCCTTGAGTCGTCGGGCAGAGAGTTCGGGGATTTTGGCATATCTACCAGCTTCGGAGAGGCCTATGGCGATGGATGTTCAGGCTTTAGCCAGACAGTTTGTTAGATTGGATCTTTCGGAGCCTAGCAGGGTTCCGGCTTGTGTGGTTTCTCGGTCTTCTCTATTTGACCGCATCAGGGAGCGTCAGTTCGACGACCCTCATTTGCTTGTGCTCCAGGATAGAGTACGTCGTGGTGATGCTCGAGATGTTACCATTGGGGATGATGGAGTTATGAGGATGTAGGGGCATATTTATGTTCCCAATGTGGATGATCTTCGAGAGCTGATTCTAGCAGAGGCCCGTAGCTTGCAGTATTCCATCCATCCGGTTGCCGCGAAGATATATCAGGACTTGAGACAGCATTACTGGTGGAGGCGGATGAAGAGGGATATAGTTGATTATGTTGCTAGATGCCTCAACTGCCAGCAGGAAAAGTATGAGCATCAGTGTCCGGTTGGATTGATGCACCAGATTGAGATCCTAGAGTGGAAATGGGAGAGCATCACCATGGAATTTGTATCTCGGCTTCCCTGGGCTGTTAGGAAGTTTGATTCCATTTGGGTTCATTATGGATCGGCTGACCAAGTCCGCCCATTTCATACCGGTGAGCACTACTTATTCATCGGAGCGACTGGCGGAGATCTACATCAGGGAGATAGTTCGGCTGCATGGTATTCCAGTTTCCATCATTTCAGATAGAGGCACTCAGTTCACTTCACGGTTCTGGAGAGCCGCACAGCAGGAGTTAGGCACTCTGGTAGAGCTGAGTGTCACACCTCCTTTTTTCGTACACCCGCGGGCGCGAGGGAGTTTTTCCAATTAAAGGACAATCAAACGAGATTTACTTATTTGATTCAGAGTCGCCACATGGGAAGATAATGGTGTCCCAAGTCACCGGTTTTAATCCCGAACAGGAAATTTATGACTCTGTATTACAGTATGCGAAACTAGAAACCTGAATAAGGAATTCTGTTAACCCGGGAGAAGGTGTTAGGCACTCCCGGATTCCGTGGTTCTAGCACGGTTGCTCAACTACTGTTTTTGTTTTTATCTGATTATATATTTAATTAGGTGCTTTTAATATTCCGCTTTTTAATTTTTAGAAGAATTGCAACGTCACGAAAATACACTTCGAGTCACACCGCAGCCAGTACGCCTGTGACTTTAATGTGTTTCAGTTTCGCCGAGAGTGGGATTTGGGTCACATAAATGCGCACCCGTATTTAGGAAAGTATTTTTTATTAAAGTCGTGCCTAAAGAGTCTATCGTGTTGTTATCTTTTGGAAAGACCGTGAAATTCGCTAAACGATACTTCCAAATCTACACGTTTTATACAAATTATTTGAGGGCCCCGCAATTGTGTGTATAATGCGCGAGGCGCATCTCATTTATTTTTAGGCCGTATCTATAGTACTATATTTTTCTTTGTCTTTTGTCCCTAAATCATTTTTTACTAAATCGATTCTTTTCTGTTTGAGTAATATTAGATGTACTGTTAATTCAATTGTCGTTTTAATGAACATAATGCATTAGCATGAATAGACTAAAAATTTATCGATTAACTTCTTAATGATCCCTAATTTATAGTCATTCTAAACACACTTAATCCTATACGTGAAACAAATAAATGAATTTTCGACTTTTAAACTAATGAGAGCTAGATTACTTAAGCTTCTACTTCCCAAATTTTCGGATAAGTTGATTTATGTATGAAGGATGATTAAATTTAACAAACCTGACTAAACTCTAGATAGATACTAGATACAGTAGATTCTACTAAATAGCATCAGACTTTATTTAATGCCTACCAATGATTGAAATCAGTCTTAACTCAAGCGAATACACTACATTATACTAAAGCACACCCTCATGAGCAATTCGATAGCGTTTCCAAATTAGCAGTCTATTACAACCCAATTCTAGAATTCAACTTATAAGTAATCAAAAAAAAACTAACAGAATCAATTACAAACGAAATGAAACAACAAAGTTGAGAGGCAGAATTACAACAAAAAGAATAAACAAACTTTCAGGAAGCCAAAGGAACATGTATATTATTCTAAATTCCTTCTAACAGCCTCATCATCAAAAGGGGTCGAAGAATACCTGAGATTTAAATCAGAAGAAGAGTATGAGATCAGCAACAAAACAATAAGCATCAGTCAATTGCAGCAACACAAACAGCTACAGCAGTTAAAGTACAATAGCAATTTAACACAGCCAACACAGCATTCCAAAGATCAAGTTCAAACCAGGAGTGTTTTAATAACCCAAAAACCAAACAAACTTGGAAATGTACCCAGAAATACTTAATGCTTTCAGCAGGCTGAAGTTCGATCAGAAAGTAGTTCGACTAGTCCCAAAACGACCACCAGCTTAAAACCAACCAAGTAATTGACAGTCCCGGCACACAAACAATCAATCTACTTAAATCCAACCAAATACAATTTAAAGGACCTCCAAAGCTATTGACCTTCAATTAACTGAACACTTAAGAGCAAATCTATACTGTTTCAGATGCAAATAAGCTAGGACCCAGAGTTGCCCCCGAAAAATCCTCTTTTGTATGTGTGTGTGTGTGTATCTCTATTTATAACCAAAAACACCACCTAGGTACACCCAGAATCTGCAGAACAGACCCCTGCCCATCCTTCTTCTGTCCCAACCCATTAAATTCCCTAGGCAGACCCATCCCTCTGTTTTTACCACTATACTATGTCTAAGTATGGGATGTTAATATTAAATTGATAAGTGCAGGGCACTAATAGGACACCCTGCTGTACAGCAGGTTCCATTTGGCTATCCTTATGTGCATTGCACTCTACCAGCTAACCCCATTAGTTCCTGACTACAAGCAGCTATATCCAATTCACAACCTAATTTAAAATCTATTTTAGTTTCAAATCGAGCAAACACCCCAATTCAATTCAATAGTGCTAATCACTGTCCGGAATTTCAAACAAATCAAACCTACGCAATTAGACGACGACATTTAACAATCGATTCCATAGAGTAGTTAAACGTACGTAACCAGAACAAAAACATAATAATCGACTGACCAGTGACTTCTTAAACCAAACAAGGGATTTGAATTATTCGACGACGCTAATCGACTCGAACATGTATTCTATAGCATACTCAATCAAAATAACAAAACATAAGTAGAAATCAACCAAATAAAAAGTTTTTTTTTTAGA
Organism: Nicotiana noctiflora; assembly: GCA_032618575.1. Lineage (NCBI taxonomy): Eukaryota > Viridiplantae > Streptophyta > Magnoliopsida > Solanales > Solanaceae > Nicotiana > Nicotiana noctiflora. The sequence goes on along the minus strand of JASVEL010001869.1, from coordinate 221,529 downwards.
GAGGAGAAATGACAGAAACAAAAACGATAATAGAAATGGCAACAACAAACGAAATTATACCGACCAAACAAATGAAAACCGAAAAGAGAAGCAAAGGGAAGTACCTTAAACAGAAAACTCGGAAATCGGCCGACTTGGATTCGAAAAGAGTTGAAATTGCGTATTTGAAGTCGAACAGACTTTAATTGAAATGTTTTCAAACGAAAACATTCCAATTAAAGTCTATTAACTTCAATTTCTTTTAATTCGAATGAAATCTCTAGTTTCTTAATTCTAGGGTTCTTGAGGGCTCGATTTGGGGGTTGAGGAGTTAGGGCTTGATTCGAACCAAACCAGTCACGATTTGGTAACGAGGGAGGCTAGAGGAAGGTCTGGTATGATTTTGGGGCTGATTGGGATAACTTAGGTTGTGGCTCGAATCTTCGATTGAAGATTCGAGAAACTGGGGGATGATTCGAGATGAAATGGCCTTGGATTCGAGTTGAGGGAGTCGAAGTACCCTAGGGGTTGTTGGTTTGGAGATCACCGGCGTCGTTGCCGGTGGTTTTTCAGGCGAAGAAGGGTGGGGCGGCCATGGTCTGACCTCGTCTCTGTGAGAGACGAAATGGGGGCTTAGGTATGGGGAATGGTTCGGGTGAATAGGGTTTGGGGGGGTGTTTGGTGTATTAATCCATGGATTTAATTATGTCCGTTGGATCACAAGATACCAACGGCTGTGATTAATCCTAGTTTGAAAACGGAGCGGGTTGATGGGTAATGGACTGGGTCATTGGGTTTTTGGGGATTTTGGACTGGGTTAAACGTTTGGGCTTGGATTTTTTGCCCAAATCCGATTTTCTTTTTCCTTCTCTCTTTTAATTTAATTCCTAATTTATAAAAATAAAAATCCTAACTATACTAAAAAAAAATCAAATCAAATTAACTAATACTAATTATACTAACAATTGTTACATATAATTAAATATCAATTAAACATAGATCACACAATTAGGCATTTAAAAGGTGAATTATTTTTTTTGTGATTTTATTTTATATATTATTTGAACAATAAACTTAATTATCCTAAATAAGACTTAAATGCGAATGGAACATTATTTTTTATATTTTATTTTATTTTGTTATTAACAAATAAAAAAATGCACAGATAGAAATGCAAATAATAATTAAGAAGATCAAACAAAATTTCAGAAAATCACGCACATCACAAAATTATTTTATTTTTTGGATTTTGGGAGTAATTCTCATCTAGGGCAAAAATCACGTGCTCACAGCTGCCCCTCTTTGTGCGGAAACCCGGAGAGTTTTCGTGCAAAGATAAGTGAGCGGATACGAGCGATTTTTGCCCGTTTGAGCACTCCGTATGAAGCATTTTTTGAAAAGTTTGACCGAACCTTTGCTTCAGAAGGTCTCCTACATATCCCTGGCTAAAAGGGAATCAGGTCAATGTAGTTCGGGAAGTTTTGGTAGCTGGGACTACCATGACTGCTGTGATCTTGCTGTTACTGCTGTTGCTGTTGTTGCTGCTGTTGCCACTGCTTAACTGATCTCCTTATTACACCGTGCTAAAAATAAAAATAAGAAGCTAGACTAAGTTACAGCATTGCAAATTCTTGTCTATCTTTTCAACTTGATCTCGTCATGTTTCCTTGCCATCCTGCTGGCTTTGCTGTTTCTTCTCTTCTGACAATTGTTACTTCGGCCTATCCTGATTGCCGAGCTCCGACCGTTGGTCCCTTCCTTGTGATATTCGAACTATTTTCCTTCTGTCTTTTCTGACCTTTGTTGTCTTCCTTTTGATTTTGAACTTGGATTCCTGCCGGGGACACTTTGCTGTAACTTTTGCTCTCCTGGCGGGCTACTGTCTTCTTGAATTAAAAGGTATGCCTTTCCGTTCTCTAGGCGGGCTCCTGACTTCAACATCAACTTAGAAACTAAATCGCCATTCCTCTCTTCAGGCGGGCTCCTGAATTCAACAACATCTTTTGAAAATAAATCGCCATTCCTCTCTTCAGGCGGGCTCCTGACTTCAATAACATCTTTTGAAAATAAATCGCCATTCCTCTCTTCAGGCGGGCTCCTGACTTCAACATCTTTTGAAAATAAATCGTCATTCCTCTCTTCAGGCGGGCTCCCGACTTCAACATCAACTTAGAAAATAAATCGCCATTCCTCTCTTCAGGCGGGCTCCTGACTTCAACATCTTTTGAAAATAAATCGCCATTCCTCTCTTCAGGCGGGCTCCTGACTTTAACGACATCTTTTAAAAATAAATTCCCATTCCTCTCTTCAGGCGGGCTCCTGACTTCGACAACATCTTTTGAAAATAAATCGCCATTCCTCTCTTCAGGCGGGCTCCTGACTTCAACATCAACTTAGAAAATAAATCGCCATTCCTCTCTTCAGGCGGGCTCCTGACTTCAACATCTTTTGAAAATAAATCGCCATTCCTCTCTTCAGGCGGGCTCCTGACTTCATCATCAACTTAGAAAATTAAATGACATACCTCTCTTCAGGCGGGCTCCTGACTTCAACAATATCTTTTTTTGAAAATAAATCGCCATTCCTCTCTTCAGGCGGGCTCCTGACTTCAACATCTTTTGAAAATAAATCGCCATTCCTCTCTTCAGGCGGGCTCCCGACTTCAACAACATCTTTTGAAAATAAATCGCCATTCCTCTCTTCAGGCGGGCTCCTGACTTCAACATCAACTTAGAAAATAAATCGCCATTCCTCTCTTCAGGCGGGCTCCCGACTTCAACATCTTTTAAAAATAAATCGCCATTCCTCTCTTCAGGCGGGCTCTTGACTTCAACAACATCTTTTGAAAATAAATCGCAATTCCTCTCTTCAGGCGGGCTCCTGGCTTCAACATCACCTTAGAAAATAAATCGTCATTCCTCTCTTCAGGCGGGCTCCTGACTTCAACATCAACTTAGAAAATAAATCGCCATTCCTCTCTTCAGAGGCGGGCTCCCGACTTCAACATCTTTTGAAAATAAATCGCCATTCCTCTCTTCAAAGGGCTCCCGACTTCATTACAACTTCAAAAATAAATCGCCATTCCTCTCTTCAGGCGGGCTCCCGACTTCAACAACTTTTTTGTTGTGACTAACTTCTGTTGATCATCTCGGACTGTTGACTCGCATTCTGGTCGCCAGCTTCTTTTGTTGCTAACTTGCATTACACTCCAAAGTGAATTCCCTGACTTGTGATCTTCGAGCTATTCTCCTTCGAAGTCTGAATCTATCTTTTCTGATCCTTGTCGCCTTCCTTCTGATTCATGCTGGGGATTTCCGTTACACTATGTCACTTTCGATTGTTCACCATCCTTATCAAATCTTGGAAACTGAGACGGCGTTCTGCTTTTCTGGCGGGCTTCTGACTTTAACAACATCTTTTGAAAATAAACGCCATTCCTCTCTTCAGGCGGGCTCCTGACTTCAATCATCAACTTTTGAAAATAAATCGCCATTCCTCTCTTCGGGCGGGCTCCCGACTTCAACAACATCTTTTGAAAATAAACGCCATTCCTCTCTTCAGGCGGGCTCCTGACTTCAACAACATCTTTTGAAAATAAATTGACATTCCTCTCTTCAGGCGGGCTCCTGACTTCATCATCAACTTAGAAAATTAAATGCCATTCCTCTCTTCAGGCGGGCTCCTGACTTCAACAACATCTTTTGAAAATAAATCGCCATTCCTCTCTTCAGGCGGGCTCCTGACTTCAACTGCAACTTTAAAATGTATAGATCGAATGATTGCCATCTTGTTTCGGAATTGCTTTCCCCCTGAGTTGTGTTGTCTTTCCCTTGACTGCGGGTGACATCTTTGGAATTGTTTACTTACCTGCTGGGGAAATTCTCTTTATTTCCTCATTTTCTACTTCCTTCAAAAACCTTTATTCTCTCCCGAGATCGCTGGGGATTGAAATGTCATCAGCTGGGGATTACACTGTCGGGAGGTCCCTTTTCCTTTTGCCTCTTTCCAAACCCTCTTCGGGACTTGCGTTTTGCTCCCTTGAAAAGCCTGTAGGATATAATGCTGCCGGGGAAAATCTCGAAATTAGTGTTTCATTTTTCCGAGAACTGTTGGGGATGATACCGACCTCTTGCCTTTCTAAACACAAGTTTCCTCATTTTGTCCTGTCTGCTGGGGGTATAATCACAGCTTGTTGTTTTCTTTCTTTCAAAGTTGCTGGGGATAACCGGGTTCAAAGATCATTTCCTCGCATTATCTGGCTTCTTTCCCCAACCGGGTATTTGGTTTCGAGAAAATTTTCGCAACGGGAGAAAATTTTCTGCCCCAGTTTGAGAATCTTCTTCGTGGCATGCTTTTCTGCCAACAACCCTTCTTTTTCCTGTTTCAAATCAAAGAAAAATTGGTTAGTTTTTAAAATGTGGTGGCTGGTTGTGGTGCTCCTGCTGGGGATGGTTCTCCTCTTCTTTCCCTGCTCTGCGTTTCATTGTCAGACCCTGCCGGGGATGTTATCATTTGATGATATTCATGCTGGGGATAGTTTTCTCCTTTCTTGCTTCCCCGCCTTCCTTGACGACTCTTTATTTGCGAACCTGTCCACGTGGTTTTCCACTGACCACCCGAATTCCTATGATAGTGACCCTTCGTGAAGACCTTGCATGTTTTACTGGTGAACCATTTTCTTTGTTCACCCTTGTCACTGAAAATACCTTTCTGCTGGGGATATCTCTCCTTTTGCGGCATATCTAAGGACTGGGCATTTCCCGACCTTTGAGTCTCATTAACCTTCCTTGAGGTCATTAACCTTCCTTGAGATATCCTTATTGACACCAATCCCTCCCTTTGTCATTTTCCTATTGCTGGGGAATATCCCTCTGGACACTGGCCTTGCGCTTGATCCTTCTTGACTTATACCACTTGGGTGTACCAATCAAAATCCCGTCTTGCGTAATTGGAAAGCTGATGGAAAATTTCGCAGTCATTTCTTGCAAACAGACTCTATTGGGGAGTTTTTGATGAAAGGAGAAAGATAAAAGGAAACAGCATAAAAGACAAAAAGGAAGATGACTCTCTAAAAAGAAAAATTATAAAGTAAACCTATCAAATGCGGATACCAACTCTAATGGGCATGACATGCACATATAGCCTATCCTCCATCGTTAAACCGCCTTTTGTAATCTTCGCCTGGGGCTTTCCCATCTGATTTCCAATCTCCGTTCGACTTGTAGTGCCCGAGGGGTTTTCACTACCAAGCCTCTCTCATTTCGGTTTTTCTCTCAGCATTCATCGCCTTATGGTGCCTGTGAAGGTTTTCACCGCTAAGACTCTCTCATTTGTGTTACTTTTTCGCCGGGGATTGGTGGTGTTACTGCTAAGACTCTCCTATTTTCTGCTGGAGATCGGAGTCTTTCTGCCGGGAATCAGAGTGTTATGTCCCGATGAAACTTCTCTCATTTGCCTAAGTCAGCCTCTTTTGAAAATTGGTCAAAAGGTCTTTCTTTCGACCGTAATGTGGGTTTGGACAGGGCTAGAAAGAAAAGGGTATTAAAGGCTCAAAATAAAACAAATTGGGTTCAAAATTACAACCTTCGGAATCCTATATTTTCCTTACATAAACAAATTTTTTTTTACTGCCCCTGTTTCTTGCTTGGGGATTTTTTTGGTTTTTATTTACACTATGACCGAGCTGTGAAGCGCCTACGTATCCTCTTTGAGGAATCAGGTCAAACGTAGTTCCCAATTCCTCTTTTTCAAGTTTTTTTTTCATACATTTTTCTTTTTCTTTTCTTTATCTCTTTTTGTTGTTTTCTTTTTCTTTACTTTTTCTTTATCCCTTTCTTCTTTTGCCTTTCAAACTTGTGTTTCTAGTCTTTGCAACTAATTCCGAAGGAGGGGTATGAAAGAATTTAAAATAAGCCTCAAAGGGTTGACGATGGATAAAGTGTTTGGATAGCAGAACAAAATGCCTTCGTCGTTCCAATCTTCAAAACATGCCAAGTGTAAACAACACAATTAATATTCGTCATATCTTTAAAGCACTGTTGGGCAACACTCTCATTTTCATTATTATGAACGACCCCATGTCAATTTTGGCCAGCTTGCCTTTGACTGTTTCCTTTTTACTTGCCCCGGTTTCACATGACTCAGGATCCAAATAGTCTCAAATTGTGTTTATTTCCTTTAGATGACCCGATCATCTTCCAATTGCTTCATGATTAACTTCTAGAATTAAGCCACAATTATGTGTGCTCATGTCGTGTCACTAGATTCGGCGTTTGAGCACAAGACAAATCTAAAGGGTAAAAAAAACTAAACAAATAAAATGACCGGAAGTAACAAAAGACCGAAAGATTCATTAAACTAATGACGAAATGGTTCAATGACAAAACAAGCAAAACAAACTAGAGTATAGCCCTGAAACAAAACTGGGCAAGACCAAAGCAAACTGCTAGGACAAAAGGGTTTGACCACAAGACAACCCTGAAAATAACTTGGACAACAGAAATGACAACAAAAACGAACCACCAAAGCTCCATCTAGCTGACCAAAAGATGGAGTGTCTTCCCAATTACCAAGCACGACGCTTTAGCCACTAAGTTCTGCATCAATATTGCCGAGGCTGCCATCTACTTCAACATTTTTGGCTTCAGTCAATACACCCGCCAGAGGATTCGTGTGCTCTCTGTCATCGTCATTGATCACAATCAACCATCCTTTTTGAATCATTCTTTCTATTTCCTTTTTCAAGGTACGACAACTCTCAATATCGTGCCCTCTGACATTGGAATGGTATGCACATCGTGCAGTAGGATCGAAGCTTCTTGCACGTGGGTCGGGAGTATATCCAGGGAGCGGTGTAATCAGGCCGACATGCTTTAACCTTTCAAACAGACTTGCATAGGATTCTCCGATAGGGGTAAGAGCCTTTTCTCGCTTCAGCAACCTCTCCTCCCTAAACGCCTTATTTGGCCTGAAACCTGACCCGGGGGGTTTCCGGTATGTTCGTGGGGGTTGGTAGGCTTTTTGTGGAGCTGGGTACCTGGAAGGTGAAGTACGATTTTGGGTGTCCCGGGGAGAGTAGTGGTGTTGGGGACGGGAGTAGCGTTGTGAAAACATAGCCGGGGAACGAGTAATTGAGCTACTCGAGTGGCTGGAAAAGCTGTGATAGGTGGGTATATATGGAGAGTGTGAGGGATCATCTGGCATCGGGTTCATTGTACGGGTAAGGACTGAGTCCAGGAAGCTAGGTGGTGGCGGAGGTGGTGCTTTTCCATCCATCCACGCCCGATACATGTCGGCCACATGTTGTCTCAATATTTTGACTTCTTCTACTAACCCGTGGTTCCGTTCAACCAGCTGTTGTCGGGTATCGGTATCAACCCACTCAGTCCTGAGATTCTCTGCCATTGTCCTCTGACTTTGTGTTACAGGGAAGAGTTATTTTAGAACCACAACCAACCACCTTTCTCGAAATAGACACAACAAAGCGATGCCATCACGTTAGCGTTAGGCCATCTGACAGGTAGGTAAACGCACATTAGGGATGCAATGAACCTAGACAGTTAAACCTTTCTATCATGCATTTGCTTCGGTTTCATGCGTCATTCCATCTTCTCATATATGTGCTTTCCCAACTTTCCTTTATTTTCTAAATTGTTTTTGTTATTTTTTTTTCTATTTTTCTCTTTTTCTCTTCTCTTTTTTTTTTCTTTTTGGTTATGGATATGGTCGAATCCTATGTGGATTGCCTACGTATCATGACCCCGCATGAATCAGACCGAGCGTAGTTCTTGCAAATTAATGCAAGAAATAAAGAGATGAATATTTGATTTTTTTCTTTTTTTTTTGAAAAAATTGTAAAAGCCGACTCCAACTACAAACTCTGATGAAAAACTTTCACACCTTGTGCCGGAGATTTCTACAAGAATAAAAATATTTTTAGCGCCAATTATGACTATTTCTACAAAATTAGTCATGTAATGGCTTATTTGACAAAATAGCTATTTTTGTAAAATTTATTTAAGAAAGATAAACTTGAAAATTTTCTCATCCTATGGCTCATGGGGCATCGTTTGGCATCGCCATAAGCCAACATCAGACTGAGAAGTTTCTAATGTCAATTGACTATTTTTACAAAATTAGCCATGTAATGACTTATTTGACAAAGCGGCTATTTCTGCAAAATTTTATTTAAGAGAATACAAATTCAAAATTTTTCATCTTAGGGCCCATGGGGCATCGTTCAGCACCGACACAGGCCAACACAAGACTGAGAAAGTTTAAATGCCAAATGTGGCCATTTCAGCAAAACCATATGTTGTTTTTTTTTTTTTTCAAAGTTGAGTGATGACTCAAACTTAATTTTGCGGATACGGCCTTTCAATATTTCCACGAGGGAATATTTCAAGGATGTGCCCAAAAATCATTGACAAAGATTCAAAGTGGTTATTCTTGCAAAAATAGCCTTCTGGCGTCCTTTTGGGGAACATTTGGCTTATTTTAAGCAAGAATAGCATCACGCGATTTACTTATAATAAAATCAAAAATTTAACACATTGTTTTTTTTTTGGTTATTTTTGCAAAATGGGTGTGAACCCGAACTTGATTTTGCGCTATGGCCTTGCAACATTTCCACAAGGAATATTTCAAGGCTATGCTCGTAAATTATCTAAAATGACTCAAAGTGGCTATTTTTGTAAAAACAGCCTTCCGGCGTCCTTTCGGAACATTCGGCTATTTTCAAAAACGGCGTCACTTTGATTTTATTGACAAAATTAAACACACATTTTTTGATTTTTTTTTTTTAAAAAAGGGGTGGTAACCCAAAATTTGATTTTGAAGCTACGGCCTTTCAACATTTCCACATGGAATATTTCAAGGCCGTTATTCAAAAAGAAAAGAAAAGTCTTCAAAGTGGCCATTTTTGCAAAAACAGCCTTCCGACGTCCTTTCGGAACATTCGGCTATTTTCAAAAACAGCATTACTTTGATTTTATTGAAAACTAAAACTTCGACATTTTTTTTTTTTGAAGGGGTGGTTGGACCCGATGAGGGTTGCCTACGTATCCCACCTAACGGCGAGAATCAAACCTGCGTAGTTCGGTCAGATTAGTTGAGCAGTCTGCACGCCGCAACATTATATATATATATATATATATATATATATATATATATATATATATATATATATATATATATATATATATATATATATATATATATATATATATATATATATATATATATTTATTTATTATAAACAAGCAACACGAATTATTTTTGAAAACAAACTATTAGTTTTTCAATTCATTGGCATATAAAACGAATAATTATTAAAATAAAACGTTTTTTTTTCTTTCTTTTAAGTAATAACAAAAAATAACAATTCTCTTTTTTCCTTTTTATTCTCAAAATTCGGTAGAGTTTCGACACTACTTGGACATTGGTTTGTTTTCTAAAAATGAGTAGTTATCTCTCTACACTGTTATTTTTCTTTTCTCCCTTTTTTTTCTTCGTTTTTCCTCAATATTTACAAGTCGGTCGGTATGCAAGTCTGAAACAAATAATTGCGTGAAACAAACAGGATGCAGCAGGATGGTCTTTTTTATTTCAGGTTGCCTGTCCTAGACGGACCCAACCCCTGTGTTGAGTTCCCTAAGTCAAATGCAACATGATGCAAATAAGCGTTCCTACTAGGGATCCGGCATGAAGTCACGTTATTCTAGGTTTAAAACCCGATGTTTGTTCTAGACCGTGTACCCAAGCGGACAACTCGAGTCGAGGAAGGAGCTCCTTTCCATGAACCAAAAGGCCAGCCTGCTTAGAAACATTCCGAACATCTTTCTTATTTTAGGGTATGACACTAACAGAATAGGGAGTCTCAACCAGTAAGCACATCCTCGGAGGTAAGAAGAGAAGGTTTCAGCATAGTTTATTTATACAGTTCAAATAATATTAAAGCGGTAAACATGTAGCACATTAATCAAAACATATAAGGAAATCAGATATAAGCAAAAACAGCAATTTTAATTGAGCTCGAATTCTTAAACCCCGAACCGAAGTTCTGGGTCACTTGTCCCCAGCAGAGTCGCCAGAGCTGTCACACCTCCTGATTTTCACCGCACATACATATCGTAAAAACGTAATAATGTGCCACTGTTTACTACTACACCCCGAGAAGGGATATAATAATAATCAGTGAAGGAGTTTTTCCATTTAAAGGACAATCGGAACGGGATCAATTTATTTAATTATTCAGAGTCGCCAAACTAGAAACCTGGATAAGGAATTATGTTAACCCGGGAGAAGGTGTTAGGCACTCCCGGATTCCGTGGTTCTAGCACGGTCGCTCAACTGCTATTTTTGTTTTTATCTGATTATATATTTAATTAGGTGCTTTTAATATTCCGCTTTTTATTTTTTAGAAGAATTGCAACGTCACAAAAATACACTTCGAGTCACACCGCAGCCAGTACGCCTGTGACTTTAATGTGTTTCAGTTTCGCCGAGAGTGGGATTTGGGTCACATAAATGCGCACCCGTATTTAGGAAAGTATTTTTATTAAAGTGGTGCCTAAAGAGTCTATCGTGTTGTTATCTTTTGGAAAGACCGTGAAATTCGCTAAACGATACTTCCAAATCTACATGTTTTATACAAATTATTTGAGGGCCCCGCAATTGTGTGTTTAATGCGGCGAGGCTCATTTCATTTATTTTAAGGCCGTATCTATAGTACTATATTTTTCTTTGTCTTTTGTCCCTAAATCATTTTTTACTAAATCGATTCTTTTCTGTTTGAGTAATATTAGATGTACTGTTAATTCAATTGTCGTTTTAATGAACATAATGCATTAGCATGAATAGACTAAAAATTTATCGATTAACTTCTTAATGATCCCTAATTTATAGTCATTCTAAACACATTAATCCTATACGTGAAACAAATAAATGAATTTTCTACTTTTAAACTAATGAGAGCTAGATTACTTAAGCTTCTACTTCCCAAATTTTCGGATAAGTTGATTTATGTATGAAGGATGATTAAATTTAACAAACCTGACTAAACTCTAGATAGATACTAGATACAGTAGATTCTACTAAATAGCATCAGACTTTATTTAATGCCTACCAATGATTGAAATCAGTCTTAACTCAAGCGAATACACTACATTATACTAAAGCACACCCTCATGAGCAATTCGATAGCGTTTCCAAATTAGCAGTCTATTACAACCCAATTCTAGAATTCAACTTATAAGTAATCAAAAAAAACTAACAGAATCAATTACAAACGAAATGAAAAAACTAACAGAATCAATTACAAACGAAATGAAACCCATCCCTCTGTTTTTACCACTATACTATGTCTAAGTATGGGATGTTAATATCAAATTGATAAGTGCAGGGCACTAATAGGACACCCTGCTGTACAGCAGGTTCCATTTGGCTATCCTCATGTGCATTGCACTCTACCAGCTAACCCCATTAGTTCCTGACTACAAGCAGCTATATCCAATTCACAACCTAATTTAAAATCTATTTTAGTTTCAAATCGAGGAAACACCCCAATTCAATTCAATAGTGCTAATCACTGTCCGGAATTTCAAACAAATCAAACCTACGCAATTAGACGACGACATTTAACAATCGATTCCATAGAGTAGTTAAACGTACGTAAATAGAACAAAAACATAATAATCGACTGACCAGTGACTTCTTAAACCAAACAAGGGATTTAAATTATTCGACGACGCTAATCGACGCGAACATGTATTCTATAGCATACTAAATCAAAATAACAAAACATAAGCAGAAATCAACCAAATAAAAAGGTTTTTTTTTTTTAGAGAGGAGAAATGACAGAAACAAAAACGATAATAGAAATGGCAACAACAAACGAAATTATACCGACCAAACAAACGAAAATCGAAAAGAGAAGCAAAGGGAAGTACCTTAAAAAGAAAACTCGGAAATCGGTCGACTTGGATTCGAAAGGAGTTGAAATTGCATATTTGAAGTCGAACAGACTTTAATTGAAATGTTTTCAAACGAAAAAATTCCAATTAAAGTCTATTAACTTCAATTTCTTTTAATTCGAATGAAATCTCTAGTTTCTTAATTCTAGGGTTCTTGAGGGCTTGATTTGGGGGTTGAGGAGTTAGGGCTTGATTCGAACCAAACCAGTCACGATTTGGTAACGAGGGAGGCTAGGGGAAGGTCTGGTATGATTTTGGGGCTGATTGGGATAACTTAGGTTGTGGCTCGAATCTTCGATTGAAGATTCAAGAAACTGGGGGATGATTCGAGATGAAATGGCCTTGGATTCGAGTTGAGGGAGTCGAAGTACCCTAGGGGTTGTTGGTTTGGAGATCACCGGCGTCGTTGCCGGTGGTTTTTCAGGCGAAGAAGGGTGGGGCGGCCATGGTCTGACCTCGTCTCTGTGAGAGACGAAATGGGGGCTTAGGTATGGGGAATGGTTCGGGTGAATAGGGTTTGGGGGGGTGTTTGGTGTATTAATCCATGGATTTAATTATGTCCGTTGGATCACAAGATACCAACGGCTGTGATTAATCCTAGTTTGAAAACGGAGCGGGTTGATGGGTAATGGACTGGGTCATTGGGTTTTTTGGGATTTTGGACTGGGTTAAACGTTTGGGCTTGGATTTTTTGCCCAAATCCGATTTTCTTTTTCCTTCTCTCTTTTAATTTAATTCCTAATTTATAAAAATAAAAATCCTAACTATACTACAAAAAAAATCAAATCAAATTAACTAATACTAATTATATTAACAATTGTTACATATAATTAAATATCAATTAAACATTGATCACACAATTAGGCATTTAAAAGGTGAATTATTTTTTTTTTGTGATTTTATTTTATATATTATTTGAACAATAAACTTAATTATCCTAAATAAGACTTAAATGCGAATGGAACATTATTTTTTATATTTTATTTTATTTTGTTATTAACAAATAAAAAAATGCACAGATAGAAATGCAAATAATAATTAAGAATATCAAACAAAATTTCAGAAAATCACGCACATCACAAAATTATTTTATTTTTTGGATTTTGGGAGTAATTCTCATCTAGGGCAAAAATCACGTGCTCACACTGACCCCCAGACGGATGGCCAGTCTGAGCGCACTATTCAAATTTAGGAGGATGTGCTCTGTGCGTGCGTGATTGAGTTTGGAGGTTCATGGGATCATTTCTTGCCACCGGCGGAGTTTGCTTATAACAACAGTTATCAGTCCAACATTCGGATGGCACCGTATGAGGCTCTATATGGTAGGAGGTGCAGGTCTCCCGTGGGTTGGTTCGAACCGGGCGAGGCCGGACTGCTAGGTACTCATATGGTCCAGGATGCAATGAACAATGTTAAGGTGATTTAGGACAGACTTTGTGCAACCCAGTCTAGGCAGAAGAGTTATGCGGACAAGAAGGTCCGCGATGTGGCTTTTATGGTTGGCGAGCGGGTTCTGCTTCGAGTCTCGCCCATGAAGGGTGTTATGATGTTTTGGAAGAAGGGGAAGCTGAGTCCTAGATTTATTGGTCTTTTTGAGATTTTGAGGCGTGTTGGGGAGGTTGCTTATGAGTTGGCCTTACTTCCCAGCCTAGCCGGTGTCCATCACGTATTTCATGTCTCTATGCTCCGGAGATACCATGGTGATCTGTCACATGTGTTGGATTTCACTTCTGTTCAGCTACACGAGGATCTGTCTTATGTTGAGGAGCCAGTGGCCATTCTAGACAGATAAGTTAGGAAGCTAAGGTCAAAGAACATCCCTTCAGTAAATGTTCAGTGGCGGGGTCAGCCGGTCGAGGAAGAGACTTGGGAGACCGAGCAGGATATGCGCAACCAGTACCATCATCTCTTCACCACTCCAGGTATGTTTTCGATGCTCGTTCGAGGACGAACGAATCTTTTAAGTGTGGGAAGATGTAACGACCCGGCCGGTCATTTTTTAAATTACGCCCCGATCCCCAATTTAACTGTTCCCCTAAGTTCTTTTCTACTATTGTGGTTTGCTGGGAGGGTCGGTTCTGGAATTTGGAGTGTTTTGGGACACTTAGTCCCTAAATGAGAGCTTTATAGTTGGAAAATGGCTTGTAGTCGGAATAGTATTAAGGCGACCTTGGATCGGAAATCTGATGGTTCCATGAACTCCGTTAGGTAATTTTGGGGTTGGGAGCGCGTTCGGAATGTATTTTGGAGGTCTGTAGCTCAGTTAGACTTGAAATGCCGAAGTTTGAAATTTTAGCGAACCCGAACGATAGGTGAGATTTTCATTCGGGGGTCGAAATGGAATTCCGACAATTTCTATAGCTTCGTTATTTGATTTTGGATATGTCCGCAAATTTTCAGGTCATTCGGACGTCGTTTGGTCGGGTTTTTGATTGAATGTTGATTTCGGAAGTTTAGATGAAAACTTAGGCTTGAATCCGCTATAATTCAATGTTTTATGTGTTTAATGACATGTTTTTATCATTGGAACAAGTTCGAATAAGGTATTAGGATGTGTTGGAGTGTTTGGATGAGGTCCCGGGGACCTTGGGGTGTTATCGGATGGGTAAACGGAAAGAAAACATGGAAAATTGCAGGTTTGGACATTCTGTTCCGTTGTTTTCGCCCCTGCGGAAATGGGACCGCAGAGGCGAGTCCGCAGGAGCGGAATTTGGAGCGCCTGGGATCACAGAGGCGGATCCTGTTCCGCTGAGGCGGTGTCGCGGGTGCGGAAGGCTGGTCGTAGAAGCGACCTAGGATCGAGGAGTGAAGAATCCGTAGGAGTGGAATGTCTTTCGCTTAAGCGAGTCCGTAGAAGCGGACTCCTACTCGCAAAAGCGGGAAGTCCCACAGGAGCGGAGGTAATTCTACAGGAACGGACACGCGGAAGCGGTCCGTGGCTCGCAGAAACGAAAATGGCCAGTTAGGCCTGGGATTCGCAGAAGCGACCAAATGGTCGCGGAAGCGGTATCGTAGAGGCGTAAATTTGTCCGCAGAAGCGGAAATCGCAGAGTGTTTTTATATCAGAAGTTAGAAATTTTAGAAACATTTCAAAACATTGGGGCTCGGCTTAAGAGGCGATTTGGGCGATTTTGAAGGGAAATTCAAGGGGATTCATCAGGTAATCAACTATGGACTCAAATTATGATTTGTAATGGTAAAATTATGCAATTATCTCATCAAATTAGAGGAATTTGGGGTATTTTATGGTGGTTTTCACCGTAGGCTTCAATTTTAGAAAATTAAAGGTTTGAATGGGCAAATGGAGTCCAAATTTGGTAAATTAAATATGCCTAGACTCGTATTGAGACGAGGGTTCCGAATATGTAACTTTCGTAATTTTTCGAGAAGCGTACCGAAAGTCGAGTTTTGACAACTTGTTGGTTTTGGTGTATTTTGAATTCTTTTGATTGGGTAATGCCCAATTGGCCTATTTTGATGTGATTCTATTGATTTTTATCGGATACTACACCTGCGGAGGCCGACATTCGCGGCAAGAGAGTTGTCTCTTAGCGGTTTTGTACCGAGAGTCGAGGTAAGTGGCTTGTCTAACCTCGTGTGGGAGAACCTTCACCCCTAGGATATTATGTGATAGTTGAAAAGCCTTGTACGCGTGGTGACGGGCGTGTACATGCGCTGGTTGTTGTAACTCACTGTACTTGAATTGTCCGATTTGTGATATTCCTGTTCTTAGTTGATTAAATTGTTACATTTACCTGGTGTTCGCTAGAAAAGCATGACTAGATAGGATTTATCTGTCTAATTGCCTAATTGTCTTATTTGAACTTCTTGAGAATTTTTGGTACTAGTTTTGGTGAAGTTGTAGTTAAGAATGTTATATTCTCTCTGTGTATTTTCTTTAATTGTTGTGTTTGTGGACTGCGGGTTCGATTCCCGGAGATCCCAAGGCTGTGGGTTCGATTCCCAGAGACCTGAGTGGTATTGTTTGTGGACTGCAGTTCGATTCCCGGAGATCCTGAGTTATTGAGATATGGACTGCGGGTTCGATTCCCGGAGAGCATGAGATATTGAGATATGGACTGCGGGTTCGATTCCGTTAGATCCTGAGATCATTGAGACACATCGTGAGGTATTGAGACATGGGCTGCGGGTTCGATTCCGGGAGACCTAGAGATACTGTTATTGGGACTGCGGGTTAAATTCCCGTAGCTCCCGGATTGTTGATTATAGAGTGGGACTGTGGGTTCAATTCCCACAGGTCCTGGACTTGCTGTTTGAGTTTGGTTGAGTTTGTTACTTGTAGTTAGTTATTCGCAGTCTGTTGTAGTAATTACTTTATTGATGTTACTTCAGATTTATTCTCACATATTCTGCTTATTACCGTTGATTATTATGTTGTTGTTTCTCTCAATAGGGCCCTGACCTTCCTCGTCACTACTCCATCGAGGTTAGGCTTGGCACTTACTGAGTACCGCCGTGGTGTACTCATGCTACTCTTCTGCACACTTTTGTTGTACAGATCCAGGTACATGAGGACAAGCCCATACTAGGTGATCAAGAAGCACATTTGGAGACCTCGAGGTATGATCTGCCATGTCCGCGGATCCGGAGCCCTCCTTCTATTCTGATAGTATTAGTAGATGTTCTTCCCTCATTTCGTTGTTTTAGATACTCTTGATATATAGAGCCACAGTTGTATTCCCCTTTTAGTCTGTGTTACCCGTGGGATTCCGAGTCTTAGTGGTATGTTATACAGTGTGTTTGACGAGTGTATGTGCCAAGCGGCACAGATTACATTCCTATTTATATCATTTTTCCGCTATTTCTTGTTTAATGTTCATAAACTTGTATATTCCGCAATGTGTTAGGCTTACCTAGTCGCGGGGACTGGGTGCCGTCATGACAGGTTCACGATTAGTGAACTAGGGTCGTGACACTTAGTCTTCTGACTGTTGGATTTTTCCGATACGGCTTCTTTTTGAGTTTTGGTGGGAAAATGGGTGGTCTGGGGCGTGGTTTAAAGGTTTAGAGGTGAGGGCACAGGTTCACAAATGCAAGGTCGGATTCGCAATTGCAAAGCTCACGTCGCAATTGCGACATTTGCGACATTTGCGACCAGTTAATTGGGATTTTGGCGGGGTTTCATTCATTTCCAACTTATCATTTCCTAAAAACATCTTGGGCGATTTTTCAAAGGCATTAACTTCTTCAAATCATTAGTAAGTCATTTCCAACTCATTATCTTCAATCTATAGCATCTTTCACATAATTCCAATTCAAAATCAACGGTTTTTCCTGTGAAATTTGGTGATTTTGGGTCGAACATAGAATTTTCAAGTTATCGGGATTTGGACCTTAATTTTAGGTCCGATTTCAAAATAGATTAAATATTTGAGTTTGTAGGGGAATAGGTAATCAGGTTTTGATTTGAACCACGGGTTTTGACCAACCGGGTCGAGGTCAATTTTTTGACTTTTTGGGGATATCATTAGAAAATTTATTATCATGCATTAGAATTTATTCACTTATCATTTATTGGTATCATAAGTAAACTGTGTCAAGATAAATGTGCATTGGTGGTAGAATCGAAGGGTAAAGTGGTAGCTAAATGCTTTCACATTTATTTTATTATTATGGTTATTCCGCTGTTGATCGCCTGTTATATTAAACTGTTGAAATGTTAAGTAAAAAGTATAATAAAATTTGTAACTCTCGGCTTGCCTAGCTTCCATGAGTGGGAGAAATCACGACTCCCGAGGGTGAAAAATCTAAATCATGACAGATAATATTCTCAATGGGGTGAGAACTTTAATACTTGTAAGATTTTACAACCAGCTGGTTTCACCCAGATGTTCCATCAATATTTTGTAGCAGAGGAATAGGTTCATGGACAGGTTCCCTCGAAGTTTGACGATCAATTCCTCTTTGTTCAGTTCCCCCTGTCAGGTTCCCCTAGGTGGAAGGACTTGTTCCCTCCTCTGGTGCAGCTTCAACTAGGCTGTGGCTTCATTTAAGTTTGTTACTAGCAGCATTGCTTTATTATCCGGTTCGTGCCTCTCAGAAAGAATGTAAGTTTCATCAAAAACCAGATGTACACTTTCTTCTACACACATAGTTCTTTTAATATAAATCTTTTAAGTATATTCTTATTTTATAGATTTGTGAACTCCTCCTTCTCTCCCTTATTACACTGTAGAAATATTTTGAGTTAGAATCTCCTCGCTCTTAATTGTATGCATATATATATATATATATATATATATATATATATATATATATATATATATATATATATATATATATATATATATATATATATATATATATATATATATATATATATATGGCATGCCACAAACGGTCATGTGGTTGATCTCTTCATAACAAATACTTAACTTAGATTTCCAAGTCAGTGAATCAAGAGAAGAGCTTAAGCTCACACATATCATCCTGTATGATTATCTTGTTCTTTTCCAGCTTCATTAATTTTGGCAAAATTTCTCTTTAAAGACTTCATTTTGTCCATGTAAGTGCTTATACTGTCAGGGTACCTTAATTATGTCATTAAGATTTTGAATTAGACCATAATAATATTCAAGACTTGTTGGGATTTACATCTTGTTTGGCAGTTGTGCTCGTCAAATTAATATCTCAATATTAAATTCTTTTCCAGGGACAATGGATAAAATATATTCATGTTAATATGTGCAATAAACAAATAAAAAATAAAATAAAATGTACCGGTAGTATTAATTCTTACAATGGTATTAAGGACCCGATGGGACGTGCATCGCTCCATTACAAAAGGTGGTTGCTTAGCAATTTTATACAACATATAAATTTAAAAAAATATATTTATTTCTTTCTAAAAATGAATAATGAAGTCATGCAGCTCCACGATCAGCAACAAATGCGGTCTAAACTTCAATAGAATCCACAAGTAAGCCAATAATGTGAGGTTTTAAGACTTTCTCCGGATGGGTGTATCCATCGAGATTGTGTATATATGTAACTTCAACAATACGTGCAAGATTGAGAATACGAGATAAAAACTCTGTAGATACAGGAGTGGGCTTAAGAAGTCCTTCATTAAGATCCTTCCATGCTGCCTCACCCATTTCTTAACACTTAAGAACAAAATGGTAGCATAAGCTGCAAATTTACTGTACTAGACCCTCAAAACACAGAAAATCCAACACTAAATGTGTCCATCGAAAGCTGTGAAGAGAGAAGAAAAACGAGCTGATTGGAGAGAGAGAGATAAAGTGATCGAAAATAGTGCGAAATTTTCAACGAACTACTGTGGAGCGAGGTTAGGCTCGGCTCGAGTCTAAGCTTCGGTTTGGTTCGAATCCGAGCCTCAGGTTCGGAGTTTGTGTTTCGATTGGTACATTTTCAGAAGGGCCGTGGAAAAAATTGCGTGGCTCTCCAATTACATACTGACACGTAGAGGCAGCAAGTGGAGCCCACCTTTTAAATATTTTTGCAATTTAAATTTCTGAACAATCGAATGGCATCTTATAGTATAGGAATAATTGTTTGGTCTTTTAAAATTTTCCCTCCAAAAATGTGGTTTACGTGATCATAAAAGTGGACAAAGAGAGAAAAATAGGCTACCTTTTTCTTTTTCTTGTTTTGGCAATTAATCACCTGTAAAATTATACAAACCAGTAGCATAGCTTACACAGCTAGCTATCTCATTACAAAGAATCTCATCTGATATATCATATCCTTCACTATACATTCATACAAAAATATAAGTATGAACTACATTTTGAATACTACATTTTGAATACTAGCAGTAGCTCTAACAGTACATGTGTATGCTATCTCTCAATATATATATATATATATATATATATATATATATATATATATGGCATGCCACAAACGGCTATTAGTTATCTCTGATTTAGAGAGTTAATATATACTTAATTGGAGTAGTAAGTACCTATTAGCTTAGAATTATTTTTTTATTTAAAATTTAGACGATTATTTGGATATATGTGTATAAATTTCAGATTTTGATGTTATTATTTATACTTAATTGGAGTAGTAAGTACCTATTAGTTTAGAATTATTTTCTAGCTAAAGTTTATATGATTATTTGAATATATGTGCATAAATTTCAGATTTGTTTTATGTTATTCTTTATACTTAATTGGAGTAGTAAATACCTATTAGTCTAGAATTAATTTTTAGCTAAAGTTTAGATGATTTTTTGGCTTTACGTGCATAAATTTCAGATTTTTATGTTATTTATATATGCCATTTTCATGTTGAAAAGTCATGATGGATCAAGAACCTTTATAAATACTTTTGAATTTATTTAATTCTACCTTACACTTAGGGTACCAGTATGAGTATGTATAAAAGATTTAGACCTAAAAAGACACAAGAAGAAGTTTTAGAAAGAAAAGATTTTTGGGAGTATCCTTTTATTCTGAGAAGGGGTCATCGTCCACGCCTAGGGTCATGACCAAGGCGTTGACTTCCTGAAGCTACTTGTGCCAAAGTAGGGAGCACACGAGCCGAGGGTCTCGTTGCTGAGAATTTAGTTAGTCATGCAAAGGTATGATACATGAGCGCTGAGAACCATGAAGCGAGTGGCACCTCGTGGATTGAGCCAATTCGATCAGGTTGGGATCGAACCCATGCCGATCACACGATGACTGAGACAGAATTAAGTCAGGATAGTTGGAACTCCCAAAGTATAAAGTGAAGTATTTTTATCAAGAAAGAAAAGGAGAAGAATTTTCTATTATGCAATTATTTAGAATTATTCTTATAAGCTTTATGTTTTACATGCATTTAGAACGTCCTTTGCTCATAATGTATATATTATTAAAGTTTCTCCCCCCATTGTTGATGAGACTCACTGAGTACAATGAATGGTAGTAACGTTCTTTTTAGGGAACCTACATTGGTCTGCGGTACAACGTAGGAACCGGATTTGCAGGTAAGCAGGCTACGAGTTAGGACTTCCTTCCCTCCCAGTGCTATTGGTGAGCTCCGCTTTTGTTTGTGGGGTATTCCTTAGAGTCATTTTCATTTAGTTATTTTTTTGTTTATTTAGAAAATTGGCCACGAAGTCTCATGTCTTGAGCAGTGCATCAGTTTATCAGTAGAGGCTTCATAGACATAGTCATTGGGTTGAGAGTCATAAGTTACTTTATAATAACATAGCAGAAATTTCAGTAGTTACAACGAATAAAGCTTTGGAGTTGATTTATTTAAATATTTGAATTAATCAAAAGTATTTGTTTAGAGTATTGCTTTGTTGCATATAATGTTTGGAGTTATCATAGGCTTGATGAACAAAGATGGTTCGCTCGGTCATGTTTAGTGATCGAGTGCCGGTCTCGGCTTGTTCAGAAAATGGGTCGTGACATTGCTTATAGTTGAATTTTGGTGTTCCATATGCTTATTTACTGGATTTATGTTTATACATGATAGTTCCCCCGAGCATGTTTCCCCTTCCCTTATTTAGCTACTAGTTTCTGTCTTTATTACTTGTTGTACATAATATAACTATGCATGTTTATTTGATAGTCTTTTCCTAGCCTCGTCACAACTTTGCCGATGTTAGGCTGGACACTTACCAGCACATGGTGTCGGTTGTGATGATACTACACTCTACACTGTGTGTAGATCCCAGTGTTGTAACTTTTGGACCATAGTGAGGTTGTTGCCTTCAATCCAGTGGCAGAGACCCGAGGTAGTCCTACTGAAGTCCGCATGCCTTGGTGTCTCCTTCAAAATTTTCATTTTATTTTTGTGTAGCTCCGAGATAGATTTGTATCTTTCATTTAGACAGTTGTTTGTAATATTCGTAGATAGTTCATGGTATTATGGCACCACATTCTGGGTAGAGTTGTATTTTCGATTTCCATATTAGTATTTAGTGATATTATCAGATTTAGTCTTTCACATTTATTTTATTATTATGGTTATTCAGTTGTTGATTGCATGATATATTAAATTATTAAAAGGTTAAGTAAAAAGGGTAATAAAATTTGTAACTCTCGGCTTGCCTAACTTTCATGAGTGGGAGCCATCACGACTCTCGATGGTAGAAAATCCAAATCATGACAGATTATGTGCTCAATGGGGTGAGAACTTCAATACTTGTAAGATTTTACAACCAGCTGGTTTCACCCAGATGTTCCTTCAATATTTTGTTGCAGAGGAATAGGTTCATGGACAGGTTCCCTAGAAGTTTGACGATCAATTCCTCTTTGTTCAGTTCGCTGCGTCACGTTGCCCTTGGTGGAAGGACATGTTCCCTCCTCTGATGCAGCTTCAACTAGGCTGTGGTTTCATTTGAATTTCTTACCAGCAGTATTGCTTCGTGATCAGGTTCCTGCCTCTCAGAAAGAATGTTAGTTTCATCAAAAACCACATGTACACTTTCTTCTACACGCATAGTTCTTTTAATATAATCTTTTAAGTTTTGATATATGAAGAATATCCCAAGAACACACCCTCATAACTTCTGAAATCAAACTTACCTGGAGATTCTTTACCATTATTGTGCACAAAGCACTTGCAACCAATTTTCTTCGTTACCCCGAACAAATTTCCTAGTATATTCTTGATTTAATATATTTCTGAGCTAGAAATATTTTGAGTTAGAATCTCCAACCACATGTACACTCTCTTCTACACGCATAGTTCTTTTAATATAATCTTTTAAGTTTTGATATATGAAGAATATCCCAAGAACACACCCTCATAACTTCTGAAATCAAACTTACCTAGAGATTCTTTACCATTATTGTGCACAAAGCACTTGCAACCAATTTTCTTCGTTACCCCGAACAAATTTCCTAGTATGTTCTTGATTTAATATATTTGTGAGCTCCTCCTTCTCTCACTTATTACACTGTAGAAATATTTTGAGTTAGAATCTCCTTCCTCTGCTCATATATATATATATATATATATATATATATATATATATATATATATATATATATATATATATATATATATATATATATATGGCATGCCACAAACGGCTATTAGTTATCTCTGATTTAGAGATTTAACAATGTATTGTCTATTTTTACACAAACATAAAAATATAATATCATCATGTAGCTATCTTTATAATAAGCAATTGCAAGCTTGTATTAACATTCTCTAGTGGCTCAGTTCATGTGGTTGATCTCTCCATAACAAATACTTAGCTTAGATTTCCAAGTCAGTGAATCAAGAGAAGAGCTTAAGCTCACACATATCATCCCGTATGATTATCTTGTTCTTTTCCAGCTTCATTAATTTTGGCAAAATTTCTCTTTAAAGACTTCATTTTGTCCATGTAAGTGCTTATACTGTCAGGGTACCTTAATTATGTCATTATGATTTTGAATTAGACCATAATAATATTCAAGACTTGTAGGGATTTACATCTTGTTTGGCAGTTGTGCTCGTCAAATTAATATCTCAATATTGAATTCTTTTCCAGGGACAATGGAGAGAATATATTCATGTTAATATGTGCAATAAAAAAATAAAAAATAAAATAAAATGTACTGGTAGTATTAATTCTTACAACGATATTAAGGACCCGATGGGAAGTGCATCGCTCCATTACAAAATGCGGTTCTTAGCAACTTTATACAACATATAAAGTTAAACAAATATATTTAATTCTTTCAAAAAATGAATAATGAAGTCATGCAGCTCCACAATCAGCAACAAATGCGGTCTAAACTTCAATAGAATCCACAAGTAAGCTAATAATGTGAGGTTTTAGGACTTTCTCCGGATGGGTGTATCCATCGAGATTGTGTATATATGTAACTTCAACAATACGTGCAAGATTGAGAATACGAGATAAAAACTCTGTAGATACAGGAGTGGGCTTAAGAAGTCCTTCATTAAGATCCTTCCATGCTGTCTCAGCCATTTCTTGAAATTTAGTCATTGCATCTTCTGTTGAAATGCCATAATCTCTCATGCAGCACTCAATTCCTGTTGCAATTTGTCCCCTACTTTTCTCAACCTGGAAAGGTAGATAGATTATGGGTTAGCTTTTATATTGTCACAATACTTTATCTGGCAAAATTATATATAACTTTATAAGTTTGTGAGATATAAATCAAACCTCGTATGTGGCCGTGTCATCAATAACTCTGCATATTATCACACTAGCTTCAAGAATTTTAGGATTCTTTGACAACCACTCGAAATCCTGCTCTGTAACAGACTTCATGCCTAAATACGATGTTGTCGCGAGGTAGTAATATGTAGTAGTTGCTAGTGCATTGCTTAGGTATTCAGAAACAGGTGGCTTATATCCTTCAATAAACCATGTTGACTCGACATTATAATTTCTTACTACTTCTTTCATCTGTGAATACAAAAATATATATGTTTAAATGTTAGATAATTTTGATTAAATTGTATCAAGTTACTGATTACTAATAGAAATTAAAACAAAACGAGAAATGGATTAAGGAAAAAATGCATTCTGATAGTTAAGTTGATCAAACATACTCTTTCTATTGCATGGCAGACAATATGAGATCTTCCAGCACCAGACAATTCCTTTTCATAATCCTTGTAAAGATCGAGAATTGCTTTATAACTAATTTTCATGTAATCAGGAAGCCGGTCAATTTCGTTGATATCCCATCTGCAGGATGACAAAATTAAGGTGAACTCATGCATTTTTAAAGAGCACAAGTATAATGAGTAGAAGTTTCTCTTAATATTTTTACGACGACATTTACTATCAAGGAATATCTGAATAGGTGAATAGATCGATGAAGTTCATACCTTTGTATCGCATTTGTGTATGCCTCAAGTTCTTTAACTGTACCATAAGCATCAAAGGTGTCATCCACAATCGAAATCATTGATATGGTCTTAACAAGCATGACGCGAGCTTGAGAGTATTGAGGCTCAAAATAAACTCCTAGTGCCCAAAAGTAACATTCAACTACTCGATCTCTAGCATATGGAAGTGTTGTAACGAAATCCAAATCTTTCCACCACCTGCAGCATAACAAATTGATATTAGTACATGAGATATGATCAACCAAAAAAAGGGTTCATCATTTTTATATATCGCACCTTGTTACTTTAGCAAGTTCTTGTTTGTGCAACATCTGGAGCAAGTTGAAATCCAATTTGGCAAATCGAAGTAACACATTATTTTTCGATTGTTCCTTCTCATAGATTGATGAGATGAAGAATCGGGTCTCGACTCTAGGAACACTCTTGTGCAAACATTGCTCAAGGGCATATGTCACTTGCTCCCTAAGTGGGGATGTCAAATGTGGAGCAGCAGATTCAAGATGGATAACTGAGAAAGCAAGTGCGTCTTCTAAGGTATCGTCAGCATGAGTCCTTACATGTGAAGCTTCATACAAGTTCAATAATCCTAAGACTTCACTAGCAAGAGACTCTTTGAATTTGCCATTTTTATCTTGGAATTTTCTGAAAATCTCTGGTATTTCAAGAAAGAAAACTCAAGATTAATTTGCCTTGTTCCAACAAATTGATAATAATTTGAACAATATTAAGGCGTTCTTTATGATTAACTTACCAGGAGAGATGTTGAAACCGTGTTGCCTGAGCAATCGAAATTGAAGTGCAGAAGTGCACAAATCATCAAAGTTTGAGTTGTCGTTGTAAAATTGATCCAAAATCTCATCAATTTCTTTTTCAAAGTGGTAGGCTATGCCAAGGCGTTCAATAGTGTCAATCAAATTCAATGTGTGAGCCGATTTCCTTTCAGTTGCTAACAACATACTCCTCGTTTGTTCCTTCAATGCTTCAATCTCTTGAGTGTACTTTTCTGCAACCTATATATTTTACATTTTTGAAAAGACATAAAAATAAACGTTGAAAATAGATGGTCCAATAAGCACCAATGGGTTTAATTTGCATGTAAGAAGAAAAATAACTAGTAAGTACCTGATTGTCAATGGAGAAAGAAAGGAAACGATCGCCCCAAAGACTAGGAGAAAAGTCGGCGACAGGGCGAACGATGTCCTCTTCTTCTTCAATCTTCACAAGATTATTACCAACTGCAGCTGAAGCCATTGCTAATTAATTTATACTTTTAGTATTTGTTGCGACAAAAGACTAAGAGAATTTTTGCTACTTTAGAAGAAAGAAACTACTCAAATGAATATATGAGTGAGAAGATGACTCAAATGGAAGAGCGGGCATTAGTATTTATAATGGTCAGCACTCAGCTGCAGCCATCTTCTTTTAATTTAATTATTTCTTTCGTCGCCTTGTTTGACCAAATACCATATACTAACCAGCACTACTTAGCAGCCTTATTACTTCTCCCTTGGCGTCTCAGTGTATGTGTATCCAATATAATACGAGTAGTATTTCTCTAACGTTAAATAATTTGTGTTGTGGGACATCATATGTCCAAAACAATGTTTACTACTCTTTATTATAATCGTCAAACAAACAAGTCTGCAATTATTTAGAGACTGATTTTTGCTACTTTCTTTAATTCATATCTTTATAACTTGTTTTTCCAAATTTTTAAAATTTGTTTATTTTTTTTGGATAATCAATACACATACTTTTGCCAATACTAGAGCAACAAAAAAGTTCCAAAATTGCTTTTGGACGTTAAATAATTTGTGTTGTGGGACATCATATGTCGAAAAGAATGTTGACCCATAATTTTATAATTACAATAAGACATGGAGAGGGGTGGAGTTTTACTCTATGCGATCGCATAGAGTCAAGTGCGATCGCATAGGCTTGGAAGTTGAACTGCGTTATCGCATTGGATTTAATGCGATCGCTGTGAGCAAGTGATTTTTACCCTATATATGAATCATTCCCATAAAACTCCACAATAAAATAATTTTATAAATTTTGTTGGATTTTGTGTTAGTTGGTTGCATGAAAATTCATATAAAAAATACAAAAAAATATGCATTTACATTTAGGAATTTTATTTCACATTTTAGTACTTATTAGTATCAATTTATTTTAGAACAAAATGTCAAGAAAATAACAAAAATGGTACATCTTGCATTTTTAGTTTAAATATGTTTTAGTTTGCATTTTTACTAATGGATAGGAAATAGATTTTAGTGTCAATTTATTTTTTTTAAAGCATTTTAATAAAATTAGAAAATATAAAAATACAAAAGAAAAACAAAAATAACTAAGAACAATTACAAAATAAATAAAATAAGTGGGTTGTCTTAGTAAGAGACCCGAATTGGGTCATTTTTTCCTAAAAACCTGGCCCAAATTTACCCAAACCCATACTCCAGCCCAAGAAAATGGGTCAAACCCATGACCCAACCCACTTTTAAACCCATCAGACCCTTCATACATTAGGGACACACAAATAGCGTGTCTCTATCTCTGGAGATTGAGCAAAAGCCTGAAGGCTATTTCAGACGAAGACGACGAAGACGCATGGGGAGCTAATCAGACTTTGGGCGAGAGAATTGGAGAGAGGATTTTAAAAAAATTCGGAGAGAACACACACGCACACATCGGAGGAGAAATCAGAGAGGATTTGGAGAAAACTTTCGGAGAGAATAGAGATATAAAAACCAGAGATTCTAGGGTTTATAAAAGGGGGAATTTTGTTTTCAATTTTTGGTGATTGTTTTGTTCTTCTTGTGGAGATCGACTGAAGAGGTTGAAATTTAGAGACTGATTTTTGCTACTTTCTTTAATTCATATTTATTATAACTTGTTTTGCCAAATTTTTAAAATTTGTTTATTTTTTTTGGATAATCAATACACATACTTTTGCCAATACTAGAGCAACAAAAAAGTTCCAAAATTGCTTTTGGGTTAGTGACGTACGTAAAATTTTCTGTCAGTGATATCACATTTAAAAAGATGATCAATACATTAAACTAGCTAGTAGCCTTAGTGCTACGAGTCCAACTAAAAACATTACTTCTAGCATGAAACATAGATATCTCTTTGTGAAGAATAATAAAATATCACCAAATATTATATTCAGTGACCCATAATTTTATAATTAAGTACAATAAGACCTGGAGAGGGATAGAGTTTTACTCTATGTGATCCCATAAAGTCAAGTGCGATCGCATAGGTTGGGTAAGTTAAACTGTGCGATCGCATTGGGTTTAATGCGATCGCATAGGAGGAAATTTGAAGCCCAGGAAAATGCTCTGTGCGATCGCATAGAGATCAGTGCGATCGCATAGACTTAGGACTTTACACAATGCGGTCGCATACTATGCATTGCGATCACATAGAAGAAAAAGGTCCTAGAAAATTTTACTTTATGCGATCGCATAGAGGCATTGCGATCGCATAGAAGGAAGCGTCAGTGACAGAACAGTTAAGTTAAAAATTTCAGACGTGAACCGTCATTATTTTACACCACTTTTACTTCGTCAAGGGAGGGTTTTGAGTGCTTTGAAGAGAGAAATCAACTAGTAATCGCTAGAGGTAATTTTCTTGACTCGATAACATGATTTTATGCTAGAATCAACACCAAAATTCATAAAATTGGGTAGAATTTGTGAAGAACTAGGGCCTAAATTATGAAAAATAATTTTTGGGTTTTGAAAGGACATTCGAACTCCGATTTCGATAAATTTTATATGCACGGACTCGTGGAGAGACGAGAAATCTGTTGGTATGATTTTCGGAATATTTTTAGAAGTGGGCCCGGGGCTCGAGTTTTACCAACTTCGTGAATTGTTGCGTTTTTCGAGTAATTTTGATTGGGTTATGTTTCTTTGACCAATATTTATGTATTTGCTCTGGTTTTGATTAGATTAAACGCACGAAGCAACAAGTTCGAAGGAAAAAGGCATCGCGTATGAGTCCACGGCCGGTTAGAGGTGAGTAGTTAGTGTATATAATAGCCTGAGGGTTTGAAACCCCGACTTATCACATTGTGATGCTATTTAGGGCATGACTCGCACTGTATGGCAGGTGCGGGATTGGTTATGACTGGGAATTGTGACTTGGTCCATCTCGGATAAGAGTAATATTATATTGGCGGTTAAAACGCACAATGTGTTAAGTATATATGTGTAACGACCCGGCCTGTCATTACGAGAATTTACCACCCTGTCATGTTGCAATTTCATGTTTTATGCTTTTATATCAGTGTTAGAGCCTATCGGGTGAGTTAGGAGTGAATTGAATTGAAAATGAAGCAAATAGCATGTTTGAAGGAAGTTTGAATATGGAAAGTCAACCTAGAGTTGACTATCGAGTTAGAGTGCTCGGAATCGGATTCTGATGATTCGACTAGTTTTGGGGGATCATTTATGACTTAGAAGAGCAATCGGAATTGAATTTGGAGGCCCGGTGTAGTTTTAGGCTTGAAGTGGCTAAGGTTGAATTTTGGCGAAATCCGAACGGCAGGTGAGATTTTGATCCGGGAGTCGGAATGGAATTCCGACAGTTGCAGTAGCTCCGCTAGGTGATTTTGGATGTGCCTGCAAAATTTCAGGTCATTCGGACGTCGTTTGGTCGGGTTTTTGATGGAATGTATAATTTGGAAGTTTTGAAGAAACTTAGGCTTGAATCCGTGTGTAATTGGTGATTTTGATGTTTAGGATGGTGTTTTTATGATTGGAACGAGTTCGTATCGTGTTTTGGGGTATGTTGGTGGTTTTTGTTAGGGTCCCGGGGGCCTCGGGGTGAATCCGGACCATCATCCGGGCATTTTGAACTTGGCAAAATCTGTTGTAAATTGCAGATCACTGTGCAGAAGGCTAAGCCTTCGCGTTCGCGAGGACAAGGCCCGCGTTCGCGTAGGCTGGGGCACTTTGGTCATCGCGTTCGCGAGGAGGGCGGCCGCGATCGCGTAGAAGGAATCTGGGAAGCATCGCTGTCACGACCCAAACCCTGGTCGTGATGGCGCCCAACAGAATGCTAGGCAAGCCCGACCATATTTCCCCTTAACCAAGCCAGTTATTAATCAAATTAAACTTAAACAGTAAATGATCATATCAGGTGATAAACGAAATGTAAAACATACAAAATACGGTCCCAACCATAACGTGGTGTCACGAGACTGAGCCTCTATAGAATAGCATCCTAATACAACCAAGTCTAGGCAAATAGGAAATCAACAAGATGATAAAGAAGGAGAAAACAAGCTCTGCGAACGCTAGCAGCTACCTCGTAATCTCCGCAAAAGTAGACAAGGATCAGCAGCTATAATATCTCAACTGCTCTCGGGCACCTGTGGATCTGCACAGAAAGTGCAGGGGAGTGGGGTGAGTATATTTCAACTCAGTGAGTAACAATAATAAATAATAACTGAAGGTAAGAACTCCTGTGCTATCACTTAGCAGCTCTAAGGCAACCCTCACAGGTACGTCATCACTATAGTAGTACTCTAACCTCCAATCTACGTTTATCTCTACAAGATTCCACACCGAACCAACCCTCACTCGTACCCCTACGGTGTACGGCCATCTCAACATATAAAGACACATACTTATGTCTATAATGTATAAGTATTTAAGTAGATAGTAGGATATGATTAAGTATAATGCGGCGTGCAGCCCGCTCCAATACATATACCGCCGCGGTGCGCAGCCCGCTCCATTTAACGTCGACGACGCTCACTGGGGTGTATACAGACTTCGGAGGGGCTCCCTAGGCCCAAGCACTATTATACTGCGGCATGCAGCCCGATCCACACATGTATTACTGCGGCGTGCAGTCCGATCAAATATTTATATGTATATATATTTATACTGCTGCGGTGCGCAGCCCGATCCCATAATATACACCAGTGCTCACTGAGAATGTGTGCAGACTCAGACTCCGAAGGGGCTCCTACAGCCCAAGCGCAATAATACTGCGGCGTGCAGTCCGTCCCACATGTATATTACATGCATATTACATGTATATTACTGCGGCGTGCAGTCCGATCCAATATATATACTGCTGCGGCGTGCAGCCCGATCCAATATAGGTATATATATATAATACCTCATAATGGGTCCTCGACCCTGTCTCAGTCAATATAGACTTGGCCTTTCAGGCCCAATATAACATCTCATAGTGGGTCCTTGACCCTATCTCATCTCAATCGGTATAGACTTGGCCTTTCAGGTCTGCTCAGCCTAGAACAGGGAATTCCACCCTAGATAATCTCTCTCAATGTACACATCTAGTACGGGCTCATATTATGCTATACAGCTAGAGCTACGGCCGAGTGTATGTTTCCAACATGATATAAGGGTCACCTAGCTCTATAGGTTCCCTAATGCTCTTACAGATCGGCACAAGGCCCCAAACATGGCTATTAGCCCAATTGTACAGTTATAATCTCATTAACAGTCATACAACAAAGTATTCTATTAGCCGGGAAGGACTAAGTCCGAACCCCCAATCACAATGTCACCACGCCCGTCATAGAACGCGTGTCTCATCTCAATATAGTACCGTGAAGTGCTAGTACGGGGTTTCAAACCCTCAGTACATTGTTTACTACTACCACTCACCTCGAACCGGTAGGAGCTTCAATCCGCCTTACGCTTGCCTCGCAATCAACCTCCTCGGATGCCAAATCTGCTTAAAATCATAGAGAATGCATCAATATATGCTAATTTCACGCAATTCATTCGAAATAACCCAAATTATATCAAAACCCACAAGTTGTCAAAACCCGACTTTTGGTACACTTGTCGAAAAATTACAAAAATCACATATTCGGAATCCTCATCTCGATACGAGTCTAGGCATATAAAATTTACCAAAATCGGACTCCATTTGCCCACTCAAATCAGTGTTTTTCTTTAATTTAGGCCTAGGGCTCAAACCCTCCTTTAATCTTCCATTTACAGGGATTTAACCAAGGATTTCATGTTAAAATGATGTAATTAAGCCACAAAACTTACCTCCAACGAAACCCCAATGATTTCCCAGCAATCTCCCGTCAATTTCTTCTCTTGGAACTCAAAAATGGAGGTTTTGGGTATTAAACCCGCGACTGTCCAGTTCTGGTTTTAACTTCACTGCCAGAGACCTTTCTTCTACGCGTTCACGACAGGACTCACGCGAACGCGATGCTCTGCTCCGTCCACCCATCGCGAATGCGACACCCAGTCACGCGTTCGCGAAGCACAGATTTCAACCGCCCGGATTTTTCTTCTACGCGTCCGCGTCTCCGCTCACGCGAATGCGATGACCAA
Source organism: Nicotiana noctiflora (assembly GCA_032618575.1). Taxonomy (NCBI): domain Eukaryota; kingdom Viridiplantae; phylum Streptophyta; class Magnoliopsida; order Solanales; family Solanaceae; genus Nicotiana; species Nicotiana noctiflora. Next base: position 189,425 of record JASVEL010001869.1, on the reverse strand, counting down.
CACTTCACACCTACGCGAACGCGTTCACTCCTACGCGATCGCGATGCTTCCCAAGCCTGACCCTACGCGGACGCGTGCAAACCTCCCGCGAATGCGATGCCTCCGGTCCTGGACCTACGCGTTCGCGTCCAGCCCATCGCGAACGCGATGAACAACTTTGATACCCTTCACGGACGCGTTCCCTTCATCGCGAACTCGATGAAGGAATTTCCTCTGCAGATACAGCAGCAATTCAGCTGCTGTCTTAGACCAAAAATGGTCCGTTTGGACCCCCGAATTCATCCCGAGGCCCCCGGGACCCCAACAAAAACCACCAACATACTCCACAACACGATTCAAACTTGTTCCAATCATAAAAACACGCACTCAAACACGGAAAACGTCGAATCCAAGCAAATTCAAGCCTAAGTTTTCATTCAAACTTCCGAAACTAACATCCAATCCAAAACCCGATCGAACGACGTCCGAATGACCTGAAAATTTGCAGACATATCCAAAATCACCTAACGGAGCTACTGCAACTATCGGAATTCCATTCCGACTCCCGGATCAAAATCTCACCTATCGATCGGATTTCGCCAAAATGCAACCTTAGCCAATTCAAGCCTATTTCTACATCGGGCCTCCAAATTCAATTCCGATCGCTCCCCTAAGTCACAATTCACCTCCCGGAACTAACCGAATCATCAGAATTCGATTCCGAGCTCTCTAACTAAATAGTCAACTTCGGGTTGACTTTCCTTATTCAAGTTTCCTCCAAAAAGGCTATATGCCTCATTTCCAATCCAATTCACTCCTAACTCCCCCGATAGACTCTAACACTGATATAAAAGCATGAATTATGTAATTACAACACAACGGGGTGGTAATTCCCGTGACGACGGGCCGGGTCGTCACATTCTCCCCCTCTTGAGCAAACGCTCGTCCTCGAGCGGGTCAAGAAACATACCTGAAGTCTCAAATAGCTGAGGGTATCTGCTCCGCATCTCCTGCTCAAACTCCCAAGTAGCCTCCTCCACGGGCCGACCTCTCCACTGCACCTTAACTGCCGCAATCTCCTTCGACCTCAATTTTCTTACCTGGCGCCCCAAAATAGCAATAGGCTCCACATCATATGATAGATCACCATCAAGCTGAATGGTACTGAAGTCTAATACATGAGATGGATCCCCAATGTACTTCCGGAGCATAGACACATGGAATACTGGATGAACGCTGGATAAGCTGGGTGGCAAGGCTAACTCATATGCCACCTCTCCAACTCTCCCGAGTATCTCAAAAGGACCAATGTACCTGGGACTCAACTTCCTTTTCTTCCCGAACCTCATGACACCCTTCATAGGTGAAACCTTCCACAATACTCTGTCACCAACCATGAAAGACAACTCTTGAACCCTACGGTCCGCATAACTCTTCTAACGAGACTGTGCTGTACGAAGCCTCTCCTGGATCAACTTTGCTCTATCCAGAGCATCCTGGACTAACTCAGTCCCTATCAATCTATCCTCACCAGGCTCAAACCATCCGACGGGAGATCTACACCGTCTGTCATACAATGCCTCGTACGGGGCCATCTGAATACTAGACTGGTAGCTGTTGTTGTAGGCAAACTCAGAAAGTGGCAAAAACTCATCCCATAAACCACCAAAGTCAATCACACATGCCCGCAACATATCCTCCAGGATCTGAATAGTGCGCTCAGACTGTCCGTCTGTCTGGGGGTGAAATGCGGTGCTCAACTCAACCCGCGTACCCATCTCTTGCTGAAATGCTCTCCAAAACTGAGAAGTGAACTGAGTGCCTCTGTCAGATATAATAGACACCGGGACCCCATGCAACCTAACAATCTCCCGAATAAAGATCGATGCCAACCGCTCCGATGAGTAAGTAGTACTAACTGGGATGAAATGTGCGGACTTGGTCAGCCGATCGACAATCACCCATACAGAATCAAACTTCCTCGCTGTCCGAGGGAGTCAAGTAACAAAATCCATGGTGATCCTCTCCCATTTCCACTCGGGAATAACCATACTCTGAAGAACACCGCCCGGTCTCTGATGCTCATATTTGACCTGCTGGCAATTGAGGCACTTAGCTGCATGCCTAACAATATCCATCTTCATTCTCCTCCACCAGTAGTGCTGTCTCAAGTCTTGGTACATCTTTGCGGCACCTGGGTGAATAGAGTACCGCGAACCGTGTGCCTCCTCAAGTATCAACTCCCGCAAACCATCAACATTGGGCACGCATATACGGCCCTGCATCCTCAGAACACCATCACTGTCGATAGTCACATCTCTAACATCATTATGCTGCACTCTGTCCTTAAGGACAAGCAAATGTGGGTCATCATACTGTCGCTCCCCGATGCGATCATATAAGGAAGATCGAGAAACAACACAAGCCAACACCCGACTCGGCTCCGAAATATCTAATCTCACTAGCCGATTGACTAGAGCTTGAACATCATAAGCAAATGGCCTCTCCCCAACTAGGATGAAAGCTAGGCTGCCCATGCTAACCGCCTTCCGACTCAAGGCATCGGCCACCACATTGGCCTTCCCCGGATGATACAAAATAGTGATGTCATAATCCTTAAGCAACTCCAACCACCTCCGCCGTCTCAAATTAAGGTCCTTCTGTCTTAATAAGTGCTGAAGGCTGCGATGATCCGTGAACACCTCACAGGAGACACCATACAGGTAATGCCTCCAAATCTTCAAAGCATGAACTATGGTTGCTAGCTCCAAATCATGAACAGGGTAGTTCTTCTCGTGGGGCTTCAACTGACGAGAAGCATAAGCAATGACCCTACCCTCCTGCATCAACACACAACCAATGCCAACTCCTGAGGCATCACAATATACAGTATAAGAATCTGAAGCTGTCGGTAGAATCAAGACCGGTGCTGTGGTCAGTGCTGTCTTGAGCTTCTGAAAGCTCTCCTCGCACTCCTCGGACCATAAGAAAGGAACACCCTTCTGAGTCAATCTAGTCAAGGGTGAAGCAATAGAAGAGAACCCCTGAACGAATCGGCGATAATACCCCGCCAATCCCATAAAGCTACGGATCTCAGTAACTGAGGTCGGTCTGGGCCAACTCTGCACTGCCTCGACCTTCCTCGGATCTACCCGAATACCATCACAGGACACCACGTGCCCTAAGAATGCCACGGACTCAAGCCAGAACTCACATTTGGAGAACTTGGCATACAACTTCTCCTCTCTCAATCTATGCAACACAATACTCAAGTGCCGAGCATGCTCCTCCTGGCTACGAGAGTATACTAGTATGTCATCAATGAATACAATCACAAATGAATCAAGATACGGCCTGAATACACTGTTCATCAGATGCATAAATGCTGCTGGGGCGTTAGTCAGCCCAAAAGACATCACAAGGAACTCATAGTGACCATATCTCGTCCTGAATGCAGTCTTCATAATGTCGGACTCTCTAATCTTCAGCTGATGGTAGCCTGAACGAAGATCAATCTTCGAGAACACCCTAGCTCCCTCGAGCTGATCAAATAAATCATCAATACGAGGTAGAGGATACTTATTATTCATTGTTACTTTGTTTAGCTGCCTGTAGTCAATACACATCCTCATGGATCCGTCCTTCTTCTTAACAAACAAGACCGGTGCACCCCACGGCGACACACTCGGCCAAATGAACCCCTTATCTAGGAGTTCCTGGAGCTGCTCCTTCAATTCCTTCAACTCAGCTGGTGCCATCCGATATGGAGGAATAGAAATAGGCTGAGTGCCTGGCACCAAATCGATACCAAAATCAATATCCCTGTCCGGCGGCATGCCCGGCAGGTCCGAGGGAAACACATCAGGAAAGTCTCGCACAATGGGAACAGAATCAATATTGGGAGTCTGGGCCTCAACCTCCCGCACAAATACTAAATAAGAGAGACATCCCTTCCCAACCATTCGTTGGGCCTTGAGGAAAGATATTACCCTGCTAGGTACATACTCAGTCCGTGCCTCGCCACTCGATCCTCTGAATGCCCGGCATAGCCAAAGTGACTGTCTTAGCATGACAGTCCATAATAGCATGACATGGAGATAGCCAGTCCATGCCCAATATAACATCAAAATCAATCATGCTGAGAAGCAACAGGTCTACTCGAGTCTCCAGACCTCCAATAGTGACCAAACAGGACCGGTATACGTGGTCCACAACAATAGTATCCCCTACCGGGGTAGATACATGCACTGGCAGCTCAAGACTCCCTCGGGTCGTGCCCAAATGAGGAGCAAAATATGTAGACACATAAGAATAAGTAGAACCGGGATCAAACAATACCGAGGCATCTCTGTGGCAGACTGAAATAATACCTGTAATGACATCATCAGAAGCAACAGCCTCAGATCGGCCCTGAAAAGTATAGCATCTAGCCTGTCCGCCTGATCGGCCTCCCCTCGAGAGCGACCCCTAGCTGTCTGGCCTTCACCCCTAGCTGGCGGGGCGGGTGCTGAAGTAGAAGGACCAGATGACGAGGGCTGCCCCCTCTGCTGATAAGATCCGGAAACAAGACGGGGACACTCCCTACGGTGATGCCCAAACTCTCCGCACTCGTAGCAACTCCCCGGTGCTGGGGACTGAGTCTGATAAGGATCTCTGGCGCTGGAGTGGCCAGCTGATGAACTAGGCCGAGATGAACCCTGAGCAGATAGGGCCTGTGAAGAACTCTAAGCTGGCATGGCACTGAGAGATGGCTGACTCTGGTGCGAACCCTGATAACCCTGTCTAGAAGACCATCTGCGACGATCGGAGCGACTCGACTGCGAAGATCTAAAAGAGCGACCTCGGCTCTGCTGACTCTGGCCTCTGGTCTGAGTGCCACTGGAACTAGCTGCTCCTCGAGGCCTCTTGGCCTCCCTCTCATCCCACTCTCTGCGACGATCTGTCTCTATGTCGCGAGCAATATCCACAGCATCCTCAAATGTACGACTCAAAACCCTCTCCCGAGTCATCGGAATACGAATGGGATAAATGAGGCCATCCACGAAGCGCCCAATCCTCTCTCTGTCGGAATGAACCAACCACGGTGCATATCTGGACAACTCTGTAAACCTGATCTCATACTCTGACACTGACATGTCCCCCTGACGGAGACCCTCAAACTGCCTACGCATCTCCTCTCTCTGAGATCGAGGCACCCATTTCTCCAAGAACATAGTGGAGAACTCCGGCCATGATAGCGGTGCTGCTCCGGCTGGCCTGCGGTGCTCGTAAGCCTCCCACCAAGCGAAGGCTGGTCCCTGAAACTGAAAGGTAGTGAAAGATACCCCACTAGACTCCAATATCCCCGCCGTACGAAGCATCCGACGGCACTTATCCAGAAAACCTTGGGCGTCCTCGCCCGGAGCACCAGTGAACACTGGAGGAAATAACCTGGTGAACCTCTCGAGACGACGCTGCTCATCGTCCGTCATAGCTGGGACCCTGTCCCCCTGAACCCGATCTGCTGGCTGAACCAGTACCACATGCTGAACCGGAGGAGCCTCTGGTGTATGTATGCCCTGCACTGCTGGCTCTGGAGTACGTACTGCGGGGATCTGATGACCACCCCCGATCCCCGATGCAGCTGCTGTAGTAGTAACTGAAACCGCCTGTGCTAGGCCAGTGCAGACTGCTAGTATCTGAGCCAGGGTCTCCTGTAGACCCGGAATGACAATGGGCACAGCTGGTGCCCGATCTGGTGCTGCTGGCACCTCTGCAACTGGGGGCTGTGGGTCAACTGGCACTGCCTCAGCTGCCCTAACTCCGCCACGACCACGGCCACGTCCTCGGCCTCTAGCAGGTGGTAGTGGTGGTCGTCCTCCACGTCCGGATGATCGAGTTCTCGCCATCTACAAGAGAATAGAATGTCAAAGTTCAGTTCAAGTCAAAAGTAATTGCACGACAAGAATTCCAAGAATTTGAAACTTTTCCTAAGAGGTTTGCAGCCTCCCGAGGATAAGTACAGGCGTCCCCGTACCGATCCACGAGACTCTACTAAACCGGCTCATGACTCGCGAGACCTGTTAACCTGGGCTCCGATACCAACTTGTCACGACCCAAACCCCGGTCGTGATGGCGCCCAACACAATGCTAGGCAAGCCCGACCATATCATCTCTTAACCCAGCCAGTTATTAATCAAATTAAACTTAAACAGTAAATGATCATATCAGGTGATAAACGAAATGTAAAACATATAAAATACGGTCCCAACCATATCGTGGTGTCACGAGACTGAGCCTCTATAGAATAGCATCCTAATACAACCAAGTCTAGGCAAATAGGAAATCAACAAGATGATAAAGAAGGAGAAAACAAGCTCTGCGGACGCTGGCAGCTACCTCGTAATCTCCGCAAAAGTAGACAAGGATCAGCAGCTACAATGTCTCAACTGCTCTCGGGCACCTGTGGATCTGCACAGAAAGTGCAGGGGAGTGGGGTGAGTATATTTCAACTCAGTGAGTAACAATAATAAATAATAACCGAAGGTAAGAACTCCTGTGCTATCACTTAGCAGTTCTAAGGCAACCCTCACAGGTACGTCATCACTATAGTAGTACTCTAACCTCCAATCTACATTTATCTCTACAAGATTCCACACTGAACCAACACTCACTCGTACCCCTACGGTGTACGGCCATCTCAACATATAAAGACACATATTTATGTCTATAATGTATAAGTATTTAAGTAGATAGTAGGATATGATTAAGTATAATGCTGCGGCGTGCAGCCCGCTCCAATACATATACCGCTGCGGCGCGCAGCCCGCTCCATTTAACGTCGACGGCGCTCACTGGGGGTGTATACAGACTTCGGAGGGGCTCCCTAGGCCCAAGCACTATTATACCGCGGCGTGCAGCCCGATCCACACATGTATTACTGCGGCGTGCAGTCCGATCCAATATTTATATGTATATATATTTATACTGCTGCGGCGCGCAGCCCGATCCCATAATATACACCAGTGCTCACTGAGAATGTGTGCAGACTCAGACTCCGAAGGGGCTCCTACAGCCCAAGCGCAATAATACTGCGGTGTGCAGTCCGTCCCACATGTATATTACATGTATATTACATGTATATTACTGCGGCGTGCAGTCCGATCCAATATATATACTGCTGCGGCGTGCAGCCCGATCCAATATAGGTATATATATATAATACCTCATAATGGGTCCTCGACCCTATCCCAGTCAATATGTGCTTGGCCTCTCAGGCCCAATATAATGTATCACAGTGGGTCCTGGACCCTGTCTCAGTCAATATAGACTTGGCCTTTCAGGCCCACTCAGCTAGAATAGGGAATTCCACCCTAGATAATCTCTCTCAATGTACACATCTAGTACGGGCTCATATTATGCTATACAGCTAGATCTACGGCTGAGTGTATGTTTCCAACATGATATAAGGGTCACCTAGCTCTATAGGTTCCCTAATGCTCTACAGATCGGCACAAGGCCCCAAACATGGCTATTAGCCCAATTGTACAGTTATAATCTCAGTAACAGTCATACAACAAAGTATTCTATTAGCCGGGAAGGACTAAGTCCGAACCCCCAATCACAATGTCACCACGCCCGTCATAGAACGCGTGTCTCATCTCAATATAGTACCGTGAAGTGCTAGTACGGGGTTTCAAACCCTCAGTACATTGTTTACTACTACCACTCACCTCGAACCGGTAGAAGCTTCAATCCGCCTTACGCTTGCCTCGCAATTCAACCTCCTCGGATGCCAAATCTGCTTAAAATCATAGAGAATGCATCAATATATGCTAATTTCACGCAATTCATTCGAAATAACCCAAATTATATCAAAACCCACAAGTTGTCAAAACCCGACTTTTGGTACACTTGTCGAAAAATTATAAAAATCACATATTCAAAATCCTCATCTCGATACGAGTCTAGGCATATAAAATTTACCAAAATCGGACTCCATTTGCCCACTCAAATCAGTATTTTTCTTTAATTTAGGCCTAGGGCTCAAACCCTCCTTTAATCTTCCATTTACAGGGATTTAACCAAGGATTTCATGTTAAAATTATGTAATTAAGCCACAAAACTTACCTCCAACGAAACCCCGATGATTTCCCAGCAATCTCCCGTCAATTTCTTCTCTTGGAACTCAAAAATGGAGGTTTTGGGTATTAAACCCGTGACTGGTTCTGTTCTGAACTTAAACTCACTGCCAGCCATTTTTCTTCTACGCGTTTGCGACAGGACTCACGCGAACGCGATGCTCTACTCCATCCACCCATCGCGAACGCGACACCCAGTCACGCGTTCGTGAAGCACAGATTTCAACCGCCCGAATTTTTCTTCTACGCGTCCGCGTCTCCGCTCACGCGAACGCGATGACCAACCCTTCACACCTATGCGAACGTGTTCACTCCTACGCGATCGCGATGCTTCCCAAGCCTGACCCTACGCAGACGCGTGCAAACCTCCCGCGAACGCGATGCCTCTGGTCCTGGACCTACGCGTTCGCGTCCAGCCCATCGCGAACGCGATGAACAACTTTGTTACCCTTCGCGGACGCGTTCCCTTCATCACGAACGCGATGAAGGAATTTCCTCTGCAGATACAGCAGCAATTCAGCTGCTATCTTAGGCCAAAAATGGTCCGTTTGGACCCCCGAATTCATCCCGAGGCCCCCGGGACCCCAACGAAAACCACCAACATACTCCACAACACAATTCAAACTTGTTCCAATCATAAAAACACGCACTCAAACACGGAAAACGTCGAATCCAAGCAAATTCAAGCCTAAGTTTTCATTCAAACTTCCGAAACTAACATCCAATCCAAAACCCGATTGAACGACGTCCGAATGACCTGAAAATTTGCAGACATATCCAGAATCACCTAACGGAGCTACTGCTACTGTCAGAATTCCATTCCGACTCCCGGATCAAAATCTCACCTATCGATCGGATTTCGCTAAAATGCAACCTTAGCCAATTAAAGCCTATTTCTACATCGAGCCTCCAAATTCAATTCCGATCGCTCCCCTAAGTCACAATTCACCTCCTGGAACTAACCGAACCATCAAAATTCGATTCCGAGCTCTCTAACTAAATAGTCAACTCCGGGTTGACTTTCCTTATTCAAGTTTCCTCCAAAAAGGCTATATGCCTCATTTCCAATCCAATTCACTCCTAACTCCCCCGATAGACTCTAACACTGATATAAAAGCATGAATTATGTAATTACAACACAACGGGGTGGTAATTTCCGTGACGACGGGCCAGGTCGTCACAATCGCATTTGCGATGGGTTAGTCGCGATCGCGTAAGAGGAAATAGTGAAACATCGCGTTCGCGTGGATGGAGGTCGCGTTCGCATAGAAGGACCCCCGGATGGCTGAAGAAATGTGCATCGCGAACGCGTGGGGGTATGTCGCGTTCGCGAAGGGAAAATAGATCAGTGCATCGCGGACGCATGATAGGTAACGTGAACGCGAAGAGTAAAATGATGCTGGGCATCGCGAACGCGTGGGAGCTCACGCGAACGCGAAGAGCAAATTTGTCCGGCAGTGAAATTAAAACCAGAAACATTTCACTTACAGGTTCATATACCCAAAACACCATTTTTGAGCCCTAGAGAGAAGAAATCACGGGAAAACGCTGGGAAATCATCGGGTATTCATCGGAGGTAAGTTTCTTGACTCAAAAACATCATTTTATGGTAGAATTAACATCAATCTTCATGAATTTGGGTAGAAATTATGAAGGATGGTGGCCTAGATATTGAAAACGAAAATTTGGGTTTTGGAAGGCCAATCGAACTCCGATTTTAGATAATTTTATATGTACGGACTCGTGGCGAGACGAGGGTTCTGGAAATATGAGTTTCGAGATTTTTTGAGATGTGGGCCTGGGGCTCGGGTTTTGCCAATTTCGTGATTTTTGATATTTTTCGAGTTCTTTCGATTGGGTTATGTTCCATTAGCCTATTTTGATATATTTGTGCTGATTTGTGCTAGTTTTGACGTGTGTGTATGCCGGTTCGAGGAGCTAAGGCATCGCGGGCATGAGCTTTCGTCGGTTCGAGGTGGGTAATACTTGTAAATGATGTCTTGAGGGTTGGTAAACCCCGGACTTGCACATCTTAGTGCTGTGTTGAGGTGACTTGCACGCGAGATAACGAGCGTGGGGTAGAGCACCATTGGGGATCGCGACTTGGTCCGTCCCACTTAATAAATAATAATACCTAATTGTTGAAATGAATTGGACTAATTATCATGTTTGGGCTTCGTGCCGATTATTTGAATCCTTCGAGGATTAGTATCATTGTTTTTGCATTACTTTGCATGTCATTTGATCTTTTAAGGTTTTAAATAGTATTTTGCTATTCAGCATTCTTATAAGGTTATGAAAAACTTGAACAAGGTCTTAATAATATTTTAGCTGTGAGCTAAAGTGATATTGTTGCTCGTAGGGCTTTCTTCATTATTTTCTAGATTGGGCCGAGGGCCATATGTTAGGGCATGACATTTCATGTGAGCATATGCATACACATGCATGGATCAGACTGCACGCCGCAGTGGTATACGGATCGGGCTGCGCGCCGCAGCAGGTGTGATATTAATATTGTGCTTGGGCTGTAGGAGCCCCTCCGGAGTCTGAACTCCCACAGTGAGCACGGGTACCCAAATTGGATCGGGCTACACGCCGTAGCGGTCATATGCATTGCATGGCATACATACATCGGTTTATTTGTACTACGTGGCATAACATTCAGCACTCATACATTACTGGCACACATGCATTAGTTGCCTTATTGACCAGGATCTCCTGGTGTAAATTGATAAGGAGTGCTGAGCCCGAGGGGCTGATTTGAGTGCGGACTTGCACTGCTTGAGATTGTATCCAGGTATTGGTATATTATTATGAAAGAAAGTAGTTAAAATTAAGATTTATAAATAATATACTCACATATGCTTGAAAGGAATAAAAAGATAGTCCTGTATTGTGTAGCATGAAGTAGTTCCTATCGTGGTTTTCTTCCCTTCAGCATTATTCACTTTTATTACTGCTGAGTTGGAAGTACTCACACTCGACTCCCTGCACCTTGTGTGCAGATCCACGTACATCACAGTGGAGCTGATTCTATTGCGGCTCGGGAGTGCTTTTGGACAGTCGAGGTAGCTGCCAGTGTTCGCAGGACCTGATTTCTCCAGTTTGCCTGTATTTTTGTTCTGATTATCCCACACTTGTGCACAGTTATATTCACTATTTACACTTTGTATACTCTGTAGAGGCTCATGACTCTTGACTCTTCGGTCTATGGGAGTTGGCACGTGTTGGGACTTGGTTCCCTGTTTTTAATATATCTATCACTGTTGTGCTTAAATTGGATAAAGTGAGCTTGTGGTTCCGTGGTTATTGTTGATTGGTCGGGCTGGCCTAGCAGTGTGCTGGGCGCCATCACGACCGGATTTGGGGTCGTGACAAGTTGGTATCAGAGCCTAGGTTTACTAGGCCTCATGAGTCTTGAGCCGGTTAGTAGAGTCTTGTGGATCGGTACATGGACACCTGTACTTATCCTCGGGAGGCTGCGAACCTTTAGGAAACACTTCACATTTCTTGGAATTCTTATCGTGTGCACTTGATTCGGCTTGGGATATAATTTTTGAAATTCCTTCCACACGTCTGTGTACGCATCGAGCGCTCAGTAATATAATTGACATATGGCTTGTGATTCCTCGATCGAGGGGCGAGATATAATCTCCATGAGTTCATGTTGGGCCAGTCGGGAGGACTTGAGGCCGGATCCTTGTCTATGGCTTGAGCACCAAGGTATTAATTTTGTGAGTCGGTATTATGAAGTTCATACGATCGGTACTGATCCTTATTGTGCAAATGGCAGTTTGATAATGGGAGAGCTGTATGGTATTCAGTTCTTATTGTGATTTGATATGTAGCCCTAGCTATGGGTGTGAGAAATAATTATCATATCTCGTAATTGGAAGGTAAAGTGCCTTTTGTGTAGTGGAACAAGTTTAAACTCAGGAAGACTAAAGTGATTTTGATATGTGTTATGATTCGAGCAGGTACAGCGCAAGTTCAAGTATAAACTATGATAATATGATTCGTATAGTATTGAGACTTAATGTTGTTGAAATACATTGTGATATCTTGTTGAGTTGTGGATGTATTGTTAGAATGGTTTGGTGATTCTCTGGCAGGTGGATAGGCCAATTTACAAAGGAAACTCTGCCGAAATTTTTGGAAAATTTGGGACTTAGAAAGATTTCTGTCACCTAAAGAGAGTGGGCTTATTAGTGGTGCATGTATATCTGCAAGAATTGCAGAAGAGCTAAGGTCTCTGATGATTCGAGTCTCTGTCCAGGGCTTCTAAATGACTTGAGTTTAATCTCATATTAATATTTCGGCATCACTTGAGTAATAATGATATGAGTGGTTGAAAGTGCTTTGATGAATGGCTTCGAGCTAAGTTGGGGAGGTTGCTATTGATTAACCGATTGCACTATTGTGTGCTATGTTGATTCTGTCTCTAAGTATGTTGGGAAATTCTGGTAAAGGTTATGGTGCTTCGTAGATCTGATGAAGTACTAGGGTGTTTTGAACTGCTGTTGGTAAAGAATATTCACCGTATAGAAAAGAAAGATAGCTGATTGTATCTGTAAGTAATCATGTTCTGCGATGTCGGAGTTCTAACAAAAAACGAGTGGTTCTACTCAATAGGACAGTTGAATTACAGCTGAATAAGGGTGAATGATGCCCGAGAATGGTTTTGCAGTGTTCAAGATTTTGCTTGTAACAGTCAGGTGTCTTAAGATTGTGCATGTGGCTAAAGATGGTGGTTTCGTTAGAAGAGATCGGTACTTGTGTTATATTATGTGAATGATGGGATTCTATGTAATCCGTATTGGAAGGTAATGATAACGAATTCAAATCGCAAGAGGTTCTTCAAAATAAAGTATTGTAGGATGTGATCCTTCTGGGAAATATTGAGAGAGTATTCAGTGGCCTATATGTCTTAGACCGTGTGGTCTTATGTACGAGTCTCGTGTGGAATGAGTTGATGTGTTATGGTGCTACAATAATGGCTAATATTAAATCAAAGATGAATCAGAAAGGAAACTGGGTAAATGGAACAACTTGTTAATAAACCGAAGCGGTATGTTAAAGAATACGACTAATTCCTGGTATGTGGTTGAAGTAATGAGTCTTGCAGATATTGTGCAATAAAGCTTTTGAGTGCTGGCAGTCGTGTAACCCGATATGGGTATAATATGGGTATAAGGACTCAGTCCTGGCAGTTTAACTTATGCAATGTGATTGGGAGAAAGAGTTTATGATGTGTTCTAATGTGGTTTAAAAAATGAGTGTATTTTTCCTGTTGGTATGCAAAGCTTGGAATGTGTAATGAGTTTTCTCTATATGGGATCATAAAAGTCCTTGACTAGTTGAGTGCGTCGATGTTTGCGGCGTAGGAAAGGGATAAGAATTTCCATGTTATATTAGTATGATATTGTATATGCGATGTGTTATGAAAAAGTTGATAATGATATATTCTAGGTTTTGAGATCAGTTCATAATATATGGGAAGTCAATAAAATTATTGAGTAGCACGGACAACTGCAGGTGAATTAAGAATCGATCTTTCTGATAATTTAAGAAAATGGTACCGCTATTCTATTAACTTGGCAGGGAATATGATCCAAAAAGGACAAGGTAATGTAAAATGATGATATTCAGTGGTATGGTGGTATTCTCTTGTTGGATCGACTATAATAACTGAGTCGTTGATGGCATAGTGAAATTTCTGAATGGCCGTCGTGGTATGAATGGACGCTTGATGTGCGTTATGTATTCATACGATGGAGTGTGGAACTAGTTATAGCGATTCATGTGTTACATATGTGTTGGAGACTAGAAGTTCTCGTAATCCGCCTATGCAGTGGTTGTATATCGCGTGTATCGGCACCGTTTTGTGATTATTGGAAATCGGAAGCCCTAGTGGCTCTCTCTTAGCTTGATATGATGAATTGGGGTTATGATACCTTATTTCAGGCTGGTTGACATAAGCCAGGTCGTCTAGACAAATGTGATATGGACTATGTCGGAAAATGGCACAAATTGCGTAGCAGAGAGCATCGGAGTATGCTCCAACAGAGTAGTTGTACCCAGGACCAGCGGACGGCTGGTAGGCATTGCTTTGTCAGTTGGACCTTAGTGACGGATGTTAGTGTAGAGATATCTACCATTGATTCAGTTCCAGTATTGAGAAACGTTGTCAGATGCGTTTCATGTGGCCAAACTTGAGGCTATATATATATATATATATATATATATATATATATGTTTGCTATAATGAGAAAATTTGACTCGATATGCATTTCCTTTTGCGAGATTTATGCGTGGATTGGGTGGCACGCCGCCACGGGTTATTTGGATCGGGTGGCACGCCGCCACAGGTATGGTATCTGGATCGGGTGGCATGCCGCCACAGGTATGTCATTGGAGCGGGTTGCACGCCGCAACAGTGTAATGTGAAAATAGAGTTAGTTATATATTACCTAGTATACAATACTTCCTAGCTTCTGAGGAAAAGTCCGTTTGAGTATCGTTTGGCAAATGGCACGTCGGTTGTGTCCTTTCAGGATTTGATAGCATACGTTAATTGTTTCACCGTGGGTGAGGTTGATTGTGTGGGTTCAAGACCTAGATCCGTGCGTGGCTAACCGTTTTGAGCTTAGTGGCTTGAGGTGCTTCATGAGTAATAATGTTGGGATAGAATAACGAATCGTGGAAAGGCCACATGATGTTATGACCTCTCGAGAAGGATTCAGGTACTTTATTTCTATAATGCGAGACGCAATCTCAGTTCTATATTATGATGGCACAGAGGGATTAAATTGCAGCTCTATTTGCTGGAGACATTTGTCATGAATTGAGCTGTCATGATTCGAGTGTGTGCATACATTTCTATTGGAGGCTATGTTGTGCTCGTCGTGGCTTAGGCTGGTGTTAAGGTATTTATCACCAGTGCGGTGTGTTATAATCGAAATGACCATTGGAGTCATTAATGAATACGAGCATATTGGATCTTGGCTTGTTAGAAAGGTAAAAATCGAGGTTTGGCTCCGAAACCTATTGTGGTATGAGTTTTGAAAAGGGAAATAGATTCACGAATAGTTAACCTGAGAGATGGGTTCGGTATATCGCGTGATATTGAGGTGTTGGAATAAAACTCTATCTAATGAAAGAGGTTTTCAGTTAGTATTTGGTTATTGTGGCCTGTTGTTGTGATTAGAGACTATCGTCTCGAGTGATGGGGTTGTCGATACATCATATGATCTCACCCGGAGTAGTGAATGTGGGTTATTGCAGTGGATTCGAGTGTATCCTGAGTATAGGCAGGGGATTTGCATTTGGCATATGATTTCAGAAAGTGCAATGTGATTTATGGTCCAGATGGTCTGTGAAATTTTGACTATATGGTGTTTTCGGACTTATGTGAGATAGGGTGACGTATGATCGCCCGAATATATGCTTGGTAAGGTCATTCAGCCATTGGGTTGCTTCTAGTACAACTCTGAGTACGCTCGAGGACGAGCGATTGTTTAAGTTGGGGAGAATGTAACGACCCGGCCTATCGTTACGGGAATTTACCACCCCGTCATGTTGTAATTTCATGTTTTATGCTTTTATATCAGTGTTAGAGCCTATCGGGTGAGTTAGGAGTGAATTGAATTGAAAATGAAGCAAATAGCATGTTTGAAGGAAGTTTGAATATGGAAAATCAACCTAGAGTTGACTATCGAGTTAGAGTGCTCGGAATCAGATTCTGATGATTCGACTAGTTTCGGGGGATCATTTATGACTTAGGAGAGCAATCGGAATTGAATTTGGAGGCCCGGTGTAGAAATAGGCTTGAATTGGCTAAGGTTGAATT
The DNA here is from genome assembly GCA_032618575.1 of Nicotiana noctiflora. Lineage (NCBI taxonomy): Eukaryota > Viridiplantae > Streptophyta > Magnoliopsida > Solanales > Solanaceae > Nicotiana > Nicotiana noctiflora. Next base: position 173,477 of record JASVEL010001869.1, on the reverse strand, counting down.
TTGGCGAAAACCGAACGGTAGGTGAGATTTTGATCCGGGAGTCGAAATGGAATTCCGACAGTTGCAGTAGCTCCGTTAGGTGATTTTGGATGTGCCTGCAAAATTTGAGGTCATTCGGACGTCGTCTGGTCGGGTTTTTGATGGAATGTGTAATTTGGAAGTTTTGAAGAAACTTAAGATTGAATCTGTGTGTAATTGGTGATTTTGATGTTTAGGATGGTGTTTTTATGATTTGAACGAGTTCGTATCATGTTTTGGGGTATGTTGGTGGTTTTCGTTGGGGTCCCGGGGGCCTCGGGGTGAATTCGGACCATCATCCGGGCATTTTGAACTTGGCAAAATCTGCTGTAAATTGCAGATCACTGTGCAGAAGGCTAAGCCTTCGCGTTCGCGAGGGCAAGGCCCGCGTTCGCGTAGGCTGGGGCACTTTGGTCATCGCGTTCGCGAGGAGGGCGGCCACGATCGCGTAGAAAGAATCTGGGAAGCATCGCATTCGCGATGGGTTAGTCGCGATCGTGCAAGAGGAAATAGTGAAACATCGCGTTCGCGTGGATAGAGGTCGCGTTCGCGTAGAAGGACCCCCGGATGGCTGAGAAATGTGCATCGCGAACGCGTGGGGGCATGTCGCGTTCGCGAAGGGAAAATGGATCAGTGCATCGCGGACGCATGATAGGTAACGCGAACGCGAAGAGTAAAATGATGCTGGGCATCGCGAACGCGTGGGAGCTCACGCGAACGCGAAGAGCAAATTTGTCTGGCAGTGAAATTAAAACCAGAAACATTTCCCTTACGGGTTTACCCAAAACACCATTTTTGAGCCCTAGAGAGAAGAAATCACGGGAAAACGCCGGGAAATCATCGGGTATTCATCGGAGGTAAGTTTCTTGACTCAAAAACATCATTTTATAGTAGAATTAACATATATCTTCATGAATTTGGGTAGAAATTATGAAGGATGGTGGCCTAGATATTGAAAACGAAAATTTGGGTTTTGGAAGGCCAATCGAACTCCGATTTTAGTAAATTTTATATGTACGGACTCGTGGCGAGACGAGGGTTCTGGAAATATGAGTTTCGAGATTTTTCGAGATGTGGGCCCGGGGCTCGGGTTTTGCCAATTTCGTGATTTTTGATATTTTTCGAGTTCTTTCGATTGGGTTATGTTCCATTAGCTTATTTTGATATATTTGTGCTGATTTGTGCTAGTTTTGACGTGCGTGGATGCCGGTTCGAGGAGCAAAGGCATCGCGGGCATGAGCTTTCGTCGGTTCGAGGTGGGTAATACTTGTAAATGATGTCTTGAGGGTTGGTAAACCCCGGACTTGCACATCTTAGTGCTGTGTTGAGGTGACTTGCACGCCGGATAACGGGGGTAGGGTAGAGCACCATTGGGGATCGCGACTTGGTCCATCCCGTGTAATAAATAATAACACCTAATTGTTGAAATGAATTGGACTAATTATCATGTTTGGGCTTCGTGCCGATTATTTGAATCCTTCGGGGATTAGTATCATTGTCTTGATAACACTGTACATATTTTTATCTAAATTTAAGGTTTTAAATGGTATTTTTGCTATTCAGCATTCTTATAAGGTTATGAAAAACTTGAACAAGGTCTTAATAATATTTTAGTTGTGAGCTAATGTGATATTGTTGCCCGTAGGGCTTTGTTGATTATTTGTTAGACTGATTGGGCCGAGGGCCATATGTTAGGGCATGACATTTCATGTGAGCATATGCATACACATGCATGGATCGGATTGCACGCCGCAGTGGTATACGGATCGGGCTGCGCGCCGCAGCAGGTGTGATATTAATATTGTGCTTGGGCTGTAGGAGCCCCTCCGGAGTCTGAACCCCCACAGTGAGCACGGTTACCCAAATTGGATCGGGCTACACGCCGTAGCGGTCATATGCATTGCATGGCATACATACATTGGTTTATGTGCACTACGTGGCATAACATTCAGCACTCATACATTACTGGCACACATGCATTAGTTGCCTTATTGACCAGATCTCCTGGTGTAAATTGATAAGGAGTGCTGAGCCCGAGGGGCTGATTTGAGTGCGGACTTGCACCGCTTGAGATTGTATCCAGGTATTGGTATATTATTATGAAAGAAAGTAGTTAAAATTAAGATTTCTAAATAATCTACTCACATATGATTGAAAGGAATAAAAAGATAGTCATGTATTGTGTAGCATGAGGTAGTGCCTATCGTGGTTTTCTTCCCTTCAACATTATTTACTTTTATTACTGCTGAGTTGGAAGTACTCACACCCGACTCCCTGCACCTTGTGTGCAGATCCAGGTACATCACAGTGGAGCTGATTCTATTGCGGCTCGGGAGTGCTTTTGGACAGTCGAGGTAGCTGCCAGCGTTCGCAGGACCTGATTCTCCAGTTTGCCTGTATTTTTGTTCTGATTATCCCACACTTGTGCACAGTTATATTCACTATTTACACTTTGTATACTCCGTAGAGGCTCATGACTCTTGATCCTTCGGTCTATGGGAGTTGGCACGTATTGGGACTTGGTTCCCTGTTTTTAATATATCTATCACTGTTGTGCTTAAATTGGATAAAGTGAGCTTGTGGTTCCGTGGTTATTGTTGATTGGTCGGGCTGGCCTAGCAGTGTGCTGGGCTCCATCATGACCGGATTTGGGGTCGTGACAATATGTGGCCTATAAGCCATGTTTGGGGTCTTTTGCCGACCTGTAGTATCCTTGGGGATAAATATCTATGTGATAGCATGATTTGTAAAATCATTAATCTCAGTCCTGGTTTGAAATCACTGTTATGAAATGCTAAGTCACCTGTTCTTGGAAAATTAAATAAAATTAAAGTACTTTTCATTGTTAACGAACTAGAACCTGGAAATAAATAAATTGAACTGTTCTGTGAGTCATATGCATGTTGTGGACTGAGTATGGACCGGGCTGCACGCCGCAGCGGATGATATGAATATTGCGCTTGGGCTGAAAGAGCTCTTCCAGACTCTGTACACACCCCCAGTGAGCATCATCGACGTTAAATGGATCGGGCTACACGCCGTAGCGGTCATGCGTATTGCATTGCGTTCTTGTTTGTGAATTATATGTGTTATTTGTGATTTGCTGTTGTTGTTAGTTCGTGGTAGTTATGAGACTTTAGTTTTAGCTTTGCTCTGTTGTATTCTGTGGATTTCCTGCTTTCAGCTATTTTATATACTTTTTACCCACTGAGTATATAGTACTCACCCCTACTCCCTGCACCTTTGTGTGCAGATTCAGGTATGCAGGAGGGTTAGACGAGCAATCCAGCTTATTTCGAAGTACTCGAGTAGCTGAGGTAGCTGCTGGCGTTCGCAGGACCTGGCTTCTCTACTTATTTTATTTTATTATTTATATACTTTCAAACATGAGTATTTCGTTCAGTATTCCTATTACTATTCAGTTATTGCTTAGGGGCTCTAGACTCGTGACCCCAGATCTTTTGCGAGTGTTATTTTTTGGTGTTCGCACTTCTTAGTATTTTATTCTACTATTATTATTCGAGTATTATTATCAACTCTCATATTCTTCTTGAAATTGTCCTTTTGGGACTTGTTTTTTAATGTGGAAACAGTTGTTGGTCTTGCTTGCCTAGCTTTAAGGTTGGGCGCCATCACGACCGGGTTTGGGTCGTGACATTCCCTTGCCTGAATTGCTTTGTGATTATTGCATGGGTGAAGTAGAGTATAAAAGCACGAATAGTTTTGACGTGCGTGATATTTGTGAGTGAGTGTTAATGCACGAAGGGTGATTCCGTGATGATATTGTGAATATAAAAGCACGAAGGGTAATGTCATGCCATGATATGAGTGATAATGTATGAAGGATAATGTTGTGCTATGTTTTTGTAAGGTAAAAGCACGAACGGTAACGGCATGCCGAATATATTGATTTTTTTGGTAAGGACGAGAGTAAAAGCATGCAGGGTGATGTCGTGCACTTATCATTGATTTCCACATTCTTGCTTGTAACACTCCTCAAATTTATAAATGTTTCAAGATATGAATAGAACTGAATTAGTATTATTACTATTATTTTTATCTTGCCTATAGTGATATATATATATATATATATATATATATATATATATATATATATATATATATATATATATATATATATCACACACACACTTAAATAATTGGACATACAGTTAAGAGAATATTTATAATTTTAGTATTTATAATATTTAGTAATATTTAAAAGTAGGTGCCATTAATTATGAGTTAAGTGAAAACATAACAAGAACAATAATTATAATAACTATAATAATAAAACATAGAAAGAAAACTAATAACAATGACTTAAAGCCTTGGGGAATGAGACGTACAAAGTTCTGATTAGGGCAAAGGAAAGGACAAAATCCTTATTCAACTAAAATAAAGAAACAAAAGGCTTAATGCCTTAAAGAACGCAGAAGCTAGGCTCGAAAAGAGGCAACCAGAAACTTATCACGCAGAAAGCGAAAAATCTTAGGGTTCTTCATAACTCACTTATTCTTGAACTTAGGTATGTAAAATCTCATATTGTCAATTATCCTACGTAGTAATGGGTAAGAATTGAATAGCATATTCCCTTCTTCCTCTATATCATCAATATATTCCATAATTAGGTGTAGTACTTGAAAAATTAATTTAAATACACTGCTTGTTGTAGAATCAATTGTTTGACGGGTATAAATTGGATTGGGGCCTACGTATTGGCTCGAGAAATTTTGAGGTGAGTTGATATAACCCTTTACTAAAGTGGTGTAACTCACAAAAGCATGCACACAAAGTATTTGATGAATTGCATAAGAGAGTTAATATATACTTAATTGGAGTAGTAAGTACCTATTAGCTTAGAATTATTTTTTTATTTAAAATTTAGACGATTATTTGGATATATGTGTATAAATTTCAGATTTTGATGTTATTATTTATACTTAATTGGAGTAGTAAGTACCTATTAGTTTAGAATTATTTTCTAGCTAAAGTTTATATGATTATTTGAATATATGTGCATAAATTTCAGATTTGTTTTATGTTATTCTTTATACTTAATTGGAGTAGTAAATACCTATTAGTCTAGAATTAATTTCTAGCTAAAGTTTAGATGATTTTTTGGCTTTACGTGCATAAATTTCAGATTTTTATGTTATTTATATATGCCATTTTCATGTTGAAAAGTCATGATGGATCAAGAACCTTTATAAATACTTTTGAATTTATTTAATTCTACCTTACACTTAGGGTACTAGTATGAGTATGTATAAAAGATTTAGACCTAAAAAGTCACAAGAAGAAGTTTTAGAAAGAAAAGATTTTTGGGAGTATCCTTTTATTCTGAGAAGGGGTCATCGTCCACGCCTAGGGTCATGACCAAGGCGTTGACTTCCTGAAGCTACTTGTGCCAAAGTAGGGAGCACACGAGCCGAGGGTCTCGTTGCTGAGAATTTAGTTAGTCATGCAAAGGTATGATACATGAGTGCTGAGAACCATGAAGCGAGTGGCACCTCGTGGATTGAGCCAATTCGATCAGGTTGGGATCGAACCCATGCCGATCACACGATGACTGAGACAGAATTAAGTCAGGATAGTTGGAACTCCCAAAGTATAAAGTGAAGTATTTTTATCAAGAAAGAAAAGGAGAAGAATTTTCTATTATGCAATTATTTAGAATTATTCTTATAAGCTTTATGTTTTACATGCATTTAGAACGTCCTTTGCTCATAATGTATATATTATTAAAGTTTCTCCCCCCATTGTTGATGAGACTCACTGAGTACAATGAATGGTAGTAACGTTCTTTTTAGGGAACCTACATTGGTCTACGGTACAACGTAGGAACCGGATTTGCAGGTGAGCAGGCTACGAGTTAGGACTTCCTTCCCTTCCAGTGCTATTGGTGAGCTCCGCTTTTGTTTGTGGGGTATTCCTTAGAGTCATTTTCATTTAGTTATTTTTTTGTTTATTTAGAGAATTGGCCAGGAAGTCTCATGTCTTGAGCAGTGCATCAGTTTATCAGTAGAGGCTTCATAGACATAGTCATTGGGTTGAGAGTCATAAGTTACTTTATAATAACATAGCAGAAATTTCAGTAGTTACAACGAATAAAGCTTTGGAGTTGATTTATTTAAATATTTGAATTAATCAAAAGTATTTGTTTAGAGTATTGCTTTGTTGCATATAATGTTTGGAGTTATCATAGGCTTGATGAACAAAGATGGTTCGCTCGGTCATGTTTAGTGATCGAGTGCCGGTCTCGGCTTGTTCAGAAAATGGGTCGTGACATTGCTTATAGTTGAATTTTGGTGTTCCATATGCTTCTTTACTGGATTTATGTTTATACATGATAGTTCCCCCGAGCATGTTTCCCCTTCCCTTATTTAGCTACTAGTTTCTGTCTTTATTACTTGTTGTACATAATATAACTATGCATGTTTATTTGATAGTCTTTCCTAGCCTCGTCACAACTTTGCCGATGTTAGACTGGACACTTACCAGCACATGGTGTCGGTTGTGATGATACTACACTCTACACTGTGTGTAGATCCCAGTGTTGTAACTTTTGGACCATAGTGAGGTTGTTGCCTTCAATCCAGTGGCAGAGACCCGAGGTAGTCCTACTGAAGTCCGCATGCCTTGGTGTCTCCTTCAAAATTTTCATTTTATTTTTGTGTAGCTCCGAGATAGATTTGTATCTTTCATTTAGACAGTTGTTTGTAATATTCGTAGATAGTTCATGGTATTGTGACACCACATTCTGGGTAGAGTTGTATTTTCGATTTCCATATTAGTATTTAGTGATATTATCAGATTTAGTCTTTCACATTTATTTTATTATTATGGTTATTCAGTTGTTGATTGCATGATATATTAAATTATTAAAAGGTTAAGTAAAAAGGGTAATAAAATTTGTAACTCTCGGCTTGCCTAACTTTCATGAGTGGGAGCCATCACCACTCTCGATGGTAGAAAATCCAAATCATGACAGATTATGTGCTCAATGGGGTGAGAACTTCAATACTTGTAAGATTTTACAACCAGCTGGTTTCACCCAGATGTTCCTTCAATATTTTGTTGCAGAGGAATAGGTTCATGGACAGGTTCCATAGAAGTTTGACGATCATTCCTCTTTGTTCAGTTCGCTGCGTCAGGTTGCCCTTTGTGGAAGGACATGTTCCCTCCTCTGATGCAGCTTCAACTAGGCTGTGGTTTCATTTGAATTTCTTACCAGCAGTATTGCTTCGTGATCAGGTTCCTGCCTCTCAGAAAGAATGTTAGTTTCATCAAAAACCACATGTACACTCTCTTCTACACGCATAGTTCTTTTAATATAATCTTTTAAGTTTTGATATATGAAGAATATCCCAAGAACACACCCTCATAACTTCTGAAATCAAACTTACCTAGAGATTCTTTACCATTATTGTGCACAAAGCACTTGCAACCAATTTTCTTCGTTACCCCGAACAAATTTCCTAGTATGTTCTTGATTTAATATATTTGTGAGCTAGAAATATTTTGAGTTAGAATCTCCTTCCTCTGCTCTTATATATATATATATATATATATATATATATATATATATATATATATATATATATATATATATATATATATATATATATATATATATATATATATATATATATATATATATATATATATATATATATATATATATATATATATATATATATATATATATATATATATATATATATATATATATATATATATATATATATATATATATATATATATATATATATATATATATATATATATATATATATATATATATATATATATATATATATATATATATATATATATATATATATATATATATATATATATATATATATATATATATATATATATATATATATATATATATATATATATATATATATATATATATATATATATATATATATATATATATATATATATATATATATATATATATATATATATGGCATGCCACAAACGGCTATTAGTTATCTCTGATTTAGAGATTTAACAATGTATTGTCTATTTTTACACAAACATAAAAATATAATATCATCATGTAGCTATCTTTATAATAAGCAATTGCAAGCTTGTATTAACATTCTCTGGTGGCTCAGTTCATGTGGTTGATCTCTCCATAACAAATACTTAGCTTAGATTTCCAAGTCAGTGAATCAAGAGAAGAGCTTAAGCTCACACATATCATCCCGTATGATTATCTTGTTCTTTTCCAGCTTCATTAATTTTGGCAAAATTTCTCTTTAAAGACTTCATTTTGTCCATGTAAGTGCTTATACTGTCAGGGTACCTTAATTATGTCATTAAGATTTTGAATTAGACAATAATAATATTCAAGACTTGTTGGGATTTATATCTTGTTTGGCAGTTGTGCTCGTCAAATTAATATCTTAATATTAAATTCTTTTCCAGGGACAATGGATAGAATATATTCATGTTAATATGTGCAATAAAAAAATAAAAAATAAAATAAAATGTACTGGTAGTATTAATTCTTACAATGGTATTAAGGACCCGATGGGATGTGCATCACTCCATTACAAAAGGTGGTTGCTTAGCAATTTTATACAACATATAATGTTAAAAAATATATTTATTTCTTTCAAAAAATGAATAATGAAGTCATGCAGCTCCACAATCAGCAACAAATGCGGTCTAAACTTCAATAGAATCCACAAGTAAGCCAATAATGTGAGGTTTTAAGACTTTCTCCGGATGGGTGTATCCATCGAGATTGTGTATATATGTAACTTCAACAATACGTGCAAGATTGAGAATACGAGATAAAAACTCTGTAGATACAGGAGTGAGCTTAAGAAGTCCTTCATTAAGATCATTCCATGCTGCCTCAGCCATTTCTTGAAATTTAGTCATTGCATCTTCTGTTGATATGCCATAATCTTTCATGCAGCACTCAATTCCTGTTGCAATTTGTCCCCTACTTTTCTCAACCTGGAAAGGTAGATAGATTATGGGTTAGCTTTTATATTGTCGCAATACTTTATCTGACAAAATTATATATAACTTTATAAGTTTGTGAGATACAAATCATACCTCGTATGTGGCCGTGTCATCAATAACTCTGCATATTATCACACTAGCTTCAAGAATTTTAGGATTCTTTGACAACCACTCGAAATGCTGCTCTGTAACAGACTTCATGCCTAAATATGATGTTGTCGCGAGGTAGTAATATGTAGTAGTTGCTAGTGCATTGCTTAGGTATTCAGAAACAGGTGGCTTATATCCTTCAATAAACCATGTTGACTCGACATTATAATTTCTTACTACTTCTTTCATCTGTGAATACAAAAATATATATGTTTAAGTGTTAGATAATTTTGATTAAATTGTATCAAGTTACTGATTACTAATAGAAATTAAAACAAAGCGAGAAATGGATTAAGGAAAAAATGCATTCTGATAGTTAAGTTGATCAAGCATACTCTTTCTATTGCATGGCAGACAATATGAGATCTTCCAGCACCAGACAATTCCTTTTCATAATCCTTGTAAAGATCGAGAATTGCTTTATAGCTAATTTTCATGTAATCAGGAAGTCGGTCAATTTCGTTGATATCCCATCTGCAGGATGACAAAATTAAGGTGAACTCATGCATTTTTAAAGAGCACAAGTATAATGAGTAGAAGTTTCTCTTAATATTTTTACGACGACATTTACTATCAAGGAATATCTGAATAGGTGAATAGATCGATGAAGTTCATACCTTTGTATCGCATTTGTGTATGCCTCAAGTTCTTTAACTGTACCATAAGCATCAAAGGTGTCATCCACAATCGAAATCATTGATATGGTCTTAACAAGCATGACGCGAGCTTGAGAGTATTGAGGCTCAAAATAAACTCCTAGTGCCCAAAAGTAACATTCAACTACTCGATCTCTAGCATATGGAAGTGTTGTAACGAAATCCAAATCTTTCCACCACCTGCAGCATAACAAATTGACATTAGTACATGAGATATGATCAACCAAAAAAAGGGTTCATCATTTTTATATATCGCACCTTGTTACTTCAGCAAGTTCTTGTTTGTGCAACATCTGGAGCAAGTTGAAATCCAATTTGGCAAATCGAAGTAACACATTATTTTTCGATTGTTCCTTCTCATAGATTGATGAGATGAAGAATCGGGTCTCGACTCTAGGAACACCCTTGTGCAAACATTGCTCAAGGGCATGTGTCACTTGCTCCCTAAGTGGGGATGTCAAATGTGGAGCAGCAGATTCAAGATGGATAACTGAGAAAGCAAGTGCGTCTTCTAAGGTATCGTCAGCATGAGTCCTTACATGTGAAGCTTCATACAAGTTCAATAATCCTAAGACTTCAGTAGCAAGGGACTCTTTGAATTTGCCATTTTTATCTTGGAATTTTCTGAAAATCTCTGGTATTTCAAGAAAGAAAACTCAAGATTAATTTGCCTTGTTCCAACAAATTGATAATAATTTGAACAATATTAAGGCGTTCTTTATGATGAACTTACCAGGAGAGATGTTGAAACCGTGTTGCCTGAGCAATCGAAATTGAAGTGCAGAAGTGCACAAATCATCAAAGTTTGAGTTGTCGTTGTAAAATTGATCCAAAATCTCATCAATTTCTTTTTCAAAGTGGTAGGCTATGCCAAGGCGTTCAATAGTGTCAATCAAATTTAATGTGTCAGCCGATTTCCTTTCAGTTGCTAACAACATACTCCTCGTTTGTTCCTTCAATGCTTCAATCTCTTGAGTGTACTTTTCTGCAACCTATATATAACATTTTTGAAAGGACATAAAAATAAACGTTGAAAATAGATCGTCCAATGGGTTTAATTTGCATGTAAGAAGAAAAATAACTAGTAAGTACCTGATTGTCAATGGAGAAAGAAAGGAAACGATCGCCCCAAAGACTAGGAGAAAAGTCGGCGACAGGGCGAACGATGTCCTCTTCTTCTTCAATCTTCACAATATTATTACCAACTGCAGCTGATGCCATTGCTAATTAATTTATACTTTTAGTATTTGTTGCGACAAAAGACTAAGAGAATTTTTGCTACTTTAGAAGAAAGAAACTACTCAAATGAATATATGAGTGAGACGATGACTCAAATGGAAGAGCGGGCATAAGTATTTATAATGGCTGCAGCCATCTTCGTTTAATTTAATTATTTCTTTCGTTGCCTTGTTTGACCAAATACCAGATACTAACCAGCACTACTTAGCAGCCTTATTACTTCTCCCTTGGCGTCTCAGTGTATCCAATATAATAGGACTAGTATTTCTCTAACGTTAAATAATTTGTGTTGTGGGACATCATATGTCCAAAACAATGTTTACTACTCTTTATTATAATCGTCAAACAAACAAGTTTGCAATTATTTAGACACTGATTTTTGCTACTTTCTTTAATTCATATCTTTATTACTTGTTTTGCCAAATTTTTAAAATTTGTTTATTTTTTTTGGATAATCAATACACATACTTTTGCCAATACTAGAGCAACAAAAAAGTTCCAAAATTGCTTTTGGGTTAGTACGTACGTACAATTTTCTATCAGTGATATAAAAGATGATCAATATAATAAACTAGCTAGTTACAAGGCAAGTCTATTCCCAAAATATTACTACCAATTTGAGTGTAAGAATTTAATAAAACATTTCCAATAATTTAATTGCTGATAAACTAAACCAACTCTAAATATAAATAATATAAAATACGGAAGCGAGTCCCAAACATCAGGGTATCACTATGTCGTAAGCATCTAAAATTATGAATTGGGATATATAAACTGTCGAACTATCCAAAGAAGAAATTATAAAAGGAGTAAAAAGTTCCAACGGACTCTGGCAGCTACCTTGCAGTCACCAATTAAAGCCGGCCTGAACTCAACGATTGTCGCGCTCTAACTCACCTGGATCTGCACATAAAGTGTGGGGGTATAGTATGAGTACAACCACCTTAGTAGTAACAGAAATAACTAAGGAACTGAGCAGTAATGAGCGAGTTGAGCAAAACAGTCCAATTATTTATTTTTACAATTTACAAAAAACATGAATAAATTGGTAAATTCCATAAAACCAACAAATGCCACAAAGAAATATAATAGATAAATGCAGCAACAACAAAAGTAAGTGCAACCTCACAGCAATGTCACTCCATCACTCAGCACCCGCTCTCAGCACTAACCAATCAACACTCAAAACACTCAATACTCCGCTCATTGGGGGTGTGTAAAGACCCCGGAGGGGCTCCCAAAGCCCAAGCGCTAAGCAGGGACAACTCATGTGCTACCATATCAATACATGGATCTGCACGGTCAACTTACGTGCTACATGAGCAACTCACACGCTATGGTATTAATACATGGACCTGCACAGTCAACTCACGTGTTGCGCGGACAACTCACACGATGTGGTATTAATATCCTTACAACCAGGCCCTCGGCTTCACTCAATCATATACCTCACCAACCTCACCATCATCAACAAATAAGGGACGTAACTCACATCAAGTATCACAACATATTAACAAATAATAGGGACTTAGGTAAATATGTACAATAATTTCTATGACTGACTACAAATAATGTGAGTATGAGCAAAGCTTAAGCATGATCTGTTACATGAAGGCAAACAAGTTCAACAACAAGTAAACATATAACCACTGATAATAGCCATCAGGCCTCACACCCTCACGAGACGTACCAAGTCTCAATCTCTCACAGTTCACACCCACACGCTTGTCACCTAATGTGGGTATCACCACCAAACAATCACATGATATCAATTTCTCTGGGTTTATACCCTCAAACCCAGAGTTAAAATTGTTACTCACCTCAGCCGCAAAAAATCCTACTTCGGGATGCCCTCGTCTCTCGACTCGATCTCCCAAAGCTCCCAATATATTCATAATTAGAATACTACTCCCAACATACTCTAAAGAATCGAAATCCACAATAAAACTATAAAATACCAAAAATTTGAAATCAGCCAAAATACGGCCCCCAGGCCCACATCTTGGAATCATTCAAAAATGACAGAATTATAATCCTCGTCCTCTCCTGAGTCAAACCATATAAAAATTTTCAAAATCGAACTCCGTTTGGACCCTCAAATCCTCACTTTAAACTCTCCAAAACTCAAACCCTAACTCCCTCAATTTCACTTTGAAATCATCCAAATCCCAAAAACGAAGATGGATTCATAAAATATAACCAAAATCGAGTAGAAAACACTTACCCCAATCAATATGATGAAAATCACCTCCAAAATTGCCAAAATCCATGTCCCCGTCTCAAAATATAACCGAATAAACAAACCCTAGTTTATAGTATTTTTCTACCAGCTATTATGCTTCGTTTGTCATCTCAAATGATTCCAAAACTCATATTTTATGCCTCCAATGGATTCCTTGTGACATTCTAGTCAAGTTAGGCTTTTGAATAACTTAATTTGACCTTTTAATGAAGGAGATATGTAAGTTTTAATATTTACAAATAATGCAGATTTTTAAATACGTTGTTAGTGGGAATTTCATAATTAATCCAAAAAATATGGCAACCAAATTCTTAGTAAAATGACCATACAATCCTCATATGATGTCCAAACTTGATGATTCTTTTTTATACAGGCCCATAAACGATACATATGTAATGCTTCAATCAAAAAACAAATCAGAGATCATTTATTCAATATGATATCAATTATACTTGAAGAAACGACGTCGCAACATAAAAAAAATGAGCGCAGCACAACCCTAACCTCTCTGAAATTCGCGGAGGCCCTTGAGACCTCAATCAATAATTCCAATAAGTCAGATACCACTACTCGAACTTAATCGAACCTCTGGAACACCCAAGTAATCCCAAATCAATCTCGAATTCAAGCATAAGAACTTCTAACTTCCAACTTTCGCCAATTCAAGCCTAATTCTACCACGGACCTCCAAATTACATTCCGGAAACACTTTAAATTATAAAATCACACAACGAAGCTAATCGAATCATTAAAATCCAAATCCAAATTTATTTACTCATAAGTCAACTTCCGGTTGACTTTTCTAACTTAACTTTCTAACTAAGAGACTAAGTGATCATTTCACTCCAAAACTTCCCCGAACCCAAACCTACCAGCTCGATACAACTCAACACAGTTGAACAACATATAGACAAGCATAGATGAGGGGAAATGGTCCTATAACTCTCAGAACGAAGGATCAAGTCATGACATTATTAAACAAGCGTTCATCCTCGAACTAGTCTAAAAACACAACTGGAGTCTCAAATAGGTGAAACCTTTAGCAATACCTTCTTGTCACATTCAAATCATATGAACTCATTTCGCGGTCACAACATGCTCACTGCATAGCTCTCAAATCATGAATCCTACAAATAGGGACACCAACGAACATAAAATCACATGCTCACACAATCAAAATATTCGTACTCGAGCTCCAACAAAACCCGGCCTCAAGTCCTCCAAACTAGCCCAACATAAACACACAGAAATCACATATCCCACCTCATCCACGGAATCAAAATTCGTCAATGCACAACTGATATCGAGCACTCATGTACACAAACGAATGCATGGAAGAAATTCAAAGAGTTACACTTTAGGAGGAATCAATACCGCACGATAAGAGTTTAAGAAGATGAACTTTTCCTGAAGATTCTGTAGCCTCTCGAAGATAAGTACAGACAACTCATACCGTTCCGCAAGACTCTACTAAACACGCTCATGACTTGTGAGACCTATATAACCTAGGGTTTGATACCAACTTGTCACGACCCAAAATCTAACCATGGTCATGATGACGCCTATCGTGTTACAAGACAAGCTTATTCCCAAAATATTACTACTAATTTGATTATAAGAATTTAATAAAACATTTCCATTAATTTAATTCCTTATAAAATAAACCAGCTATAAACATAAATAATATAAAATATGAAAACTAGTCTCAAACATCAGGGTGTCACTATGTCATAAGCATCTAAATTTATAAACTGAAATATATGAATTGTCTAATTGTCCAATGAAGATATGATAAAAGGAGTAACAATGTCTTGTGGACATTGGCAGCAACCTTGCAGCCTCCAATTAAAGTCAGATAGTACTCAACCATTGCCGCACTCTAACTCATCTGGATCTGCATATAAAATACACGATTTAGTATGAGTACAACCACCTCAGAAGTAACAGAAATAACTAAGGAACTGAGCAGCATTAACGAGTTGAGCAAAATAGTCCAATCACTTTTTTTCACAATTTATAATAAATATGAATAAATAGGTAAATTCCATAAAACCAACAAATGCCAATGTAACAGATAAATGCAGCAACAACAAAAGTAAAGGCAACCTCATAACAATGTCATTCCATCACCTTAACACTCGCGCTCAACACTCAACACTCAACACTCTACGCTCACTGGGGGTGTGTACAGACTCCGAAGGGCTACTAAAGCCCAAGCGCTAAGCACAGACAACTCACGTGCTACCATATCAATATCTGGATTCGTACCGTCAACTCACGTGCTATGCAGACAACTCATGCGCTATGGTATCAATGCCTGGACCCGCACGGTCAACTCACGTGCTATGCGGACAACTCACGCATTGTGGTATTAATATCCTTACAACCAGGCCCTTGGCCTCACTCAATAATATACCTCACCAACCTCACCATCTTCAAAAAATAAGAGGACCCAACACACATCAAGTATCACAGCATATTAGTAAATAATAGAGCCTGAGGTAACCATGAACAATAATTTGTATGACTGACTACAAATAGTGTGAGCATGAGCAAAGATTAAGCATGATCTGTTACATGAAGGCAAACAAGTTCAACAACAAGTACACATATAACCACAGATAATAGTTATTAGGCCTCACGGGACTGACCAAGTCCTAATCCCTCCTAGTGCATACCCCCACTCCCATTACATAGCGTGGGTATCACCACCAAACAATCACATAATATTAATTTTTCCGGGTTTATACCCTCAAAGCCAGAGTTAAAACGGTTACTTACCTCAACCGCATAAAATCCTACTTCGAAATGCCCTCGTCTATGGACTTGGTCTCCAAAAGCTCCCAATCTATCAATAATCAGAATACAACTCTCAACACAGTCTAAAGAATCGAATTCCATAATAAAAACTACAAAATATGCCAAAAATCATAAATCGACCAAAATTCAACCCTCGGTCCCACATCGTCGAATTAGTCTAAAATGGCAGAAAAATAATCCTCGTCCTCTTCGGAGTCTAACCATATAACTATTTTCAAAATTGGACTCTGTTTTGTCCTACAAATTCGCACTTGAAACTCTCCAAAACTCAAACCCTAACTCCCACAATTCATTTTGGAATCATTAATCAAATCCCAAAAACGAAGATGGATTCATAAAATATAACTAAACCGAGTATAGAACACTTACCCCAATCCATATGATGAAATCTCCTCCAAAATCTCCCCAATCCAAGCTCCCCATCTCAAACTATAACTGAATGAACAAACCCTAGTTTTATATTCTTTATCTGCAAGCTATTATGCCTCGTATCTCATGCCAAACGATTCCAAAACTCGTATTTTATGCTCCCAATAGATTCCTTGTGAACTTTTTGTCAAATTAGTCTTTTGAATCACTCAATTTGACTTTATAATGAATGAGATATGCAGGTTTTAATATTTACAAATAGTGCGCATTTTTAAATACGCCGCTGGTGGCAATTTTGTAATTAATCCGAAAAATATGGCAACCTAATTCTTAGTAAAATGACCATAAAATCACCATACGATATCCAAATTTGAAGATTCTTTTTGCTACAGATCCACAATTACGCTACGGATCTAATGCTTCAATCAAAAAAGAAATCGGAACTCATTTGATCAGTATGATATCATTTATATTTGAAGAAACGACGTCGCAATATAAGTAAAATGAGCGCAACACAACCCAAACCTCTCTGAAACTCGCAGAGGCCCTGGAGACCTCAATCAATAATTCCAAAAAGTCATAAACCACTATCCGAACTTAATCGAACCTCTAGAACACCAAAAATAAAACCAAATCAACCTCGAATACAAGTCTAAGAACATCTAACTTTCAACTTTCGCCAATTCAAGCCTAATTCTATCACGGACCTCCAAATTATATTCCGGACACACTCTTAATTCTAAAAATCACCCAACGAAACTAGTCGAATCATAAAAATCCAAATCAAAATTCGTTTACTCATAAGTCAACTTCTGGTTAACTTTTATAACTTAGCTTTCTAACTAAGAGACTAAGTGATCATTTCACTCCAAAACTACCCCGAACCCAAATCCACCAACTCGATACAACTCAACACAATTGAACAACACATAAACAAGCATAGATGAGGCAAAATTATGCTATAACTCTCAGAACGAAGGACCGGGTCATTACATAACATAACTTGGAATTTGAAGAACTTATTATCTATATGAATTCTAACGAGAAAGCAACCGTAGAGGTAAGAGGTGGGAACCGAAGGATAATCTTCTAATTCATCAATTGTTGTAGTGTTGGACTAAATGCCTAAGAATGTGTATCTCGTCTTGCTATTTGTGTATTTATGTGTGTGTTTTTTCTTCGGAATAAATTGGAATCAAACATTCATATCGACTATTCCTCTTTTAAAAAGAAAAATAATTCTCTAACTCAACTAAAAAATATAGAGAAAACACGAATTACAAGTTTACCCGACTCCTAAAGATACTTGGATGTCTAATGTTCCCGTTGCAATGGTAAGTCACACTGAATTTAGTACTTAAGTTCTTATAGTTATCCACTTGGCTAGATTAATAAATATTACTCCCTTCGTTTCAATTTATGTGAACTCATTTGATTGGGCACGGAGTTTAAGAAAAGAGGGAAGACTTTTGATCTTGTGGTGTAAAATGAGACACCTTTATTTTGTGTGGCTATAAATCATTGCATAAATGTAAATTATTTCCAAATAAGGAAATGGGTCATTCTTTTTTGAACAGACTAAAAAGGAAATAGGTTCACATAATTTGAAACGGAGGGAGTATTAATTTATTGAAAAAATAATTTGTAAAACTTTTTATCAACATTAATGTATTTTTACCATAATAAGTTTAGAGCCAAAAACATAATTAAAGAACTGCAGAAAATTTTAAGAGTAAATTCACATTAAAAAGAACAATATTGTCATAATTATAATTTTTTTTAAAACAAAAAAAGCAGTCAGTACACTAAGCTCTCGATATACATGGAATCCAAAAAACATAGAATCAAAAAAGTATATTATACACAATCTTACCATATTTTACAAATGAATATATTCACATAAACAAACAGGGAGGAATTCATATGATTCGAAGGTGTTCATGCCAACATGAGTTATCTGTATCAAAGGACTATTAAAAACGGGTAGATAAATTGTAAGCATTGTCGACCCACAAACATTAGTGCGTAACTTCTACCTGCAATTTATATATGTCAACCTAAAAAATCATATGCATATGAGACATGCAAAATACCTATTTTCAAGAAGGTAACCACAACGAAAAAGTTACATAATCACTAATTGTAGGGATAAATGTCACGACCCGGATGTCTCGCTCTCGGGAGTTGTAATGGCGTCTACTAATAGGAACTAGGTAAGGCAATTAACTTAATACATCTCTTAACAACATCAACAATATAAAGAAGAACGGAGCAATTAATATAAAAGTGGAAGTCTCCAAACATTAATAACTAAAACCAAGTGCGGAAGTTCAAATGCACCTCTACCCAGAACTGGTGTCACCAACTCACGAACTTCTACAGAATGCTAAGTACAAAGTTTGAATAAAAATATAGTACTATCTGATCCGATACAAATGAAATCAAATGAAAAACAGAGATAAGAGAGACTCCGGACCATGCAGACGCCATCCCTATGCAATATAATCATTAGGTGGCGACTCTCCAAATCCAAAACCTAATTCCCAAACGGGAATAGAGTTGTCTTTCCTAAATATCGCGAACCCGATTTCGCGAGAAAAAGCGGGCGTCGACGTCATGGCAACTCTCCTGGGGACTCTTTAGGCTTTTATTATTGTATGCTATATGTGACTTTATTGCTTTTTTTTGATGCGTTCATTTGAAACTGACTTGTTTCTTTTGTTTATTTTTCTGTAGTTATTTTCATTTACCGCTTTGCCCGTTAATACCGTTGTAATTTTGAGCAATTATTATAAACTTTATTGTATGAACGTGAAATTACATGTCAATTTGTTTGATTCGTGTAAACCGCATCTTCAACATCATATTCCACTCATGCTAAATAAATACTATAACAACTCTTATAATGAGTAGTTACGCTCTTCCAATACTATCACCCCCTAAATTTGGCAAAGGCATTTTTGCAGTAAAACCAATCGATCAGCGGTGCAATCGACGGTTCCATGCCTTTACCTTTTGAGTTGTCCGTTCAACGGTACCTGTCTAGTACCCTAATAAACCTTACTCTGTTTAAACTATACATGCATATTGGTCAAAACTAGCTGAGTCAGTTATGTTGTCCACACAATGACTCATTAAGATAGCGTTGTCCAGAGTCCAGCGGGTTTTCTTGTAACCCAAACAGACACCTCCATGTTTTGTGCATTTATTTGGAGAACTAAAGTGATTGCTATGCTAATTATTGGTTTAAATAGTCGATTCTGGTGGGGTTAAGGGTTTAACTCTTTGTTTTGCATAAAATAAGGCACGAAGTCCCCAGATTTGACATGGTAACCAACATTCATCAAAGGCTGCTGAATTGGTGGACAGACCTACACTCTAGTGATCAGACACTCTGCAAATAGTTAGGGAATTTTCCTTTTCTTCTAGAGATTCAACCTAACAACAGAATCATAGAGGCTGCAACATTGTTTTGGGATAGTGACAAGTCCGTGTTCCACTTTGGGGACCTTGAAATGACTCCTTTTCTTGAATAAATAGGAGGTTTAGCTGGTATTCCTTGGGAGACTCCGGGTTTTCTTATGCCAGAGAATCGCAAAAGAAAGTATTTCCTTAAGATGATGGGACTAAAGAAGAACCCAGACATACTATGTTTGAAAGACTCTTGCATCCCATTTGACTATCTATACGAGAGGTACATCCATAACAAGTCATACCATACCTATTCAGATGAGTTCGTTATCACGTCATTGGGGCATGTCCATAGAAGGGTCATCATTTTTATCTTCTAATTTTCAGGAATGATGGTATTCCCAATGAAGAAGGCTAGGATTCACACCATACTGGCTATCGTAACCATGACTTTGATGGAAGGAATTGGACGGCAGACTTTCAGCATAGTGCCTATGATCATCCCAGAGATATACCATGCCTTGAACAATTGTCAGCAACACGGCAGTCATTTTGAGGGTTGCAACTTATTACTTCAGCTCTAGCTCATGGAACACCTCCAAAAAGGGGAATTCCTACAAGTGATCTTACACAAAAACTGAGATGATCACATCGCCTTCCACCAGCCAAGGCGTATGAATTATATGCCTAAAATGTTCGCTCAGCCAGAGGACGCCAGAGGTTGTGTAGAATTATTTGAAAATCTAAAAGAAGACCAGGTACAATGGATGTTTGAGTGGTTCACCACAGATGAATTCATTGTTCGATCCCAAGATGCACCATTTCTCATACTAATTAGTTTGAGAGGAACGTATTCGTTCCTCTCCAAGCCATGAGGCAGACTGGAAGAAAGCAAATGATACCAAGGGTCGACAAAATATGGCACTTCAGGGCTAATTTCCAGGACGATGATAGACCTCACAGGTGCTAAGCTCAACACTTGTGGCACCGCAAACTCATTTTGGGAAAAGAATCTGTTGATCGAGATAGGTATAATGCCATTTGTGTGTCACACTATTCGGGTTTGTTAGAAGACAATGGCATGGGTCATCCAGGATTCGTTCGAGGTCACAAAATTATCGACGAGCACGCTGAAGCATGGGTTAAGTATAATCAACTGCGCAAGATAATTCGAGAGTGTGAAAATGAGCACATAGAAATACAAGAAACCCATCAGAAGCTGATTGATGAGTGGAAAGATATGGCTGTCAGCGCAAACAAACGACTAGGGTATTTGGAGCGGGGTCTACTAGAGCTGGAAGGGAAGTTCATCAAGAAAATTGAGGATTGTCATGCGGGCGGACATTTGGCCCGAGCTTATTTGCTGCTAGGACTACACCAGCTGGTGAAGCTGTTCGAAGGAGACAAAGATGCCAAATATGAGGAAGGTCCTTCCAGGACCAAGTAGTTAGGAGTCATTTTATTCTTTATTTTGATGTAATTGTTTAACCAAAATATGAAATTTTGATTAAAACCAGAGAATAATAGAAAATTCGGGTTACTGATAATCAAGAAACCGAAAAATGTGATAAGCTTTCAATAATTAAAATGAACAGTAAAGAAAAGTTGAATTTCACTAGGCTTTCAACAGTTGATCCTCTCTACAAATGGTACAACTTCCTCTTTTTATAGGTGACTCTAGGTAGAATAATGAAACCTAGGTTTTAATGATATAATTATAAGTAATAAATGACATTAAATAGGTCGTTGCAAAATCATTCATATTGAATGTTAATTCTTCAACGTATCAGGTATTTAATGATTCAATTTGGACTTCATTTTGCCTCCAGATCCATGCTTTAAAAGCCTTTTGACCCGTTGCCTTTGAATGTCTTGAATTGATACGGAACTAGTATCTATTTGCTCTTGGTATCCTTTATCTTTAGAATTACGTTCCAACCCACTCTAAACAGATACGGGACTCGTAGTTGAATTACATCTCGTGTCTAATTTATTTCCTCGCATCTTTTATTTATTCTCCTCCGGAATAATAACCTTTTGAACATTCCATGTGTTTTGCCACGTCATATTAAAAAACTTTTTCCCAATACAGATAGTTCCCCCACTTTCCATTTATTTATCCGTTACATAAGTGAGAAGTGGAAGTGGTATTTTCATCGTAATAAATGTTGACGCTTCACTTGTCTTGTTATTTTAATGCTCCTTACACATGTCATCTTCGGATTTAACTCTGCAACTCTACTTCCTTCTTTCTAGGCTTTTTCAACCTTTCTTTTCAAGAAGTCAGTTCATTTTAATACAGTTTTTCATCATTATACCTCTTTAGTTTACCAGTTGCTTCCTCATACTACTTTGAATATTTCTTCCTCAGTTTTCTTCTTCATCAATTGACTTCTTTTACTTTTCTTTTGAAAAAAGCTTTATCCAACAATGGCATCTTCAAAACCTAACCCAAGAAAAGTTCCAATTCTCGACCAATTTCCCAATGCTCTTACTTCAATTAGGCATAGTAGAGATAAAGGGAGAAGACTTCGAAATTTAAGATCAGCGCGTGAAGAATCATCTGGCAATGGTCCTCCTTCCCCAAACTCGAATGTCGAAGGTTCTTCATCTAAAATATCTCCTTCTAAAGGTAAAGAGCTTTTTGACCCTTCTCGAGAACTTTCAGTTGAGGACATTGTTCTGAATGATTTGTCATTTGTGGGTGATAGAACATCGCTTCTAAAACAAGTTGAAAAAATAGAAAAACTTGATGCTTATCCTTCTCTCATAACTGAACTCTCAATTCCAACCATTAGGAAAGACTGTTATTGGAAGGAAAATCTTCGCATATCAATTCCTACAATAAATCAGCGGATTTCTTCCTTTAGGAATGGGTATTCCTTTGTTTATACCTATCCTTTTACTTGGGGGTTAAAGCCGGATATACATCCAGTTATCCTTGATTTCTTCCATTTCTTCAATATCTGCTTACGTCAAATTGGTCCATTAGTATGGAGAGCAGTGGCTTGCTTTAGATTTCTATCTGCAAAGGCCAAAATTTATTTTACCTTTGCCCATATCATTCATTTATACCATCCCAACTTGATGCGTCATGGTTTCTTTACCTTAACCGCAAGGAGTAAAAAGGTTTTTGTAAACCTTGATGACATTAAATACCGTGGATGGTACATACGTTACATTTTGGTTCGCATAGTGGATTTACTGGGCGAGACAAACATTCCCTTCCCTGAGAAATGGAACTTTGCACGTAAGCTTCTAGTTATTTTTTTCGCGTCTATTTTTAGAGATTTTGATTTTCTCTTTGATCTCATCCCTTTTTTTGGTTTTTGTAGCAACCATGGGAGATGTGGAGCCTATTCCCAACTTTCGTGGTTGGGTAGACTCAATTTTGAAGGTGGCACCCAGGGAGGAAAGGACTTCGAAGTCTATTTCCTCTCTTCACGATTGGAAAGTGAAAACATACGGTATGTATCTTTTTATTCTTAAATGCATATAGTAAATCAAATTTTTAACATAATTGAATTCGTTTTTCCCCTTTTCTTTTTCTATATCAGTGTTTGGCAATAAAAGAATGTTACCTGACGTAGCTTTAGCTATGCGCACTGCTGCCAATGCTTTTCTTGACTTAGACAAGGCTAAAGCTTTGATAGCAGCAAAGAGAAAAATATTAGCAGTTGATGCTAATGCTAAAGAAGAAGAAGGTACCTCACTGTTACCCACGCCAAAAATAAGGAGACGTGGGAATGAGATTGAAGATGCTCCCGCTCATGCCTCACCTGCCGAGCCTGTCTTGATTGATAAAGAGGCTGCTCCAATGGACTTTAGTGAGTCTACTCACTGTCTTTCTATTGAGAATCTCGAGGGTGGAGAGTCGGGTCCTGTTCTAAATAAAGTTCCCTTATCTTCCTCAATTCGTGTTTCTCTTATCTCTTTCACATCATCTCCACCCGTAAGTGTTTTTGATCCCACATTGATTTCTTTCGCTCCTTCTCTTTTGGTGAATGCTTCTATTCTCGTATCAATTCCAATTCCCGTGTCTGTTCCCATTCTAGCTCCCGTAGTACCTTCTACCATTTTTTCCTCTTCTACTACTCCTCCTTCCACTGCCCCTTCTTCCGCTTTAGTGCATTTGGATACTGGCCCGAGTAGCAGCAGTATGACTATGAGAAAAGTCACACTTGAAGTTCCTGCCACTCACAGCCTTTTGAGGAAGACTGGTAGTGCTGATGTATGGCTTGAGCCCTTAATCAGAGATATAGATAAGAGAAAGATGGACAACCATAGCTTCTTAACTTTAATGAATGACATAGTTCATTCAACTTTAAAGGTACTTTTGTTTTCTAAAATTGAGTACTAACTTTCTTTTCACCGTAGGTGTTTATTTTTGTGTCTTATATTTGTAGGCTAATTTGATTGGTACTGAGCTAATGGGGAGGATCACATCCTTGGAAAGAAAGGCTCGGGAATCCTCAAAAGCCAGTGAAGAAGCCCAATTTGAAGCTCAAAATTGGATGGAGCAATATGAAGATGCTATAATGAATATGGATGAGCTTCGATATGACAAAGCCCATTTGGAACGACAAAATCACACTTTATCTGCTCACTCAGGGGTCTCCCAGGCCACCTTAAGTCAGGTCAAAAAGGATAAAGACACCTTAAATGAATCATTATTAAGGGCGAATGAAGAAATCAATGGGCTTAAAGAGCTTATGAAGAGAAAAGAGGACTATGCCAGAAAATTGGAGCAGAACTTGAAACAAGCTCGGGTTGACTTGAAAACTTCCTCAGACAAAGTTCATATTTTGGAGAGTTCCAACATTACCTCAAAACTTCTCTTGATTCCCAACTAACTGAGCAAGAATCAATGAAAAACTCTCTTGCTACATGGGAAAAGGATTATGAAACCTTGGAGAAGGAGTATAATTCTCTTGCAGAGAATTTTAATTATGAGGTCAACTGGGCTTTTCTTAGATCACGTCGGGATGCATTATTAGAGGCTACTCAAGAGAATTTTAACTTACAATTCGAATTAGCCAAAATCTTAGATGTGATTGAGAAGAGTAACCAACCTGTTGGCACTCCTGAGCAACCCATTGACATTTCTTCTCCAATGCGTGGAACTGCTAAGGCAGTAAATCCAGTGGATTGTGAAGCTACTATTGAAGCGACCGCAGTAATGATTCAAGTATCTGAGGGTGAAGTTACTCTTGCTCCTATTGTAACCTCTGACGTTCCAACTCCCCTAGTGACCAGTTGAAAAAAGTCTTTTATTTTGTTATTTTTTTTATTTGGTGGTATAATCCTTGTTAAAGGATTTTTGTGATGAAGTCCCCAGTTCTCATAATGGGGTATCTACTTAAAGACAATTATACTTGAATGACTAAATTTCCTTTTTCCTTTAGTCTTTTATGCTTTAGAGGTTAATTAATACCTCTTTGTGTTTTAATCTTGCCTATTTTCGGGTTTAGGACTTGTAGAATAGTTTTGCATTTTTATCGTTTGAAAATGCTTTATGATTCTACTCATAGACTTATCAACACGAGGATTATAAAAAGATGGCCCTTTTTATATATTGACACTTAGTGAAGAAGACGTCTCAACTCTATAATGGTGTTATAATACGATGAAAGAAATAAGAAACACATATTTTTTTTATATAATTTTGACAAGTTTTTATTTACAAATTTGAGTAAAATTTTGAATGATACATGCATTATAGTACGTCAATGACTTCCTCGCAACTGTTTTTCGTGCAACAGATTTCTTAACATAAAATATACAAGGTTTTCTTTGATTACAAGCTGTTTTAGCACATAACCATAACCCTATCTTTATATATTTAGAAAGGGTTTGGAAAATATTTACAACATTGAAAAATCTTTTTTTGTAAAGTAATGTAGCTATTCACAGCTGAATCTTGATATATGGGACTTTGTAGATGAATTTGGTATGCTTTTATTTGAACTCCCGTATCTCTTTTCCTTTATGGACCTGCATCTATTTTTCTGTACGAGGCTATATATATTGTTTAGTCCTCCAAGTGTTTGAGCGTTGAAGAATGAAACCTTGAACACTTGGTTATTACTCATATGCTGGTCCTTTTCCTGAAACAGAAAATATGCGGGACTCGAAGGTACAATTTTAGATGAAGACTGCCTGCCCGTATGTACTTCCATCAAATTTATATAACCCTAGGCTAAGAATTTAAGAGTATTCTATTTTGCCATGCAGGTTGTGTTTCATCATTTGGTACGGGTTAGGGATTTTGCCTAGCATCTAAAATTGTTAATAAAACCTTAATAATTCAAAAGTGAAATAATTTGACATGAAAATACCTGACCGTGTCTACCCCCTTAGAAGTAGTATCTTTTTAAATGCACAGCATTCCAATGTGAAGGTAGAATTTTGCCGTCCATAGTTTCTAGCTCATACGCACCTTTTCCCGCAACGTTACGGATTTTATATGGTCCTTCCCATGTTGGACTTAACTTTCCTGAATTAGCAGCCTTCGTAGATTGAAATACCTTTTTGAGCATGAAGTCCCTAGTTTTAAAGAACTTGAGACGTGCTTTCCGTTTATAATATCGTTCAATCACTTGTTTTTGAGCTGCCATTCTTATCAATGCTACTTCTCTCATTCCTTCAACTAGATCTAAATTAACTCGTAATTCTTCATTGTTTGAATTCTCCATTTCTTGATCATATCTTATACTTGGTTCCCCAATTTCAACTGGAATCAGAGCTTCTACACCATAAACCATTGAAAATGGTGTTTTGCCCGTGCTTATTTTTATAGTTGTTCGATAAGCCCACAACACAGCTGGTAGAACTTCAGGCCAATTTCCTTTTGAATCCTGTAACCTTTTCTTCAAATTATTTATGATTATCTTGTCCGTGGATTCCACTTGTCCATTACCCACCGGATGATATGGTGTCGATGTTATTCTTTTGATTTTCCAGCTTTGAAAGAATTCTGTAATTTGTGCTCCTATGAATTGTGGACCATTATCGCACACGATTTCCTTTGGAACCCAAAAGCGGCGTATTATATTTCTCCAAATAAAGTCCTTAACTTCTTTCTCTCGTACCTACTTAAATGCCCCTGCTTCAAACCATTTAGTGAAATAGTCAGTAAGTACAAGTAGAAACTTTACTTGTCATTTTGCCTGAGGTAGTGGACCCACGATATTCATTCCCCATTTCATGAAGGGACATGGAGCTATGACTGGATGTAGTAATTCAGCTGGCCTATGCATATTGTTTCCGTACCTCTGACATTTATCACATTTAGATACGAAGTCATTTGCTTCCTCCTCCATTTTAGGCCAATAATACCCGACCCGTATCAATGTTTTTACCAACGATCTACCTCCTGCATTATTTCCACAATGTCCTTTATGTATTTCTCTCATTACATACTTCATTTGCGAAGGACCGAGACACCTTGCTAGAGGACCTCTGAACATTTTTCGATAAAGATTTCCTAGATGCAAACAATAACTGGCAGCTTTCTTACGTAATGCATGAGCATTTGTTTTATCATTAGGTACGGTTCCCTACTGCAAAAAAAAGTAATAATTCCGTTCCTTCAATCCCATGTTAAATGATTAAAATTTACCTCGTTCGTATCAGGTTTGAGAATGGAATGGAATAAATGTATAACCGAAGCATTTGCATCGTTTGCTATATCTGCCACGGATGCAAGGTTGGACAAAGCATCAGCTTCTGCATTTTTATCCCTTGGAATCTGCGTTACCTTCCAAGTTTCGAAATGTCTTACTGATTCTCGCACCTTCTCAAGATATTCCTGCATTCTGGTTTCTCTGGCTACATAAGTCCCTAGTATCTGATTCACTACCAACTTAGAATCACTTTTGACTATGATTTGCTTGATGCTGAGTTCGAGCGCCAATTCCAAACCTGTAATATTAGCTTCATATTCTGCTTCATTATTAGTAACAGGGTTACATTTTATAGACTGTCTAATTATTTCTCCTGTTGGTGGTATTAGAACAATTCCTAAGTGTGCCCCCTTCACATTAGATGAACCATCAGCAAGCAATGTCCAAATTCCCGGGTTCGCACCATTAAAAACTTGTAATTCTTTTTTTGCTTCTAAATATATCCCTTGACTAAAATCAGATACGAAATCTGCAAGTACTTGGTATTTGATAGCATTTCTAGGTTGATAAATTATTTCATATTCGCTTAATTCTATAGCCTATTTTGCTAACCTACATGGCAGTTCATGTTTATGTAAAATATTTCATAATGGAAAAGCTGTAATTACAACAATGGGATGACACTGGAAATAAGGCCTTAATTTCCTAGATGACATAATTAAAGCTAATGCTAA
This sequence comes from Nicotiana noctiflora, assembly GCA_032618575.1. Classification (NCBI taxonomy): domain Eukaryota; kingdom Viridiplantae; phylum Streptophyta; class Magnoliopsida; order Solanales; family Solanaceae; genus Nicotiana; species Nicotiana noctiflora. The sequence continues at coordinate 145,216 of JASVEL010001869.1, read as the reverse complement.
CTTTTCCAACTGTGGATACCTTGTTTCAGTATCTAATAAAGTCTTACGTACATAATAGATAGGAGATTGTTTACCTTGGTCTTCACGAACTAAGATAGCACTTATCACTACTTTTGAAACTGCCAAATAAATAAGAAACTTCTCACCTTTCTTTGGTTTTGACAATAGAGGGGGGTTTGACAAATAAATTTTCAAATCCTTAAGAGCTCGTTTGCAATCTTCATTCCATTCAAAATTATCTTGTTTCTTAAGTGCCGAGAAAAATTTAACGCATTTTTCGGAAGACATAGAAATAAATCTCCCTAGGGCCATGATTCTTCCAGTCAATCGTTGAACCTCCTTTTTATTTGTAAGGATATCGGGTATTTCTTCGATTTCTTTAATCTACGAAGGATTCACCTCAATTCCACGGTTAGAAATAAGAAAACCCAAAAATTTACCTAAAGCTACACCAAATGCACATTTTTCTGGATTAAGCTTCATATTGTACTTATGCAAAATTTCAAACGTGACAGATAAATGAAAAATGTGATCAGTAGAATGTTGAGTATTGACAAGCATATCATCTATATATACCTCCATAGTTTTTCCTAAATGTTCCTAAAATATTTTAGTGACCAACCTTTGATAGGTTGCACCAGCACTTTTTAGACCAAAAGGCATTACTTCATAACAGTAAGTCCCCCGGTCTGTGATGAAAGAAGTCTTTTCTTCATCATCAGGGTGCATTTTAATTTGGTTTTAACCCGAATATGCATCTAAAAAACTTAAAAGTTCATGACCTGCAGTTTCATCTATCATTTGATCTATATGTGGTAAAGGGAAAGAATCTTTCGGGAAAGCTTTATTTAGATCAGTATAATCTACGCAAACTCGCCACTTACCATTTTTCTTAAGTACGACCACCTTATTGGCTAACCAATCAGGACACTTTACCTCACGGATTGACCCAATTTGTAATAATATCTGAACTTCATCTTGAATTACTTGATTTTTTAAAGCTCCTTGCCTTCTTTTCTTCTGCTTGATTGGAGCAAATGATAGATCCATGTTGAGTTTATGAGTCATCACCTCCGGTGGTAAACCTGTCATATCTGCAAGGGACCAAGCAAAACAGTCCATGTTAGTTTTTAAAAATTCAATTAACATACCTCGCATGTCAGGCCTTAGATTAACCCCTACGTAATTTTCCTTTCAGGCCATTATTCAAATAAGATTACTGCTTCGAGCTCTTCTATTATTGTCTTGATGTTTTCATTTTCCTTAGGTTCCTGAATGACATCAGGTCTCGAGTCTATCCGTTTTTTCAGTTGAAATTTTATTGTTGTTGCCTACAACAGTTCCTACGGTACTCGTACTTGCCACAACATTGATGCTCCTAGCTATTTGTTGATCTCCTCAAATTTGACATATTCCCCGACGCGATGGAAACTTGATGAATTTATGGAGATTTAATGGAACAACATCCATATCATGAATCCATGGTCTCCCCATGATTAAGTTATAAGCCATTTCCATATTCACTACCTGAAATTTAGTTTCTTTAACGACACCCGTAGCATAAGTTGTTAAAATTACTCACGTTTGTATTGTCAAAGCCTGATAAAGTATGTGCTTTGGGTATCATTATATATTCAGCTTGTATTTCCTGCAACACTCTTAGCAATATGATGTTGACAGAACTTCCCGGATCAATTAAAACTCACTTTACATTAGTATCATGTACGAGTAATGATATAACCAATGCATCATTGTGAGGAGTGATCATTCCTTCTATGTCTGCATCATCAAAAATCATATTTTCATCCTCTCAGGGTTGGCGTACTCACTTCTCGTGTGTAATAACAACTTTAGAAAGTTTATTTGAAGCCATGTACATTACTCTATAAATATCCTCACCTCCATTGATGACATTCAATGTCCTTTTTGGCAATGGTGTATTTGATGCAAGAGTATCTCCATGAGAGGCTTGAGGGGAAGGAACTATGCTAACATTTTTCAAATCCCCTTGAGCTTAAGGGATATGGTTTTCAACAACATTGTTGTTGTTGTTGGTGTTGATATTGTTCGACATGATGTTAACCATAAGTAAAGTGTGTAAGCTTAGAAGAATAGATTATCAGATTCCTGGTAACAGAATCAATTTGTTGAACCAAAATATGAAATTTCGATTAAAACTAGAGAATAATAGAAAAAATGAATTACTGATAATCAAGAGACCGAAAAATGTGATAAGCTTTCAATAATTAAAATGAATAGTAAAGAAAAGTTGTATTTTAGTAGGCTTTCAACAATTGATCCTATCTATAAATGGTACAACTTCCTCTTTTTATAGTTGACTCTAGGTAGAAGAATGAAACGTAGGTTTTAATGATATAATTATGAGTAATAAATGACATTAAATAGGTCGTTACACAATCATTCTTATTAATATTAATTCTTCAACGTATCAGCTATTTAATGAATGAATTTGGACTTCTTTTTGCCTCCAGATCCATGCTTTAAATGCTTTTTGAAATGTTGCCTTTGAATGTCTTGATTTGATACGGAACTCGTATCTATTTGCTCTTGGTATCCTTTAGAATTACGTTCCAACCCACTCTAAACAGATACGGGACTCGTAATTGAATTACATCCCATGTCTAATTTTTCTCCTCGCATCTTTTATTTATTCTCCTCCGGAATAATAACCTTTTGAACATTCCACATGTCTTGCCACTTTCCCAATACAGTAATAAGGCTAATGGCCAATAATGACATTTTACTTTCTTTATTTAGAGTCGTTTTTGATTCGTCAATAAAATGAGGCATTTAGCATTATAAGTTCTCTAAAGCTATTTGTCGCTAGGCCTACCTCGGGCACAATGAGGCACCAAAATTAGGACGCAATTTACATTTTTTGCACAACGTGTTTAAATACTGCAATATTTTTTTTCCTCATGAACCGCACTAACTTGTTACCTTTTTTTATTTCTTTTATTTTTTCCCCTCCCCAAAGGTTAGTTTGTGCATTCTGGCACCTTCGTCATACTCCACAAGATCCAAGGGCCCTCCACCTCCTCTTCCTTCGAGTCCTATCCGGAATAAGAACAAAGGTAGAATGGGAGATCCAAGCACTAGAAAGGAGATCGAGATTCCTCAAGGTACCCAGGTCACTAAGGAAACTACTACCTAACCTGAGCAAAAACTATTGAAATTCTGAGAAGAGCTGGATCATGTTCGAAATTTGGCAAACATATCATTTTCACTCTCCGCTCCTGATGTCAACACCAAAAATCCCGCACTTCCATCAAACACACCACAACCATAGATACAACCTACTCATGCTCAACACTACAACACATGCCACACTCCCAACAACACTCCTCTACTCATTCCCGAGCCACTGAATGCCATAATTGACCATCTCTAAAACACTCTTATTTTTGTGGATATTGTATCCCACTACACCCAACCAAATACTCCCTTATCAGGAACTTAGCGACAGAACTTAAGAAATTAACCAGCCGAGTTCAGGGCGTGGAAGGTAACAACGGTATCGAAGGGTTAAATTATGAAGACCTCTGCATTCAGCCAGATATTGAACTTTCAGAGGGGTACAAACCTCCTAAGTTCGAAATGTTTGATGGAACAGCGGATCCTAGAGTCCACCTGAGGACATATTGTGATAAGCTGGTTGGAGTGGAAAGGGATGAGAAGATCCGTATGAAGCTCTTTACGAGAAGCCTGAAGGGAGATGCTTTATCCTGTTACATCAGCCTGGACCCCAAGACATGGACGAGTGGGGTAGGCATGGCATCATACTTCATGGATAGATTCTAATTCAAAATAGATAACGCATCGGATGTATTCTACATACGGAATTTGAAGAAGAAGCCCACCGAAACATTCTGCGAGTATGCTACTCGTTGGAGGTCAGAAGCTGCAAAGGTCAGGCCGATCCTAGAAAAAGAATTGATGAACAGGTTCTTTGTTCGGGCTTAGGATCCCTAACTTTACGAGAGGTTGATGCTGATTGAGGGTCGAAAGTTCTCCGATATAATCAAACTTGGAGGAAGAATCAAAGAGGGCACTAAGAATGGTATAGTTACGAATCTTGAAGCATTGCAGGCCACCAATAAGGCTTTAAAGACTGGTGGAACGTCCAAAAAGAAGGATGTGAGTGTCATAATGGTCGCACAAGGAGCCAAATCACCTCAAAAATACCACACTTACCCATAACCTCCACTTACATATCATCCCATCCCGAATTACCAAGAACTCGCACCCTCCTATCCACCCCCAATTTACCAATCCTCTGTACCTCTCACATATCAACCCACCTCACCTAGATACTCTCAACCAGCACTTGTTTATCAAGCTTATAACGCTAAACCCTCTCACTACCAATAACCTCTCACCCGTCAAATTTCCCTAGATCCAGGCCAAATTTTGACCGCAAATCTCCCAAACAATACACAACCATCACTGAACAAATTGACCAGCTATATGAGAGACTTTAAGCTATCGGTTATGTCACTCCTATCCCAGCCAAATCTCCAAAAAATCCCTCCTAGTAGGTCAACCCCAATAAGACCTGTGTGTATCATTCCGGCATGAAGGGACACGCCCTTGACGAGTGCTGCTCATTGAAGGACAAGATTCAAACCCTAATCAACAATAAGGTCATAGTAGCAAAGGACCCTACTACTAATGTTCGTTACAACCCTTTGCCTGACCACAAAGGTGGAGACATTAACATGATCGAGGTCAAAGATGATTGGGACCCCAAAGGGTCGATAGGTTTGATTGCTAACATGGATGAGCCAAACAAACCAACTGTTACACTTAACCCAATTGTTGTGCAGAATTAGCCCTCTAGGGATGATGAAGTAAACATGTCTATACCTCTCGAATTTTAAACACCTCTTTCTGTAAAGGCACTCGGGCAAATTGAGGTTGAATTTGGAGTTCCAAAGGCACATGCACCCTTTGAAGTTGCTGTGTTACCACCAAGGGTGCATATTCTTATGTAAATTTCAGACATAATACCATTCCACTCAAATGCCATACCCTGGGATTACACTGCCGAAGCTAGGAGAAAAGGGAATACCAAGAAAGGAGTAACAATTGATGCGCAAGGAATGACCAGAACAAGGAGGATTTACACCCCAGAACACTTAGCCGAGTCTAGTAGGCAAGCCCAAGGACGGCCTATTGGAACTGGGCCCGACAATCTTTAGAGGAAAATACAGGCTAAGGAGTACTAGGTCGTTGAGCAGTTGAACAGAACACCAGCACAAATTTGTATCCTAGCTCTTCTACAGAGCTTTCACGCTCACAAGAATGCCCTGATGAAGATACTAAGCAAAGCTTATGTGCCCTGCAACATAACTGGAGGTGAAATGGTGAATATGGTCGGGCAAGTGCTGAAGAGCCATAATATCACCTTCCACAAAGAAGAGCTGTCGCCGAAAGGATTGAGCCACTACAAGGCACTGCATATCACCGTGCAATACAAATATTATTTCATCACTGGAGTCCTGATCGATGTAGGATCGAGCCTCAACATCTGTCTGCTGATAACTCTCAGAACATTGGGATAAAAAACCTATACGAGATCAAATATGGGGCTATCAATGTCAAGGCCATCGATAGGTCCTAGAGATCTACTATCAAAGAAATTAGCCTATGCTTACAAATGGGGTCAACATGGTTCGACGTCAACTTCCATGTAATAGACATCCCGACATCCTACAATCTGTTTCTAGGATGGCCTTGGATCCATATTGCTAGAGTTGTACCATTGACCATCCATCAGGCAGTGAAGATCGAATGGAATCCCCAAAAGGTGATTATTCATGGCGATGGTAGTAACCCCATATATAGTGGCCAGACCATCCCAATGATTGGGGGCAGAAGGAGAATAGGTGAAAAAATATACCACCACATCGAAAGGATCAATGTTGTAGATAAGTATAAGTGGTGGGATATCAAGATCGAAAGTATCCTAAATTGGTGCAGGTACGAGCCTGGAAAATCTTCAGGGGATCACTAAGCCCATCAAACTAAAGAAGCATGGTACTACATTTGGTTTAGGGTACGGTTACACTTGGGAAGAATTCCAGTGCTGGTCGCCACCAAGGCGCGGTCCCTACTATCCATTGGAGCTTTTGATACCTAGCCTAGAGCAAACCTCCAGCTGACAGATACTATAAATGGGTTAGAGGAAAATGAAGCATTGGCAGCCATGAAGAATCTGTTTTTGGAGGATGATGATATGGACTATTGCATTTTTTCGAGGAGGAAAGGGAGGAAGGCCGTTCCATTCAAGCTGTGAATCGAGGAGACCGCCTCAGCAATTGGTCAATTAGAACCGTCAGGGCCAGGAAGGCTTCCGAGTAGCAAGGCTAAACAAAAGCACTATACATGTCATGTTTTAGTTTACTTTACTAGTTGATTTTATTTCCGCATTGTCTTTAATTTCGATAAGAGCTCTAGTATTTCAAACAATTATGAATTTAATGAAAGCATTTTAGTTTATCATATATCTCTCTCTTATTATTTTCTCTATCATTTACTCTATTTTTATACAGCATTACTATTACTTACCTTGATGATGAACCAACGATTGTGACTTGCAATGAAACAACGAAACAAAATGACATAGACTCAAAAGAAGATGAAATACCTGAAGAGGTCATCAGAGTGGTTGAGAATTTTTAGAATAGACCTAAGTCTAACCTGGAGAAAACTGAGGTCATTAATTTGGGAGATATATAAAATGTCAAAGAAACTCGCATTAGTTTTCACCTATCACCATCAGAAAAAGAAGAATATATGGAATTTTTAAGGGAATACGAGGACATATTTGCCTGGTCGTATGATGATATGACTGGTCTCAGCACGTCCATTATAGCTTAAAAATACTAACGGATACAACCTGTCCACCGGTAAAACAGAAGCTCGGGAAATTCTAACCCGACATGAGTTTGAAAATCAAAGAAGAGGTTACTAAGAAAGTCAAAGCCAAGGTTCTCAGGGTAGTGGAATATCAACCATGGTTATCCAATATCGTGCTCGTACCAATGAAGGATGGGAAGGTTAGAATCTGTGTGGACTACCGGGATATTAACCAGGCCAGTCCCAAAGATGACTCCCCCTTGCCAAACATACACATTCTTATCGAAAACTATGCCAAGCATGAGTTGCAGTCTTATGTTAATTGTTTATCCGGATACCATCGGATATGGATGGATGAGTAATATGGAAAGAAAATGGCTTTCATCACACCATGGGGGATGTAATGTTACAAAATGATACCGTTCGGATTAAAGAATGTTGGCGCCACCTATATGAGATCTATGACTACTATCTTTCACGACATGATACATAAGGAGATTGAGGTATATGTGGACGACATCATCATCAAATACAAGAAAGACACTGATCATATGGAAGACATGTGAAAGTTCTTCAACACATTGAGGAGGTACAATCTGAAACTGAATCCCGTCAGTGTTAATTCAAGGTTCATGTTGGAAAATTACGGGGTTTAATCGTGAGTCGTCAGGGAATAGAATTGGACCCTTCAAAAGTCAAAACCATTCAAGAATTTCCACCACCAAAGAACAAGAAGGACGTGATGAGTTTCTTGGGAAGACTCAACTATATCAGATGGTTCATAGCTCAGTCCATGGTCATTTGTGAACCCATCTTTAAGATGATGAAGAAAAACACTGCTACTAATTGGACCAACGATTGTCAAAAAGCCTTTGACAGAATCAAGGAATACCTGTCAATGCTACTATTCTTAGTTCTGCCCGAGCCAGAAAGGCCTCTATTATTTTACCTCGTGGTTTTGGATGAAGCATTTAGTTTTGTTCTGGGACGACATGATGAAATAGAGAGAAAGGAGCAAGGCATGTACTATCTCAGTAAGAAGTTCACCCCGTACGAGGCACAGTATTCTTTATTGGAGCACAACAGTTGTGGTCTGACATGGGTAGCTCAGAAACTAAGGCATTATTTCTTTGCCTACACTACTTATCTCATATTCAGGATGGACCCTTTGAAGTATTTCTTTCAGAAGCCTATGCCCACTAGCAAGATCACCAAGTGGAAAATCTTGCTAAGTGAATTCAACATTGTTTACGTGACTTAGAAAACAATCAAGGGTCAATCCATAGTAGATCACCTTGCTGAGAATCATGTTTTCGGATACGAAGCCCAAAAAATGTATTTTCCTGATGAAGAAGTGTCCTTTGTAGGAGATGATATTGCAGTATCCTGCGATGGTTGGAGGTTGGTTTTCGACAGAGCCGCGAGTTTCAAAGGAGTTATCTTAATAGCAGTCCTAGTATCAGAAACTGGCCAGCACTACCCGGTATCCGCCAAGCTCAGGTTCCATTGCACAAATAATATGGTTGAATACGAAGCTTACATCCTAGAGCTCAAGATGGCCATTGACATGAACATTCGGGAGCTGCTAGTGATCGGGGATTCAAACTTGCTCATACATTAGGTTCGAGAAGAGTGGGCAACCAAGAACTCCAAGATACTCCCCTACTTGTTGTTGATACCCAATTTTTCCCATGTTTTTTTATATACCTAAAATACTTTCAAAATAACATATATGTGCATATATAAGCACACTAAAAGGTTTTGACATTTTCAAACGAATTTATAATCTATTTTTACATCATAAGACCCAATTATTATTCCCAAAAACTTGCCATTTTGGAGAATGATTCATTTTATTCTCACATTTAAATCGAAATATAGTTTACATGATTTTTGCATATTATTACAAGTTATTTTGGTATTTTTAAAACTAAATTGTATGTAATTACAATTTTAGTCCACTTTCAGATTTAATAGCATTTTAATTGCAAAATCAATCCTAATTTTTTTAAATCAATATTGACATATTATGTATTAACTCAGTGCTTTTAATTTAATTTTAAACATCTTTACTATTTTTTCAAAAATCAAAAGGGAAAACTAGCTATTTCATTTGTGGCCTCAGGTACTTTAAATTATAGCCTATTTTTGACCCCCAATTAATCCCAAATCAGGCCCCAAATTGACGACCCAATTCAAATTCTACCCCGACCCATTGACCCATTAACTAAACCTGCCCGATTTTATATTTAATCTTGGCCGTTAATCATATTGATCAACGGCCCTCCTTCACTCTTTCCTTTTTAATCCTACCAAACCCCTCACCCTATGTCTCATTCCTCTCATGTAGCCGCCCTTGAACCCTTTCCTTCCCTCAAATTCTCTCTAACACTCGAAACCATAGCCGCCTCTTACGTCTTCCCTAACTAGTTCTCATCGGAGTCCATGGCTTCTCAGGCAATGGACGACATGTGCTCACATCCCTTTACCCCAAATCATATCTGTTCAGGGTTTTGAGGTCTAACCACAAAGATTTCCATTTATATCTTCTACAAATCTGAGGCCCTATGGCCTCTCCGGCTCTGTTCGACGTGTTCGAGCTTTATAAGGCCTAGCTATGGTTCAGACCCGTTTGAGACCAGATCCTTTCCAAGCCTTCTCATTTCTAAGGTTTCTGAGAAACCCTAAAAGCTTGTTCGAGGTTCCTTCTTCCTTTATTTTCTTATATCTATGATAGATATGTGTTATACTCGAGGCTAAAAGCTTTTCCCTAATTTTCTTCCCAAAACTACTTCATATCAAAATGATTTCTGTTTCTTCTCTTTTCTTATTTCATTGTGTGAATATGTCTGTTTGTGCCATGTTTTATGAGTTTTTGCTTATGCCTTCTATCCTTTCCTTGCATGTCTTTTCATATTTGTTGTTATTACGCATGTGCTTCTATTTGTGCTATGTTATTTCTTCTACTGGTTTCTGCAACGTGTTTTTACATGTGTATCTTATGTGTCCCTTTACTATTTTCTTACTGAGTATCGTTTGTCGTTACCGGACCTGTGTTTGAGTTCTAAGCCTATTTCATCTATTATTCCTAAGTTCTATATCACCTCTTTTCTCTCCTGAACTTGTTTGAGTTCAGAGATTTTCTTAAACTTGTTCTTTATGATTTTTCACTCTGTTGCTTCGTACTTGCTATTGTATCTGTGTGATCTAAAAGAGACCTTGATCCTGTTTCAGTGATTTGCCTTCTCCTTTTTGTACCCTACTCAAATTGAAACCCCAGGGTTTGTGATTCTTGCAAGTTTTGGGTTCTGTGTTGGGACTAGTGTTCTATTTTGGCCCTTAGGCTCTCTCAAACTCATGCTGAGTCTATAAGTCGAGCTGGAACTTTCCTTTGCTTATGATATTGAAACTGTCTATGCGAATCTCTTCTTTCTTATTTGACACTTGTGTGCTTATATAGAAGGATTTTCCTTTCAAAAAGGTTCTGCCAACTTGTAATTGATTCCAATATAATAAGGCTCGATTTATTTGTCACTAATTTTTCCAATTTATCTTTTCCTTACCCCTTTTCTGACTTAGTTCATTCGAACAAATCTTTCAATTTACTGGCTGTTTGATTGATCTAATTGCCTTATTTCTCACAAATCATGTACCATAGGATTCTTGCCTTAAATAAACTTTGTATGATACTTTGGAAAGATTTTTGATTGTTTCTCTTTCCTTAATTATCCCATGCTCGTTTGTAACTACATTCCTCGACTAAAGGGAGAATATTTGAGACTGATTTGGAAAAGGTTTTCTTACCTTTCTTGTTTGTTTCTCTACACTATAAAAGAGGCTGCCCTTCTACACTTTTATAGACGAACACAGAATAGCATCTGAGTTCACAATTCACTATCCCTTAAATTCCCTCTTTCTAATACCTACACTGTTGTGGACATTGCTCACTTTCTTCTGCATTCTTTATTTCTATACTGGTATGTTTCAGTTAGCTTATACGCCTCAAGAATAATATGGTTAATTCTCTCCACATGTCTTCTAGCATATTATAACATATATCCTTTTCATTTACAGTCCGGCCTTTGAATAATCAATGCAGTTGTTTGTTGTGAATATGATGCTTTGTGAATTCCCTTATTCCATTGAACCCCTTTGTATGAGAGTATTGTTCCGTTCATGGCATCATCATATTATTGCTGGCCATGACTTTTAACAGAGTTATTTTGAACCCTTACTCAGACATGTTACCACTCCCCTTTCCCATTTATGTGCCAAGCCTTGACTCAAGTCTGATAGTGTCCTAATCACCATCCAGACTCAGGTCTGACCCCTGAGGTTTGCTCTTAATTTGTTTGGACCAAGCAACTGGTCAGGGTGTGCCAGTCTACACCCATGGCTGGGCATGACTACCATTTGCTATGGTTCCCTAATCCCTCTCTCACTTTGCACATATTCCTAGTTCTAAGTTCTTCCCCCCTTTGGTAAGCCATGCCTTGAGACCCTGGAGCTCCCTCTGAACTTGGATGCATGAGGGCTGGCTATTCCACACTGCACTATTCTGTTCTTACTGTTATCTAGAGTTTAAGCACCGCTTGGAGCCCTTGAGGCTCCTTGGAACTTTGAAACACTTCGGGATAAGAGAAGGCTTTGGAAATCTAGACCCTGGAGTTGTTTAAATACATATTATTTGACATTAAGATTGAATTAGGCTGCTTGGATCTAGTTGTTATCTTTTGATGTATTTTTACTATTTCTTTTGATTCACTGGGTTGTAATAACTTGTATAGAACTCGGTGAATCTAGTATAAAGGTGTGGGAGGGGCTTTACTTTCAAGCATCAATGAATGGTAGATATTATGACTTTAGGACTTTAATTCTTCTTACTAGAAATCCTGCACATAAGATGGTTCGATATGTTTGATTCAAGTCACGTAGATACAATGCCTAGAGGGTTTAACGTTTAAATTATAATATAAGTCATCTAGAAATTCTGCCTACAGGGTTTAATGTTTTGGCATATTGCAAATCAGTAGAGATCTTGTCTATATGACTTAACATTCATGTAATCAATGCATATAGAAATCTTTCCTATAAAGAATGCATATGCATTAGGCCAACTGTAGGGTTAATTAACACAATCATCTTTTACTAGTTCAATAACTGGCCTTGAGAAAAACCGAAAAATAGATACCATGCCTATAGGACTTTTGCATCAAACTCGACTAATTCATTTTAAGCAATAAGAGTCTGTTAATTGGTCTTTAAATGTCTTAATCCAACAAGGTTTTCAAAAGCCCCAATCTTTTAATAAAACCATCTGATCCAGTATACTTTTAAGTTCTTCAAATCTGCATCACTTTTTGAAACGGTTTCTTTCTAAACATTCTACCTAAACGTTTTACTCAGTCCGTGAAACTGTTTTTTAAAATATTCCTGCAGCTTACTCCTTTATTAAGTATTTCTGACTATGGTTTACACTCATGATTCTTTTAAAATTTATTTCCAAATTAGCTGCAGTCCGTGCTTTCCAGCATTATACTACTTTTTATTCTGAAACTAGTACGTGTCAAATCACTCGCTTAAAAAATACCTTAAGTTCTGACAATTGGATCCTAGTTTCCTAATGCGGTTTTCCAATCTGACGTATGTATTGAACCAATCCGCTCGCTTCTTATCTTTTAAGACCAAACCAGTATGTGTAAAGTCATGCCAAACTACATACTATCTGATTTATGCGGTTTATGGGAGCCTTGCTTGTTTGTTTGATTCCCTCTACTTGTTACTTGCTTTTTTTTTTGAATTTCGACTAGAACTTTTGTCCTTTAAACTCCATAATGCCCCATCCCTTTCTTCCCCTTTTAGGATTAGAAGTACTAAAGCCTCGAGACTAATAGTTTGGGACGAGTAATAGCATGCAAGAGGTGAACGATACCATTCTGTGCTCTAATACCTTAACAAGGTGGGAAGGGTAAACATGGAGATGATGATAACATGATAACACTATGCGTACAATTAGGTTCCAGTGTTGTGCGAATGATCCATGTAATGTATAAACCTAGGACCCCCTTTTGTCTTTATCATTAATAAAAAAATTTAGAATTATGAAATCTGTCCAATCTTCAATTTTTGCTTCTTGCACTTCTTTTAAGTTACTTGTACCAATTATTTAACCTCTTTTCCTTTACTTGTGTATCTCTCCTTTAATCACAAAACTATTTCCTTCCAAATTTCAGCACTTCTAAGTACTTTTCATGTTCTTATTTGTAACCATGTCCCATGTTTGGAATGCTTGTTTGTTTATTTGTTTACCTGCATTTAAAGTCACAATTGTAGCATGGCCGGGAACCACACTAGTGGATCTTGAGGGGTGCCTAACACCTTCCGCTTGAGATAATTTCAAGCCCTTACCCAACTCTGGTTTTCATCTCAAATTCTTTTTGTGTCCTAATGCACTATAATCATTAGGTGTCGACTCTCTAAAATCCAAAACCAAATTCCAAACAGGATTAAATTTTTCCTCACATAATGTCATATACCCGACCCCCGCGAGGGGAGAAAAAGGGGGCGTCGACACTTGTATCACATACAAGAATTATGGAAAAGATTCACAAAGACAGAGTTTCAGCACGTCCCCAGGATCCAGAACGAGTTCGATGATGCATTAGCTACTTTGTCATATATGATCCAGCATCCAGATACGAAGTTCATTGATTCCATCCCTGTAAAGATTTATGATCAGCCAGTTTATTGTGCTTACGTTGAGGAAGAAGCGGACGGAAAACCATGGTTCCACGAAATCAAGGAGTACTTGACAACACGAGAATACCCAAAACTTGCCAACGCCACTCATAAGCGCATACTTCAGAGATTATCTAACAACATTTTTTACAGTGGGTGAATCTTGTATAGGAGGACTCCCGATTTGGGTTTAGTGAGGTGTGTCAAAGCAAAAGAAGCATCCAGACTATTGGACGAAATGCACGTAGGAACCTGCGTGCTGCACATGAATGGTTTTGTCCTAGGAAAGAAGATACTCCGAGCTGGTTATTTTTGGACGACTATGGAAGTAGACTGTATCCAGTATGTTCGCAAATGCTATTGTTGTCAAACAAATGCAGGCATGATAAAAGTGCCTCCTAACGATGTCACGACCCCAAACCCCGGTCGTGATGGCGCCCAACACATTGCTAGGCAAGCCCGACCATCTTATCCAATTAAACCGGCCAAGTATAATTAATACTGATTAATCGGCGTGATTAGCCTGTTTTCATAACAAATCAAGAAGTGTAGAACTGAAATACAAGAACACAGCCCCAACCAAATCGTGGTGTCACAAGTCTGAGCCTCTACAAATGAGATCTACTACAAAATCAAGTCTAACCGGAATGGAGACAACAAAATGATAAAAAGAAAGAGGTCAGGTACTGCGGACGCTGGTAGCTACCTCAAAATCTCCACGAAATGGCGATGATGCAAGCAGTTGCAATAGCTCAACTGCCCTCATGAACCTGTATATCCGCACAAAAAGTGCAGGGGAGTGGGGTGAGTATATTTCAACTCAGTGAGTAATAATAATAAACAATAACTGAAAATGAGAACTCCTGTACTATCACTAAACAGTTCTAAGGCAACCCCCACAGGTTAGTCATCACTATAATGAGTACTCTGATCTCCAGTCCACATCTATCTCATCTAGGTCCCACACTGACCCCATCCTCGCTCGTACCACTACGGTATACGACCATCTCAATATATGGAGACATATACATCTGTCTATAACATATAAATATTTCAGTATATATATGAATATGAATAAGTATAATGCTGCGGCGCGCAGCCCGCTCCAATACATATACCGCTGCGGCGTGCAGCCCGCTCCAATACATATACTGCTGCGGCGCGCAGCCCGCTCCATTTAACGTCGACGGCGCTCACTGGGGGTGTATACGGACTTCGGAGGGGCTCCCTAGGCCCAAGCGCTATGGTGCTATGGCGTGCAGCCAGGTCCACCATATATCACTGCGGCGTGCAGTCCGATCCAACATATATACTGCTGCGGCGTGCAGCCCGATCCCATAATATACCAGCGCTCACTGGAATGTGTGCAGACTCGGACTCCGAAGGGGCTCCTACAGCCCAAGCGCAATAATACTGCGGCGTGCAGTCCGTTCCACATGTATATCACTGCGGCGTGTAGTATTACTGCGGCATGCAGTACGATCCAACATATATACTGCTGCGGCGTGCAGCCCGATCCAATGTAGGTATATATATATACTACCTCATAATGGGTCCTCGACCCTATCCCAGTCAATATATACTTGGCCTCTCAGGCCCAATATAATATATCACAGTGGGTCCTTGACCCTGTCTCAGTCAATATAGACTTGGCCTTTCAGGCCCAATATAACATCTCATAGTGGGTCTTTGACCCTGTCTCAGTCAATATAGACTTGGCCTTTCAAGCCCAATATAATATATCACAGTGGGTCCTTGACCCTGTCTCAGTCAATATAGACTTGGCCTTTCAGGCCCAATATAACATCTCATAGTGGGTCCTTGACCCTAACTCATCTCAATCGGTATAGACTTGGCCTTTCAGGCCCACTCAGCTAGAACAGGGAATTCCACCCTAGACAATCTCTCTCAATGTACACATCTATTACGGGCTCATATGATGCTATACAGCTAGAGCTACGGCTGAGTGTATGTCTCCAACACGATATAAGGGTCACCTAGCTCTATAGGTTCCCTAATGCTCTACGGATCGGCACAAGGCCCCAAACATGGCTATCAGCCCAATTGCACAGTTATAAACTTATTATCAGTCATAACACACAGTATACTATTAGTCGGGAAGGACTAAGTCCGAACCCCCAATCACAATGTCACCACGCCCGTCATAAAACGCGTGTCTCATCTCAATATAGCACTGTGAAGTGCTAGTACGGGGTTTCAAACCCTCAGTACATTATTTACTACTACCACTCACCTCGAACCGGTAGAAGCTTCATGCTCGCGACGCCTTAGCTCCTCGGACCGGCATCCACGCACGTCAAACTAGCCAAAATCAGTACAAATATATCAAAATAGGCTAATGGAACATAACCCAATCGAAAGAACTCGAAAAATATCAAAAATCACGAAATTGACAAAACCCGAGCCCCGGGCCCACATCTTGAAAAATTCTGAAATTCACATTTTCGGAATCCTCATCTCGCCACGAGTCCGTACATACCAAGAACTCCCAATTCGGACCACAAATGTTCCTTCAAATCCTAAATTTAAGGTTTTTGCTCCAAGCCCTATTTTCTTGATTTTTAGCTATAGATTCATGAATTCCATGGATGATTCTTGTATAAAAACATGTATTTAACTCATAAAACTTACCTCCAATGATTCCCCGTCGAAATCCCTTCAATTCCCGTCCAAAAGCTCTCAAGAACGGCCAAAAATGGTGGAAAAATGGGTTGTTTTCGCGATTGAAATGTTTTTAACATTCTGTCCGGTACTGTAGCTAACACTATGCGATCGCATCAGAGCATTGCGATCGCATAGAACAAACTCTCCGGGCACTGTAGCTAACACTATGCGATTGCATAGAACAAAATCCTGGGTACTGTAGCTAACACTATGCGATCTGTCCGGTACTGTAGCTAACACTATGCGATCGCATCAGAGCATTGCGATCGCATAGAACAAACTCTCCGGGCACTGTAGCTAACACTATGCGATTGCATAGAACAAAATCCCGGGTACTGTAGCTAACACTATGCGATCGCATCAGAGCATTGCGATCGCATAGAACAAACTCTCCGGGCACTGTAGCTAACACTATGCGATCGCATCAGAGCATTGCGATCGTAGCTAACACTATGCGATCGCATCAGAGCATTGCGATCGCATAGAACAAACTCTCCGGGCACTGTAGCTAACACTATGCGATCGCATCAGAGCATTGCGATCGCATAGAACAAAATTTCTCTACAATTTTTCTGCTGCATTTTTCAACTCAAAAATTCCCGTTAGCCATCCAAAATCACCCCGAGGCCCCCGGGACCTCAATCAAAGCCACCAGTATATCACATTACCTCATTCAAACTTTCTCATAACATAAAAACACCATCCTAAACATCAAAATCACCAATTACACACTAATTCAAGCCTAAGTTTCTTAAAACTTTCCGAATTACGCATTCAATCAAAAACCCGACCAAACGACGTCCGAATGACCTGAAATTTTGCAGGCACATCCAAAATCACCTAACGGAGCTACTGCAACTGTCGGAATTCCATTCCGAACCCCGGATCAAAATCTCACCTACCGTTCGGATTTCGCCAAAATTCAACCTTAGCCAATTCAAGCCTATTTCTGCACCGGGCCTCCAAATTCAATTCCGATCGCTCCCCTAAGTCACAAATCACCTTCCGGAACTAACCGAATCATCAGGAATCCGATTCCGAGCCCTCTAACCAAATAGTCAACTCCGGGTTGACTTTCCTTATTCAAGTCTCCTTCAAAATTCAATCCAATTCACTCCTAACTCACCCGATAGACTTTAACACTGATACAAAAGCATAAAACATACAATTTCAACATAACAGGGTGGTAATTCCCGTAACGACGGGCCGGGTTGTTACATTCTCCCCAACTTAAACAATCGCTCGTCCGCGAGCGTACCAGAGTGGTACTAGAAGCAACTCAATAACTGAATGACCTTACCCAGCATATATTCGGCGATCATACGTCATCCTATCTCACATAAGTCCGAAAACACCATATAGTCAAAATTTCACAGACCATCTGAACCATAAATCACATTGCACTTTCCGAAATCATATCCCAATTGCTACCCATGTCTATATTCACGATACACTAGAATCCACTGCAATAACCCACACTCACCACTCCGGGTGAGATCATATGATGTATCAAACAACCCAATCGCTCGAGACAATAGTCTCTAATCACAATAATTTCCCACGATAACCAAATACCAACTGAAAAATCTTTTTCATTAGATAGAGTCTTATTCCAACACCTTCATATCCTGCCAACGGCAACCGCACACGCGATATATCGAACCCATCTCTCAGGTCAACCATTCATGAATCCATTTCCCTTTTAATTGATACTACAACAAAATTCGGAGCCAAATCTCGGTATTGCCTTTCTAACTAGCTCAAATCACATATACTCACACTCATTATTGGCTTCGACGATCATTTTGATTATAACACACCGCACTGGTGATATGACACCTCAGCACCGGCCTAAGCCACGATGAGCACAACATGAGCTCCAATAGAAACATCTAAACATACTCAAATTATGACAACTGACTCCAACAACAGGGCTGTAATTCAATTCCTTTGTACCATCATAATATATAACCGAGATCCCATCTCACATCATAGGAATGGAGTGCACGACTCATTCTTGAAAGGTCATCACATCATGTGGCCTTGCCACGATTCGTGATTCTACCCCAACATTATTACTCATGAAACACCTCAAGCCACTAAGCTCTAAACGGTTAGCCACGCACAGATCTAGGTCTTGAACCCAAGCAATCAACCTCACCCGTGGCGATACGATAGATATACGCTATCAAATCCTGAAAAGACACAACCGATGTGCTATTCCCCGAGCGAAACCGATACGGACTATTCCTCGGAAGCTAGGAACTATTGTATACAAGGTAAGATATAGGAAACTATATTTTCCACATCACACTGTTGCGGCGCGCAACCCGTTCCAATAGCATACCCGTGGCGGCGTGCCACCCGATCCAAGATACCATACATGTGGCGGCGTGCCACCCGATCCAGATACTATACATGTGGCGGCGTGCCACCCGATCCATGCATAAATCTAGCAAAAGAGAATGCACATCGACTCAAGTTACTCATTGCAACAAACATGTATATATAGCCTCGAGCTCGGTCACATGAAACTCATCCGACAAAGTCCCTCAATACCGAAACTGAATCAATGGTAGATACCTCTACACTGACATCCGCCACGAAGGCCCAACTTACAAAGCAATACCTACCAGCCGTCCGCTGGCCCTAGGGTACAACTACTCTATTGGAGCATACTCTGATGCGCTCTGCCACGCAGTTGTGACATTTCTCTGATATAGTCCATATCACATTAGTCTAGACAACCTGACTTATGACAACCAGCCTGCAATCATATATCATTATTCAAATTCATCATATCAAGTGACGAGATAGCCACTAGGGCTTCCAATTTCCGATAACCGCTACACTGTGCTGATACACACGATATACCACCGCTGCGTAGCCGGGTTACGAGAACTTCTAGTCTCCAACACATACATAACACAGGAATCACTATGCCCGATTCCGTACTTCACCGTGCGATTACATAACGCACCTCAAGCGTCCATTCATACCACGAAAGCCATTCATAAATTTCACTATGTCATCAATGACTCAATTATTACAGTCGATCCAACGGGAGTATACCACCATACCTCTAGATATTATCGGTTTATTTTACCTGGCCCTTTTGACCATAGACTCTGCCGAAATACTAGTATAGCAGTACCATTCTCCTAAATCACCAGGAAGATTGATTCTCAGATTATCTGCAGCTGCCCACGCTGCTTGAGGATTTTAATGACTCCTCATATAATATTAATTGATCTCAAAACCTTGAACATGCCGTTATCAACTTTCCATAATACATCGCATATACCATACCATAATAAGACAACAGGGAAAATTCATATCCCTTTCCCTACGCCTCAAACATCAGCGCACTCAACTAGTCAAGGACTTTCATGATCCCATATAGAGAAAACTCATTACACATTCCAAGCCTTGCATACCAACAGGAAATACACTCATTTTTCAAACCACATTAAAACACATCATAAACTCTTTCTCCCAATCACATTGCATAATTTAAACTGCCAGGACCGAGTCCTTATACACATATTATACCCATATCGGGTTACACGACTGCCAACACTCAAAAGCTTTATTGCACAATATCTACAAGACTCATTACTTCAACCACATACCAGGAATTAGTCGTATTCTTTATCATACCGCTTCGGTTTATTAACAAGTTGTTCCATTTATCCAGTTTCCTTTCTGATTCATCTTTAATTTCATATTCTCCTTTACTGAAGGACCACAATACATCAACTTATGTTACCACACGAGATTCATACACAAGACCACACAGTCTAAGGCACATAGGCCACAGAATACTCTCTCAATATTTCCAGAAGGATCACATCCTACAATACTTTATTTTGAAGAACCTCTTGCGATTTGAATTCGTTATCATTACCTTCCAATACGGATTACATAGAATCCCATCATTCACATAATATAACACAAGTACCGATCTCTTCTAACGAAACCATCATCTTTAGCCACATGCACAATCTTAAGGCACCTGATTGTTACAAGCAAAATCTGAACACTGCAAAACCATTCTCGGGCATCATTCACCCTTATTCAGCTGTAATTCAACTGTCCTATTGAGTAGAACCACTCGTTTTTTGTTAGAACTCTGACATCGCAGAACATGATTACTTACAGGTACAATTCGCTATCTTTCATTTCTATACACCGAACATTCTCTACCAACAGTAGTTCAAAACATCCTAGTATTTCTTCAAATCTACGAAGCACCATAAGCCTTTATCAAAATTTCCCAACATACCTAGAGACAGAGCCAACACAGCACACGACAGTGCAATCGGATAATCAATAACAACCTCCCCAACTTAGCTCGAAGTCATTCATCAAAGCACTTTCAACCACTCATATCATTATTACTCAAATGATGCCACAAAGTTCTAGTTAGATTAAACTCAGTCATTTACAAGCTTCGGCGGAGATTCGAATCATCAGAAATATTAACCCTTTTGCAATTCTTGCATTCATTCACACACAACAGTTACGCCCCCTCTTTAGAAGGCAAAATCTTTTCTAAGTCCCGGATTTTCCAAAAATTTCGGCAGAGTTTCCTTTGTAAATTGGCCTATCCACCTGCCAGAGAATCACCAAACCATTCTAACAATACATCCACAACTCAACAAAACATCACAATGTATTTCAACAACATTAAATCTCAATACTATACGAATCATATTATCACAATTATACCTGAGCATGTACTGCACCCGCTCGAATCATAACATATATCAAATACCTTTCAATTACACATGAGAGTCAATCCACTTACCTCGCCTCAATTTAGCATCTCAGTACAATACCTTCCACCAGGATACACATAGCATAATCACTTTAGTCTTCCTGAGTTTGAACTCGTTCCGCTACACATAAGGCACTTTACCTTCCAATTAAGAGGCGATGAAAATATTTCTCGCGCCCATAGCTAGGGCTATATATCAAATCACAATAAAGACCAATACCGATCGTATGCACTTCATAATACCGGCTCGCGAAATTAGTACCTTGGTGCTCAAGCCATAGACAAAGATCTGGCCTCAAGTCCTCCCGACTGGCCCAACATGAATTCACAGGGATTATATCTCGCCCCTCGTTCGGAGAAATCACAAGCCATCAAGGCAAATTTATTACAGAGCGCTCGATGCGTACACATGTGTGTGGAGGGAATTTCAAAAAGTGAACCTCAAGCCGAATCAAGTACGCACGATAAGAATTCCAAGAAGTGTGAAGTGTTTCCTAAAGGTTCGCAGCCTCCCGAGGATAAGTACAGGCGTCCCCGTACCGATCCACAAGACTCTACTAACCGGCTCATGACTCGCGAGACCTGTTAACCTATGCTCTGATACCAACTTGTTACGACCCCAAACCCCGGTCGTGATGGCGCCCAACACATTGCTAGGCAAGCCCGACCATCTTATCCAATTAAACCAGCCAAGTATAATTAATACTGATTAATCGGTGTGATTAGTCTGTTTTCATAACAAATCAAGAAGTGTAGAACTGAAATACAAGAACACAGCCCCAACCAAATCGTGGTGTCACAAGTATGAGCCTCTACAAATGAGATCTACTACAAAATCAAGTCTAACCGGAATGGAGACAACAAAATGATAAAAAGAAAGAGGTCAGGTACTGCGGACGCTGGTAGCTACCTCGAAGTCTCCACAGAATGGGGATAATAAAGCAGTTGCGATAGCTCAACTGCCCTCCTGAACCTGTATATCCGCACAAAAAGTGCAGGGGAGTGGGGTGAGTATATTTCAACTCAGTGAGTAACAATAATAAATAATAACTGAAAATAAGAACTCTTGTACTATCACTAAACAGTTCTAAGGCAACCCCCACAGGTTAGTCATCACTATAATGAGTACTCTGATCTCCAGTCCACATCTATCTCATCTAGGTCCCACACCGACCACATCCTCGCTCGTACCACTACGGTATACAGCCATCTCAATATATGGAGACATATACATCCGTCTATAACATATAAATATTTCGGTATATATATGAATATGAATAAGTATAATGCGGCGGCGCGCGGCCCGCTCCGATACATATACGGCTGCGGCGCGCAGCCGCTCCGATACATATACGCCGCGGCGCGCGGCCCGCTCCATTAGCGTCGACGGCGCTCGACCGGGGTGTATACGGACTTCGGAGGGGCTCCCAGGCCCAAGCGCTATGGTGCGATGGCTGCAGCCGGGTCCACCATATATCACTCCGGCGTGCGGTCCGATCCAATATATATATATACATATATAATTATACCGCTGCGGCGTGCGGCCCGATCCTATAATATACACAGCGCTCACCGGAATGTGTGCGGACTTAGACTCGAAGGGGCTCCTACGGCCCGAGCGCAATAATATCGCGGCGTGCGATCCGTCCCACTGTATATTACATGTATATCACATGTATATTACTGCGGCGTGCGGTCCGATCCAATATATATACTGCTGCGGCGTGCGGCCCGATCCAATGTAGGTATATATATATACTACCTCATAATGGGTCCTCGACCCTATCCCGATCAATATATACTTGGCCTCTCGGGCCCGATATAATATATCACGAGTGGGTCCTCGACCCTGTCTCGCTCGATATAGACTTGGCCTTTCGGGCCCAATATAACATCTCGTAGTGGGTCTTTGACCCTGTCTCGGTCAATATAGACTTGGCCTTTCAGGCCCGATATAACATCTCATAGTGGGTCTTTGACCCTGTCTCAGTCAATATAGACTTGGCCTTTCGGGCCCAATATAACATCTCATAGTGGGTCTTTGACCCTGTCTCATCTCAATCGGTATAGACTTGGCCTTTCAGGCCCGCTCGGCTAGAACAGGGAATTCCACCCTAGATAATCTCTCTCAATGTACACATCTAGTACGGGCTCATATTATACTATACAGCTAGAGCTATGGCTGAGTGTATGTTTCCAACACGATATAAGGGTCACCTAGCTCTATAGGTTCCCTAATGCTCTACAGATCGGCACAAGGCCCCAAACATGGCTATCAGCCCAATTGCACAGTTATAAACTTATTATCAGTCATAACACACAGTATACTATTAGTCGGGAAGGACTAAGTCCGAACCCCCAATCACAATGTCACCACGCCCGTCATAAAACGCGTGTCTCATCTCAATATAGCACTGTGAAGTGCTAGTACGGGGTTTCAAACCCTCAGTACATTATTTACTACTACCACTCACCTCGAACCGGTAGAAGCTTCATGCTCGCGACGCCTTAGCTCCTCGGACCGGCATCCACGCACGTCAAACTAGCCAAAATCAGTACAAATATATCAAAATAGGCTAATGGAACATAACCCAATCGAAAGAACTCGAAAAATATCAAAAATCACGAAATTGACAAAACCCGAGCCCCGGGCCCACATCTCGAAAAATTCTGAAATTCACATTTTCGGAATCCTCATCTCGCCACGAGTCCGTACATACCAAGAACTCCCAATTCGGACCACAAATGGTCCTTCAAATCCTAAATTTAAGGTTTTTGCTCCAAGCCCTATTTTCTTGATTTTTAGCTATAGATTCATGAATTCCATGGATGATTCTTGTATAAAAACATGTATTTAACTCATAAAACTTACCTCCAATGATTCCCCGTCGAAATCCCTTCAATTCCCGTCCAAAAGCTCTCAAGAACGGCCAAAAATGGTGGAAAAATGGGTTGTTTTCGCGACTAAAATGTTTTTAACATTCTGTCCGGTACTGTAGCTAACACTATGCGATCGCATCAGAGCATTGCGATCGCATAGAACAAACTCTCCGGGCACTGTAGCTAACACTATGCGATTGCAAGAACTCCCAATTCGGACCATAATTAGCCCTTCAAATCCTAAATTTAAGGTTTTTGCTCCAAGCCCTAATTTCTTGATTTTTAGCCATAAACTCATGAATTCCATGGATGATTCCTGTATAAAAATATGTATTTAACTCATAAAACTTACCTCCAACAATTCCCCATCAAAATCCCTTCAATTCCCATCCAAAAGATGTCAAGAATGACCAAAAATAGTAGAAAAATTGGTTATTTTCACGACTGAAATATTTTTAACATTTTGTCCGGGTACCGTAGCTAACACTATGCGATCGCATAGAACAAAATTTCTCTGCAATTTTTCTGCGGCATTTTTCAACTCAAAAATTCCCGTTAGCCATCCAAAATCACCCCGAGGCCCCCGGGACCTCAATCAAAGCCACCAGTATATCACATTACCTCATTCAAACTTTCTCATAACATAAAAACACCATCCTAAACATCAAAATCACCAATTACACACTAATTCAAGCCTAAGTTTCTTAAAACTTTCCGAATTATGCATTCAATCAAAAACCCGACCAAACGACGTCCGAATGACCTGAAATTTTGCAGAGGCACATCCAAAATCACCTAACGAAGCTACTGCCACTGTCGGAATTCCATTCCGACCCCGGATCAAAATCTCACCTACCGTTCGGATTTCGCCAAAATTCAACCTTAGCCAATTCAAGCCTATTTCTGCACCGGGCCTCCAAATTCAATTCCGATTGCTCCTCTAAGTCACAAATCACCTTCCGGAACTAACCGAATCATCAGAATCCGATTCCGAGCCCTCTAACCAAATAGTCAACTCCGGGTTGACTTTCCTTATTCAAGTCTCCTTCAAAAAGGCTATATGCCTCATTTTCAATCCAATTCACTCCTAACTCACCCGATAGACTTTAACACTGATACAAAAGCATAAAACATACAATTTCAACATAACAGGGTGGTAATTCCCGTAACGACGGGCCGGGTCGTTACATTCTCCCCAACTTAAACAATCGCTCGTCCTCGAGCGTACCAGAGTGGTACTAGAAGCAACTCGATAACTGAATGACCTTACCCAGCATATATTCGGCGATCATACGTCATCCTATCTCACATAAATCCGAAAACACCATATAGTCAAAATTTCACAGACCATCTGAACCATAAATCACATTGCACTTTCCGAAATCATATCCCAATTGCTAATCCCATGTCTATATTCACGATACACTAGAATCCACTGCAATAACCCACACTCACCACTCCGGGTGAGATCATATGATGTATCAAACAACCCAATCGCTCGAGACAATAGTCTCTAATCACAATAATTTCCCACGATAACCAAATACCAACTGAAAAATCTTTTTCATTAGATAGAGTCTTATTCCAACACCTTCATATCCTGCCAACGGCAACCGCACACGCGATATATCGAACCCATCTCTCAGGTCAACCATTCATGAATCCATTTCCCTTTTAATTGATACTACAACAAAATTCGGAGCCAAATCTCGGTATTGCCTTTCTAACTAGCTCAAATCACATATACTCACACTCATTATTGGCTTCGACGATCATTTTGATTATAACACACCACACTGGTGATATGACACCTCAGCACCGGCCTAAGCCACGATGAGCACAACATGAGCTCCAATAGAAACATCTAAACATACTCAAATTATGACAACTGACTCCAACAACAGGGCTGTAATTCAATTCCTTTGTACCATCATAATATATAACCGAGATCCCATCTCACATCATAGGAATGGAGTGCACGACTCATTCTTGAAAGGTCATCACATCATGTGGCCTTGCCACGATTCGTGATTCTACCCCAACATTATTACTCATGAAACACCTCAAGCCACTAAGCTCTAAACGGTTAGCCACGCACAGATCTAGGTCTTGAACCCAAGCAATCAACCTCACCCGTGGTGATACGATAGATATACGCTATCAAATCCCGAAAAGACACAACCGATGTGCTATTCCCCGAGCGAAACCAATATGGACTATTCCTCGGAAGCTAGGAACTATTGTATACAAGGTAAGATATAGGAAACTATATTTTCCACATCACACTGTTGCGGCGCGCAACCCGTTCCAATAGCATACCCGTGGCGGCGTGCCACCCGATCCAGATACCATACATGTGGCGGCGTGCCACCCGATCCAGAATACTATACATGTGGCGGCGTGCCACCCGATCCATGCATAAATCTAGCAAAAGAGAATGCACATCAACTCAAGTTACTCATTGCAACAAACATGTATATATAGCCTCGAGCTCGGTCACATGAAACTCATCCGACAAAGTCCCTCAATACCGGAACCGAATCAATGGTAGATACCTCTACACTGACATCCGCCACGAAGGCCCAACTTACAAAGCAATACCTACCAGCCGTCCGTTGGCCCTAGGGTACATCTACCCTGCTGGAGCACGATCTGATGCGCTCTGCCACGCAGTTGTGACATTTCTCTGATATAGTCCATATCACATTAGTCTTGGCAAAGCAATATCTACCAACCTGCAATCATATATCATTATTCAAATTCGTCATATCAAGTGACGAGATAGCCACTAGGGCTTCCAATTTCCGATAACCGCTACACTGTGTCGATACACACGATATACCACCGCTGCGTAGGCGGGTTACGAGAACTTCTAGTCTCCAACACATACATAACACAGGGAATCACTATGCCTGATTCCGTACTTCACCGTGCGATTACATAACGCACCTCAAGCGTCCATTCATACCACGAAAGCTATTCATAAATTTCACTATGTCATCAAGGACTCAGTTATTACAGTCGATCCAACAGGAGTATACCACCATACCGCTAGATATTATCAGTTTATTTTACCTGGCCCTTTTGACCATAGACTCTGCCGAAATACTAGTATAGCAGTACCATTCTCCTAAATCACCAGGAAGATTGATTCTCAGATTATCTGCAGCTGCCCACGCTGCTTGAGGATTTTAATGACTCCTCATATAATATTAATTGATCTCAAAACCTTGAACATGCCGTTATCAACTTTCCATAATACATCGCATATACCATACCATAATAAGACAACAGGGAAAATTCATATCCCTTTCCCTACGCCGCAAACATCAGCGCACTCAACTAGTCAAGGACTTTCATGATCCCATATAGAGAAAACTCATTACACATTCCAAGCCTTGCATACCAACAGGAAATACACTCATTTTTCAAACCACATTAAAACACATCATAAACTCTTTCTCCCAATCACATTGCATAATTTAAACTGCCAGGACCGAGTCCTTATACACATATTATACCCATATCGGGTTACACGACTGCCAACACTCAAAAGCTTTATTGCACAATATCTACAAGACTCATTACTTCAACCACATACCAGGAATTAGTCGTATTCTTTATCATACCGCTTCGGTTTATTAACAAGTTGTTCCATTTATCCAGTTTCCTTTCTGATTCATCTTTAATTTCATATTCTCCTTTACTGAAGGACCACAATACATCAACTTATGTTACCACACGAGATTCATACACAAGACCACACGGTCTAAGGCACATAGGCCATAGAATACTCTCTCAATATTTCCAGAAGGATCACATCCTACAATACTTTATTTTGAAGAACCTCTTGCGATTTGAATTCGTTATCATTACCTTCCAATACGGATTACATAGAATCCCATCATTCACATAATATAACACAAGTACCGATCTCTTCTAACGAAACCATCATCTTTAGCCACATGCACAATCTTAAGGCACTTGACTGTTACAAGCAAAATCTGAACACTGCAAAACCATTCTCGGGCATCATTCACCCTTATTCAACTGTAATTCAACTGTCCTATTGAGTAGAACCACTCGTTTTTTGTTAGAACTCTGACATCGCAGAACATGATTACTTACAGGTACAATTCGCTATCTTTCATTTCTATACACCGAACATTCTCTACCAACAGTAGTTCAAAACATCCTAGTATTTCTTCAAATCTACGAAGCACCATAAGCCTTTATCAAAATTTCCCAACATACCTAGAGACAGAGCCAACACAGCACACGACAGTGCAATCGGATAATCAATAACAACCTCCCCAACTTAGCTCGAAGTCATTCATCAAAGCACTTTCAACCACTCATATCATTATTACTCAAATGATGCCACAAAGTTCTAGTTAGATTAAACTCAGTCATTTACAAGCTTCGGCGGAGATTCGAATCATCAGAAATATTAACCCTTTTGCAATTCTTGCATTCATTCACACACAACAGTTACGCCCCCTCTTTAGGTGGCAAAATCTTTTCTAAGTCCCGGATTTTCCAAAAATTTCGGCAGAGTTTCCTTTGTAAATTGGCCTATCCACCTGCCAGAGAATCACCAAACCATTCTAACAATACATCCACAACTCAACAAAACATCACAATGTATTTCAACAACATTAAATCTCAATACTATACGAATCATATTATCACAATTATACCTGAGCATGTACTGCACCTGCTCGAATCATAACATATATCAAATACCTTTCAATTACACATGAGAGTCAATCCACTTACCTCGCCTCAATTTAGCATCTCGGTACAATACCTTCCACCAGGATACACATAGCATAATCACTTTAGTCTTCCTGAGTTTGAACTCGTTCCGCTACACATAAGGCATTTTACCTTCCAATTAAGAGGCGATGAAAATATTTCTCGCGCCCATAGCTAGGGCTATATATCAAATCACAATAAAGACCAATACCGATCGTATGCACTTCATAATACCGGCTCGCGAAATTAGTACCTTGGTGCTCAAGCCATAGACAAAGATCCGGCCTCAAGTCCTCCCGACTGGCCCAACATGAATTCACGGGGATTATATCTCGCCCCTCGTTCGGAGAAATCGCAAGCCATAAGTCAATTATATTACTGAGCGCTCGATGCGTACACGGACGTGTGGAAGGAATTTCAAAAATTATATCTCAAGCTGAATCAAGTACGCACGATAAGAATTCCAAGAAGTGTGAAGTGTTTCCTAAAGGTTCGCAGCCTCCCGAGGATAAGTACAGGCGTCCCCGTACCGATCCACAAGACTCTACTAACCGGCTCATGACTCGCGAGACCTGTTAACCTATGCTCTGATACCAACTTGTCACGACCCCAAACCCCGGTCGTGATGGCGCCCAACACATTGCTAGGCAAGCCCGACCATCTTATCCAATTAAACCAGACAAGTATAATTAATACTGATTAATCGGCGTGATTAGCCTGTTTTCATAACAAATGAAGAAGTGTAGAACTGAAATACAAGAACACAGTCCCAACCAAATCGTGGCGTCACAAGTCTGAGCCTCTACAAATGAGATCTACTACAAAATCAAGTCTAAGCAGAATGGAGACAACAAAATGATAAAAAGGAAGAGGTCAGGTACTGCGGACGTCGGCAGCTACCTCGAAGTCTCCACGGAATGGGGATAATAAAGCAGTTGCGATAGCTCAACTGCCCTCCTGAACCTGTATATCTGCACAAAAAGTGCAGGGGAGTGGGGTGAGTATATTTCAACTCAGTGAGTAACAATAATAAACAATAACTGAAAATAAGAACTCCTGTACTATCACTAAACAGTTCTAAGGCAACCCCCACAGGTAAGTCATCACTAGGTCCACATCTATCTCATCTAGGTCCCACACTGACCACATCCTCGCTCGTACCACTACGGTATACAGCCATCACAATATATGGAGACATATACATCTGTCTATAACATATAAATATTTTAGTATATATATGAATATGAATAAGTATAATGCTGCGGCGCGCAGCCCGCTCCAATACATATACCGCTGCGGCGTGCAGCCCGCTCCAATACATATACCGCTGCGGCACGCAGCCCGCTCCATTTAACGTCGACGACGCTCACTGGGGGTGTATACAGACTTCGGAGGGGCTCCCTAGGCCCAAGCGCTATGGTGCTATGGCGTGCGGCCAGGTCCACCATATATCACTGCGGCGTGCAGTCCGATCCAACATATATACTGCTGCGGCGTGCAGCCCGATCCCATAATATACCAGCGCTCACTGGAATGTGTGCAGACTCAGACTCCGAAGGGGCTCCTACAGCCCAAGCGCAATAATACTGCGGCGTGCAGTCCGTCCCACATGTATATTACATGTATATTACATGTATATTACTGCGGCGTGCAGTCCGATCCAATATATATACTGCTGCGGCGTGCAGCCCGATCCAATATAGGTATATATATATATATATATATAATACCTCATAATGGGTCCTCGACCCTATTCCAGTCAATATATACTTGGCCTCTCAGGCCCAATATAATATATCACGGTGGGTCCTTGACCCTGTCTCAGTCAATATAGACTTGGCCTTTCAGGCCCAATATAACATCTCATAGTGGGTCCTTGACCCTGTCTCAGTCAATATAGACTTGGCCTTTCAGGCCCAATATAACATCTCATAGTGGGTCCTTGACCCTGTCTCAGTCAATATAGACTTGGCCTTTCAGGCCCAATATAACATCTCATAGTGGGTCTTTGACCCTGTCTCATCTCAATCGGTATAGACTTGGCCTTTCAGGCCCGCTCAGCTAGAACAGGGAATTCCACCCTAGATAATCTCTCTTAATGTACACATCTAGTACGGGCTCATATTATACTATACAGACTAGAGCTATGGCTGAGTGTATGCTTCCAACACAATATAAGGGTCACCTAGCTCTATAGGTTCCCTAATGCTCTACAGATCGGCACAAGGCCCCAAACATGGCTATCAGCCCAATTGCACAGTTATAAACTTATTATCAGTCATAACACACAGTATACTATTAGTCGGGAAGGACTAAGTCCGAACCCCCAATCACAATGTCACCACGCCCGTCATAAAATGCGTGTCTCATCTCAATATAGCACTGTGAAGTGCTAGTACGGGGTTTCAAACCCTCAGTACATTATTTACTACTACCACTCACCTCGAACCGGTAGAAGCTTCATGCTCGCGACGCCTTAGCTCCTCGGACCGGCATCCACGCACGTCAAACTAGCCAAAATCAGTACAAATATATCAAAATAGGCTAATGGAACATAACCCAATCGAAAGAACTCGAAAAATATCAAAAATCACGAAATTGACAAAACCCGAGCCCCGGGCCCACATCTCGAAAAATTCTGAAATTCACATTTTCGGAATCCTCATCTCGCCACGAGTCCGTACATACCAAGAACTCCCAATTCGGACCACAAATGGTCCTTCAAATCCTAAATTTAAGGTTTTTACTCCAAGCCCTATTTTCTTGATTTTTAGCTATAGATTCATGAATTCCATGGATGATTCTTGTATAAAAACATGTATTTAACTCATAAAACTTACCTCCAATGATTCCCCGTCGAAATCCCTTCAATTCCCGTCCAAAAGCTCTCAAGAACGGCCAAAAATGGTGGAAAAATGGGTTGTTTTCGCAACTGAAATGTTTTTAACATTCTGTCCGGTACTGTAGCTAACACTATGCGATCGCATCAGAGCATTGCGATCGCATAGAACAAACTCTCCGAGCACTGTAGCTAACACTATGCGATTGCATAGAACAAAATCCTGGGTACTGTAGCTAACACTATGCGATTGCATAGAACAAAATCCTGGGTACTGTAGCTAACACTATGCGATTGCATAGAACAAAATCCTGGGTACTGTAGCTAACACTATGCGATTGCATAGAACAAAATCCTGGGTACTGTAGCTAACACTATGCGATCGCATCAGAGCATTGCGATCGCATAGAACAAACTCTCCGGGCACTGTAGCTAACACTATGCGATTGCATAGAACAAAATCCTGGGTACTGTAGCTAACACTATGCGATCGCATCAGAGCATTGCGATCGCATAGAACAAACTCTCCGGGCACTGTAGCTAACACTATGCGATCGCATCAGAGCATTGCGATCGCATAGAACAAAATTTCTCTCCAATTTTTCTGCTGCATTTTTCAAATCAAAAATTCCCGTTAGCCATCCAAAATCACCCCGAGGCCCCCGGGACCTCAATCAAAGCCACCAGTATATCACATTACCTCATTCAAACTTTCTCATAATATAAAAACACCATCCTAAACATCAAAATCACCAATTACACACTAATTCAAGCCTAAGTTTCTTAAAACTTTCCGAATTACGCATTCAATCAAAAACCCGACCAAACGACGTCCGAATGACCTGAAATTTTGCAGGCACATCCAAAATCACCTAACGAAGCTACTGCCACTGTCGGAATTCCATTCCGACCCCGGATCAAAATCTCACCTACCGTTCGGATTTCGCCAAAATTCAACCTTAGCCAATTCAAGCCTATTTCTGCACCGGGCCTCCAAATTCAATTCCGATTGCTCCCCTAAGTCACAAATCACCTTCCGGAACTAACCGAATCATCAGAATCCGATTCCGAGCCCTCTAACCAAATAGTCAACTCCGGGTTGACTTTCCTTATTCAAGTCTCCTTCAAAAAGGCTATATGCCTCATTTTCAATCCAATTCACTCCTAACTCACCCGATAGACTTTAACACTGATACAAAAGCATAAAACATACAATTTCAACATAACAGGGTGGTAATTCCCGTAACGACGGGCCGGGTCGTTACAAACGAGCTTACTGCAACAAGATCACTGTGGCCATTCGCCACCTGGGGAATGGATGTCATTGGATCTATCGAGCCTGCCGCAACAAACAGGCACAAGTTTATCCTTGTGTCAATCTATTATTTTACTAAATGGGTTAAAGTAGCATCATACAAGCCAGTGACTAAGAAAGTTATGGCAGATTTCATCCGTGACCATATTGTTTACAAATTCAGAATTTTGGAATTAATCAACACCGATAATTGTACCAATCTTAATAGAAGCTTTACAAAATATATGAGGCATTCAAGATTAAACACAAGAATTCTACTGTCTACAGTCCTCAGATGAATGGAGCTGTAGAAGCAGCCAACAAGAATATCAAGAAGATACTAAGGAAGATGGTCAAAAGTCACAAACAATGGCATAAGAAGTTATAATTCACATTGTTGGGATATCACACCGCAGTCCGCACATCTATAGGAGCAACTCCTTACATGTTGGTTTATGGTACTGATGCGGTCATCCCCGTCGAGATAGAAATTCCCCCCTTAGAGATCATACAAAAAATAGAGTTAGATGACACAGAATGGGTAAAACGTCGCTACGAGAAGTTAGCCCTTATAGATGGGAAAAAGATGAATGCAATTTGCCACGGTCAGTTGTATCAGAACAGAATGTCCAGAGCCTTCAACAAAAGTGTTAAGCCAAGGAAGTTTACAACAGGGCAGTTGGTTCTGAAGAAAATATTCCCACATCAAGATGAAGCCAAGGGAAACTTCTCCCCCAACTGGCAAGGTTCGTACATGGTTCACCGGGTTCTAACTAAAAGATCCCTTATTCTTGCAGAAATGGATGGAGAAGTCTGGCCAAAGCCAATCAACTCAGATGCAATGAAATGATACTATGTGTAGCCACTTATGACTTCTTTATGATGTAATTTGAACTATGCCTGACCTAGTTCCCATTTAAGAGGGGATACGTAAGTAGCCCTATGGGTTCGGACATAATTTAATTAAAATTTTCATTTCCCCTACTATTGGAACTGGGGCAGAATTTTGAGGAAGGCCCTCAAAATTCTGGAGTTGATTTTTCTGCCATCTAGGGCATGCATCATAGGTACCAGTCCAATAAACTGGGGTAGAATATTGAGGAAGATCCTAAAAATTTTTTAGGAAGATCCTACATTATCTGCATAAGGCTACCTTTCTGCCTTTCGAGGTTAAGCGATACCTCCAGTTGCATTACTGAAATACCGCCACTTTAATTTCTTTCCTTGGCTGAAATATCGCCATTTTACTTTTACATCGGCTAAAATATCGCCAAACGTTATTTAATTTCTACACGTCCGCTAAAATATCACCATTTTACTTTTTACATTGGCTGAAATATCACCAAACTTTATTTAAATTCTACATGGGCTGAAAGATCGCTAGTTCGTCTGCATCATCACCTATACTTATGTTTTCTATCGGCTGAAATATCGCCATTCTACTTTTTACATCGGCTGAAAAATATCCATTCTACTTTTTACATTGGCTGAAACATCGCCTATTTTATTTAAATTTTTGTCAGCTAAAATATCGCCACTTACATTCTTTGCATCTGCTGAAATATTGCCATTTATGATTTTGCATCAGCTGAAATACCACCAAATCTTGCATTTCAGAGGTTGATATATCGCCAAACTGTCCGAAGGCATCATTGTTCGAATACATCATCCTCATAGCCCAAATATACCATGCTATAGCCTAATGACCCCACTTTATATCCTGCACGTCATTATTCAAAGGCATCATGATTCGGAGGCACCATTATCACAGCCCAAGAACATCATTACATAGCCTGCGAATCCTTTGATTTTATGTTTCATGGTCCAAGACATCTCCGAGGACGTCATCCTAACCGTCCAAAGACAACATTCATGGTCCAATGTGAACTTGCATCACATTTAAGTTTATGCCCAATATACACCTGTATTGCTCAGTTGTAGGTACACCGGTTAGCAACGACTGTCTCAAAAGGAGCAATCGCGCTCCAGGGCCCCACAGAATACCTCTTGCCCCCTAAACATCGTGCCCGTCTTTTTCGAATTACCATCGGCATGTTTTGTCAATGGTTCCTGAACTACATACGACCTGATTTCTATAAAACTATGGATATGTAGGCAGCTCAAAAATCGGAGCCCGGTCAAATTCTTTTCAAATTGCCGCTTCCGGTCAAAATTGGCCATCATATCTTTACCCGACAACTCTTTTATCCTTCCGGGTTAAAGAGGAGCAGCTATTGATACCCAAATTTTCCTTAAGTATTTTTATACCTAAAATATTCCAAAATAGCATATTGGAGCATACATAAGCACACCCAAGAGCTTCGGAATTTTAAATGATTTTTAAACCAATTTATTGCCTATTTTAATATAACAAAATCCAATAATTATTCCCAAAATTAATATTTTTGGTAAATAATTTATTTTATTCTCACATTTAAACCAAAATATATTTAAGATATTTTTGTACGTTTTTTTTACAACTTAATTACTATTTTTAAAGCTAAATTGCATATAATTGCAATTATAGCCTATTTTTAATTTATAGCAATTTATGTTTATAAAATTAATCCCAGAATTTTATATTAATATTTATGTAATATTCATTTACACAGTACCCTTAATTTGCTTTTAAAATTTGTATTATTATTTTATAAAAAAGTAAAAGGACAATTGGTTATTTACAATTTGGCTTCAATGGCATTTAAATTATAGCCAATTTAGCAATCCCAATTAACCCAGATTCAAGCCCAAAATTGCCCAGCCCAATTGCAATTCATTCCGACCCGGGCCCACTTATCTGATCCGCCCGGTTCCCCATTCAATCTAGGCCGTTGATCTAAACGATCAACGGCCACATTTCATTCTTTCCTTTTTAATTCTACCAACCCCACCTAACCCTAGCCATTACTCAACAAACGCCGCACTTGAATTCATCTTATCTCTCCACGCTTTTTGAAGCCCTTATGAACCCTAGCCGTCGCCTTTA
The DNA here is from genome assembly GCA_032618575.1 of Nicotiana noctiflora. Lineage (NCBI taxonomy): Eukaryota > Viridiplantae > Streptophyta > Magnoliopsida > Solanales > Solanaceae > Nicotiana > Nicotiana noctiflora. The sequence goes on along the minus strand of JASVEL010001869.1, from coordinate 109,374 downwards.
AATTTTGCCCTAATCCATGGCCTCCCATGGCCAGCAGAGATGTGTAATGGCCTCTAGTGGCTCCTGGGTGTTTGCTTCTATGGTTTCACGGCCAAATCTCAAAGGAAGTTGGTCTAGTCATTGCCTGACTCCCATTCATGACCTTTCTACGGTCGTCCCTGACTTTTTGCCAGCCAACCATAGCCGTACAAGTCAGATCCTTGAGGCTCCTGATTAGATCGTTAATTTCCAGGGCCTTTCTCGCCTTTCTAGGTTCTTCAAAACCCTAATAATTGGATTTTTTTATTTTTCTTTCACATCTGCTTTAGATTTGTACTTTCCATGAATGTTTAAGTGTGTTCTCGAAAGTTCTTCAACTTTTCTCACAAAATGACCCTTTGTTAGGGTTTTACTCTATGTTTTCTAAAAGATCTCTGATTTTTAACACGTTTATGATTTGGATATGATTTGCTCATGTTATTCTCCTATCCGTTTTAGCATGTCAAAAAACCCTAGTTCCATTTTTGGTCTTATCCGAGTTCTGATATTATTTTTTAAAATGTGTACTTGTTCGACTAAGTTCTTTGTTTCAAACTCTCTTCTCCTTGTTTAATTTGTCTAACTTGAGCTCTAACCATCTCTTAAAATTGGTACTATTGAAGCCCTAATTTCTTAAAAAGTATTGCATTACTTGTTACTGTGAGATCTTTACTTGTTTCTAACTCTCGTTACTTGCTTCTATGTTCTTCTTCACTGTTGGCTTTATGTCACGACCCGGATTTCCCCACCATCGGAGTCATGATGGCGCCTACTAAATGGAAGCTAGGCAAGCCAAATATTAATTACAACTCCATTAATTACCAATTCTTATTATTAAAAACAAATAAATTACAGTGGAAGACTTAGTCAAATATGATAAAGAAAATCCAAATCTAATACACTACCCAAGATTGGTGTCACAATACTCACGAACTTCTAAGAATAATACACATAACTGTCTGAAAGAAAATACAAGCTGTTTATCTCGATTACATGAGATAACAGAATGAAAAGCATAGATAGAAGAGACAACAGGTCCTGCGGACGCCTGCAAGGCTACCTCGTAGTCTCGGTAGTCGAAAAATCCACAAGTCTCTATTGTCGCTGCTGCTGTCCGTAACCTGTATCTGTGCAAAAAGAGCGCAGAGTGTAGTATCAGCACAACCGACCCCATGTGCTGGTAAGTGCCTGGCCTATCCCAGCGAACTAGTGACAAGGCTAAGGCCGGTCACCCACCTAAACTTGTACAGTTGCAATATAGATATATATATATACAATACATTTATAGGAAATACTCTGCTCTGAAATAACCGTCAATAACTCACGATATCCAAAATAATCTAATCAACATAATAAATCTTACTTTCATGTCTCAATTCCTCTCTCATTTCATATCTCGTGGTAGGCGTACCACCCGCTCCCAACTATCACGGTAATTATATCTTGTGGTAGGCGTACCACCCGCTCCCAATTATATCAATAGGCTACCGGCAACTATGGCCAATGCCAAAATTTAAATCACTTCGTGGTCGGCGTGCCACACGATCCCATTTCTTATTATATAAGTGGCCGGCGCGCCACACGATCCCAATTCATAAATATATAAGTATATCTCGTGGTAGGCGTACCACCCGCTCCCAAATATATCAATAATTATATCTCGTGGTAGGCGTACCACCCGCTCCCAAATATATCAATAATTATATCTCGTGGTAGGCGTACCACCCGCTCCCAAATATATCAATAAGCTACCGGCAACTATGGCCAATGCCAAGATTTAAATCACTTCGTGGTCGGCGTACCACACGATCCCATTTCTTATTATATAAGTGGTCGGCGTACCACACGATCCCATTTCATAAATATATATATCTTACCGGCATTTAGCCAATAATCTCTATATCAACAATATTTGTAATTACCGGTTTTTAAACCAATAATTTATAATAGTTTCAACAATTTACCTTCATTACCGGTATAACACCAATAATTTTTATTCAACAATTTATTCATAACTAAATTCATATTCCTACAAACTAGGATAGAACAAACACTTACCTCGAAAGTTCACGAACGATTCAATCCGTAGCAATGCCTTTTCCTTTCGAATTTGACTCCAATCCAACCGTATCTATACACGATTGATTTCATATCATCAATTCTACTTAACAAACTAGTTCATATTGCTAAATATGATTTTTACAATATTCTGCCCGGAATAGTAAAAATCGACCCCGGGCCCACATAATCGAAACTCAAGTTTCGAACCAAAATAAGTTCACCCAATCACCCATGAGTTCAATTATACAATTTGTTCTTAAGTTCGACTCAAAAACGAGGTCTAGATCGCAAATTCTTTGAAAACCCTTACTATATTCAATTCTCAATTTTTCTACCCATTTACACATATTTAGGGTTAGGAATTCAAATAATAATGAGGGAAAATGAAGAAAACGAGTCAAGAATCACTTACCCAAGAAGTTTTGATGAAAATCGCCCAAGAATCGCCCCAATAAGTTGTTTGGAGAAGAGAGAGTTGAGAGAAATGGGATTTTATCCCGTCTGTTCTGTTTTTGCAGAACTTAAAATCACTGGGCAAATTTACTCTATGCGATCGCAGGCCCTGTGATGCGATCGCATAGAAGAAAATAAGGGGACAGCAAAATTGCTCTATGCGATCGCGGAGGACAAATGCGATCGCATAGAAGGAAATGGATGAACTGAAATTACTCTATGCGATCGCAGGGAATGGTACGCGATCGCATAGAAGGAAATTCTGGGCCTCAGTCTTACTCTATGCGATCGCGAATGATAGTATGCGATCGCATAGGAGGAAAAGTGGAAGTTATGCGATCGCATGGGCTCTATTGCGATCGCACGGAAGGATTTTTGGGACCTCTGATCTTTGCTCTATGCGATCGCAGCTACACCTATGCGATCGCATAGAAGAAAATCTCTGTGCAAAAATTGCAGAGTTTCTGCTGAAATTTTCAAGTTCAAACCACCCCGTCACCTATCCGAAACTCACCCGAGCCCTCGGGGATTCAAACCAAGTATGTACACTGACTCAAAAACATCATATGAACTTGCTCGCGCGATCAAATCACCAAAATAACATCAACATCAAGGAATTTAGCCTTAAATCTCAAGAATTCTTTCAAAATTTCATAACTTCCAAACTTTCCAATTTAAGGCCGAAACACGTCAAACGACGTCCGTTTCCAACCAAACTTTACAGGAAGCGCTTAACCAATATATGTGACCTGTACCGGGCGTCGGAACCAAAATACGAGCCCGATACCAGTACTTTTTAATAAAAATTCAGTTTCATTTTCCTTAAACATTTTCAGAAAACAATTTAAGAGAAAAATTCTTTTACCGGGGTTCTAGACCTCGGATTTCAATTCCGGACATATGCCCAAGTTCCATATTTTTCTACGGATTTTCTGAAATAGTCAAATCACGGATCCGGGTCCGTTTACCAAAAATGTTGACCAAAGTCAACCATATCAATATTAATATCAAAATTCTTCTACTTTTTCACATATTTCACATATTTCAACATAAATATTTTCCAACTTTGTGCCCGGACTGTGCACGCAAATCGAGGCAACTATAAATGAGGTTTTCAAGACCTCCAAAGCTCGGAATGATTAATAAAACAAGTGATGACCCTTTGGGTCGTCACAATCTCCACCTCTAAAACAACCGTTCGTCCTCGAACGGACAAAAGAAAGAAGTACATGAGTCAGGAAACAAATGTGGGTAGCGATTCCGCATATCAGACTCGGACTCCCAGGTCGATGCCTCAGGAGGCTGACCTCTCCACTGAACACGCACAGAAGGATAACTCTTCGACCTCAACTGTCGAACCTGCCGGTCTAGAATGGCCACCGGCTCCTCCTCGTAAGATAGATCATTGTCCAATTGGACGGTACTGAAGTCTAACACATGTGTGGGATCGCCGTGGTATCTCCGAAGCATAGATACATGAAAAACTGGATGCACGGCTGATAAGCTAGGCGGCAAAGCTAATTTGTAAGCCACCCCTCCCACTCTGTCTAGAATCTCAAATGGACCAATATACCTAGGGCTGAGCTTGCCCTTCTTCCCAAACCTCATCACACCCTTCATAGGCGACACTCGGAGCAATACTCGTTCACCAACCATGAAATCTACATCTCGAACCTTACGATCCGCATAAGTCTTCTGCCTGGACTGAGCTGAACGCAATCTCTCTCGAATAGTCTTGACCTTATCCAAGGCCTCCTGAACTAAGTCTGTACCTAACAACCGAGCCTCTCCCGGTTCAAACCATCCAGCCGGTGATCGACATCGCCTACCATACAACGCCTCATACGGAGCCATCTGGATGCTAGATTGGTAACTGTTATTGTAGGCGAACTCTGCTAATGGTAGAAACCGATCCCACGAGCCTCCGAAATCAATAACACAGGCTCGAAGCATGTCCTCAAGAATCTGAATAGTCCTCTAGGACTGACCATCCTTCTGAGGATGAAAATCTGTACTGAGCTGAACCTGGGTGCCTAACTCCTGCTGGATCGCTCTCCGGAACCGCGAGGTAAACTGTGTACCCCGATTAGAGATAATAGATACTGGCACCCCATGAAGACGAACAATCTCCCTAATGTAAATCTCCGCTAACCTCTCCGATGAGTAGGAGACGGATACTGGAATAAAGTGTGCTGACTTGGTCAGCCTATCAACAATGACCCAAATAGCATCAAATTTCCTTCTAGTCAAAGGAAGTCGAGTAACGAAATCCATAGTGATCCGCTCCCATTTCCACTCGGGAATTTCAATCCTCTGGAATACACCACCAGGTCTCTGGTGCTCATATTTCACCTGCCGACAATTTAGACACCGAGCGACATACGCAACGATATCTTTCTTCATTCTGCGCCACCAATAGTGCTGACGTAAGTCCTGGTACATCTTCGCGGCACCTGGGTGAATAGAATACCGTGAGTTGTGGGCCTCTGCTAAGATTAACTCTCGAATCCCTTCGACATTGGGCACACAAACTCGACCCTGCAATTTCAATATCCCATCATCATCTAGATTTACCTGTGTGGCACCTCCCCGCTGTACTGTATCTCTCAACTCACGCAAATGAGGATCATCAAATTGCCTCTCACGGATACGCTCTAATAAAGAAGAATGAGCGACCGTGCATGCTAACACTCTGCTAGGCTCAGAAATATCCAATCTCACGAACCGGTTGGCTAATGCCTGGACGTCTAGAGCCAATGGTCTCTGACTGACCGGAATATATGCAAGACTACCCATGCTGGCAGACTTTCTACTCAATGCATCGGCCACCACATTGGCCTTACCCGGGTGATATAAAATAGTAACATCATAGTCTTTTAGCAACTCTAGCCACCTTCTCTGCCTCATATTCAACTCTTTCTGCTTAAACAAATACTGAAGACTCTTATGATCGGTGTATATTTCACATGCTACACCATACAAATAATGCCTCCAGATCTTCAATGCGTGAATAATCGCCGCCAATTCTAGATCATGCACTTGGTAATTCTTTTCATGAATGTTCAACTGCCTCGAAGCATAGGCAATAACCTTGCCATCCTGCATTAACACTGCGCCAAGCCCAATACGGGAAGCATCACAATAAACAGTATAAGGTCCCGTACCTGTGGGTAAAACCAATACCGGTGTTGTGGTCAAGGTTGTCTTGAGCTTTTGAAAGCTCGCCTCACATTCATCGGACCATTCAAATTGAACACCCTTCCGGGTCAATCTGGTCAGTGGGGTTGCAATAGAAGAAAATCCTTCTACGAATCGGCGATAATAACCCGCTAACCCCAAGAAACTCCGAATATCTGTGGCTGATGTCGGTCTAGGCCAGCTCTTGATTGCCTCAATTTTCTTCGGATCAACCTGAATACCTGCTGCCGTCACAATATGACCCAGGAATGCAACTGAACTTAGCCAAAATTCACACTTTGAAAATTTTGCATATAGTTGGCTATCTCTCAGAGTCTGCAAGGCCACTCTGAGATGTTGCGCATGCTCCTCACGACTGCGGGAATATATTAATATGTCATCAATGAAGACTATTACAAACAAGTCTAAATAAGGCCGGAACACCCGATTCATTAATTCCATAAAAGCTGCTGGAGCATTTGTCAACCCAAAAGACATGACCAGAAATTCATAATGTCCATACCGAGTGCGAAACGCGGTCTTAGGAACATCAGATGCCCTAATTTTCAGCTGATGATAGCCAGATCTCAAATCTATCTTTGAAAATACCTTGGCACCCTGAAGCTGGTCAAATAAATCATCAATTCTCGGAAGTGGATATTTATTTTTGATAGTCACCTTGTTTAACTGTCGATAGTCAATGCACATTCTCATCGAACCATCTTTCTTCTTTACAAATAATACAGGTGCATCCCACGGCGAAACACTAGGTCTAATGAAACCCTTTTCAAGTAAATCCTGCAACTGTTCCTTCAATTCTTTTAACTCTGGCGGAGCCATACGGTATGGGGGAATAGAAATGGGCTGAGTGCCTGGAGCCAAATCAATGCAAAAATCAATGTCCCTATCGGGCGGCATACCTGGCAAGTCCGAAGGAAATACTTCAGGAAATTCGCGAACCACAGGCACAGAGTCAATAGAAGGAACCTCAGCACTAGAATCACGGACATAGGCCAAATAAGCCAAGCATCCCTTTCCAACCATACGCCGAGCTTTAACATAAGAAATAACATTACGGCTAGTATGACCTGAAATTCCTTTCCACTCTATACGAGGCGAATTCGGCAGAGCTAAAGTCACCGTCTTGGCATGGCAATCTAAAATAGCATGGTACGGAGATAGCCAGTCCATGCCTAGTATCGAAGTCCACCATATTTAGGAGTAATAAATCAGCACGGGTCTCGAGACCCTCAATTACTATAATACATGACCGATGAACTCGATCAACCACAATAGAGTCGCCTGCTGGTGTAGACACATGAACAGGAACACTCAGTGGATCACTGGGCTGAATCAAGTATGGTGCAAAATAGGAAGACACGTACGAATATGTAGACCCAAGGTCAAATAATGCTGATGCCTTTCTATCACAAACAAAAATAATACCTGTAATGACGGCATCAGAAGACTCAGCCTCTGGTCTGGCGGGAAGTGCATAACATCGGGGTTGTGCCCCACCACCCTGAGCAGTATCTCTAGGACGATCAGCTGCTGGCTGGTCTCTACCTCTATCGGTCCGAGCTCCACCTCTATGACCTCTACCTCCACCTCTATGTCCTCTACCTCCGCCTCTAGCCGGCTGGGCAGGCTGTGAGGGAACTGGGGCCTGAATCATGGCACGAGAACCCTGCTGGTGAGATCTGTCAGGAGCTCGAGGGCAATACCTTGCAATGTGCCTAAGATCACCGCACGTAAAACAAGCCCTCGGCTGCTGAAAATGGCGAAGTGGTGGTGCACCGATAGGCTGCTGATCAGAGTAGCGTGGATGAGAATTACGATCACCTGAAGCATCATGAGAAACCTGAAGAGCTGACTGATAAGGCCTAGGAGGATGGCCTCTATCATAAAAATCTCTATCTCTAGACGAGGTACCACTGAATCTACCCGAATTACGAGATCTCTTATCTGATCCATGTCTCGCTCCCTGTGACAGAGCCATCTCGATCCGGCGGGCTGCATTAGCCGCCTCCTGAAAAGTGATTTCAGTTCCTGCTCCCATAGCCATCTGTAGCCGAATTGGCTGATTCAAGCCATCAATAAACCTCCTCACTCTCTCCCGATCTGTGGGAAGTATGATAATAGCATGACGAGCCAGGTCCACGAACCTAGTCTCGTACTTTGTGACAGACATAGAACCCTGATGAAGACGCTCAAATTGCTTGCGCATAAACTCCCGCTGAGTTGCTGGAAGGAACTTCTCCAAGAATAATTCTGCAAACTGCTCCCAAGTCAAAGATGACGATCCCGCTGGCCTGGTTAGACAATAATCTCTCCACCAAGTCTTGGCGGAACCGGATAACCGAAAAGTAGCAAAATCCACACCATTTGTCTCCACAATACCCATAGTACGGAGAACTTCGTGGCAGCTGTATAGGAAGTCCTGTGGATCCTCTGAAGGAGTGCCACTGAATGTGGTAGTGAACAGTTTGGTAAACCTGTCCAATCTCCACAACGCATCAGCGGACATGGCTGCACCATCATTAGACGGAGTCGTAATAATAGGCCGAACTGCCTCAACTGGCTGAATCACAGGATTTTGAGCCTGGGGAATTACTGGCTCCGGAGTGCGCGTAGCAGGAGTCTGATTACCTCCTCCAGCCTGAGAAGTGGCTGGTGCTACCGGTAATAAGCCTGCTCTGGTAATATGATCCATGAAACCTGCTATACGGACCAAAGCATCCTGTAGATCCGGTGAAAACACCGCTCCTCCTGGGACCTGAGCTGGGCCTACTGGAGCTGCTGGGGTTGGAACTTCCTCCTCGATATGAACATGAGGTTCTGCCACTCGTGCTGCTGCTCGGGGCTGAGCTCTGCCCCTACCTTGTCCTCTAGGACGACCTCGACCTCGGCCTCTACCCCTAGCAGAAGCTGCCGCTGCTGGGACCTCGGGCTGCTGGTCAGTAGATGAGGATGCACGTGTCCTTACCATCTGCGGAAGAACAGAGTAGAAGTTCAATTAACATTCAAAAGATCAAGTCGCACGACTGGAAAGAATAAAGAGAATATTTTCCTAACTCTGTAGCCTCTGGAGGATAAATACAGACGTCTCCGTACCGATCCTTCAGGACTCTACTAAGGTTGTTCGTGAGTTGTGAGACCTGTGCAACCTAGTGCTTTGATACCAACTTGTCACGACCCGGATTTCCCCACCATCGGAGTCATGATGGCGCCTACTAAATGGAAGCTACGCAAGCCAAATATTAATTACAACTCCATTAATTACCAATTCTTATTATTAAAAACAAATAAATTACAGCGGAAGACTTAGTCAAATATGATAAAGAAAATCCAAATCTAATACACTACCCAAGATTGGTGTCACAATACTCACGAACTTCTAAGAATAATACACATAACTGTCTGAAAGAAAATACAAGCTGTTTATCTCGATTACATGAGATAACAGAATGAAAAGCATAGATAGAAGAGACAACAGGTCCTGCGGACGCCTGCAAGGCTACCTCGTAGTCTCAGTAGTCGAAAAATCCACAAGTCTCTATTGTCGCTGCTGCTGTCCGTAACCTGTATCTGTGCAAAAAGAGCGCAGAGTGTAGTATCAGCACAACCGACCCCATGTGCTGGTAAGTGCCTGGCCTATCCCAGCGAACTAGTGACAAGGCTAAGGCCAGTCACCCACCTAAACCTGTACAGTTGCAATATAGATATATATATATATATATAATACATTATAAGGAAATACTCTGCTCTGAAATAACCGTCAATAACTCACGATATCCGGAATAATCTAATCAACATAATAAATCTTACTTTCATGTCTCAATTCCTCTCTCATTTCATATCTCGTGGTAGGCGTACCACCCGCTGCCAACTATCACAGTAATTATATCTTGTGGTAGGCGTACCACCCGCTCCCAATATATCGGTAATTATATCTTGTGGTAGGCGTACCACCCGCTCCCAAATATATCAATAATTATATCTTGTGGTAGGCGTACCACCCGCTCCCAAATATATCAATAATTATATCTTGTGGTAGGCGTACCACCCGCTCCCAAATATATCAAAAATTATATCTTGTGGTAGGCGTACCACCCGCTCCCAATATATCAGTAATTATATCTTGTGGTAGGCGTACCACCCGCTCCCAAATATATCAAAAATTATATCTTGTGGTAGGCGTACCACCCGCTCCCAAATATATCAATAGGCTACCGGCAACTATGGCCAATGCCAAGATTTAAATCACTTCGTGGTCGGCGTACCACACGATCCCATTTCTTATTATATAAGTGGTCGGCGTACCACACGATCCCATTTCATAAATATATATATATTACCGGCATTTAGCCAATAATCTCTATATCAACAATATTTGTAATTACCGGTTTTTAAACCAATAATTTATAATAGTTTCAACAATTTACCTTCATTACCGGTATAACACCAATAATTCTTATTCAACAATTTATTCATAACTAAATTCATATTCCTACAAACTAGGATAGAACAAACACTTACCTCGAAAGTTCACGAACGATTCAATCCGTAGCAATGCCTTTTCCTTTCGAATTTGACTCCAATCCAACCGTATCTATACACAATTGATTTCATATCATCAATTCTACTTAACAAACTAGTTCATATTGCTAAATATGATTTTTACAATATTCTGCCCGGAATAGTAAAAATCGACCCCGGGCCCACATAATCGAAACTCAAGTTTCGAACCAAAATAAGTTCACCCAATCACCCATGAGTTCAATTATACAATTTGTTCTTAAGTTCGACTCAAAAACGAGGTCTAGATCGCAAATTCTTTGAAAACCCTTACTATATTCAATTCTCAATTTTTCTACCCATTTACACATATTTAGGGTTAGGAATTCAAATAATAATGAGGGAAAATGAAGAAAACGAGTCAAGAATCACTTACCCAAGAAGTTTTGATGAAAATCGCCCAAGAATCGCCCCAATAAGTTGTTTGGAGAAGAGAGAGTTGAGAGAAATGGGATTTTATCCCGTCTGTTCTGTTTTTGCAGAACTTAAAATCACTGGGCGAATTTACTCTATGCGATCGCAGGGCTTGTGATGCGATCGCATAGAAGAAAATAAGGGGACAACAAAATTGCTCTATGCGATCGCGGAGGACAAATGCGATCGCATAGAAGGAAATGGATGAACTGAAATTACTCTATGCGATCGCAGGGAATGGTACGCGATCGCATAGAAGGAAATTCTGGGCCTCAGTCTTACTCTATGCGATCGCGAAGGATAGTATGCGATCGCATAGGAGGAAAAGTGGAAGTTATGCGATCGCATGGGCTCTATTGCGATCGCACGGAAGGATTTTTGGGACCTCTGATCTTTGCTCTATGCGATCGCAGCTACACCTATGCGATCGCATAGAAGAAAATCTCTGTGCAAAAATTGCAGAGTTTCTGCTGAAATTTTCAAGTTCAAACCACCCCGTCACCTATCCGAAACTCACCCGAGCCCTCGGGGATTCAAACCAAGTATGTACACTGACTCAAAAACATCATACGAACTTGCTCGCGCGATCAAATCACCAAAATAACATCAACATCAAGGAATTTAGCCTTAAATCTCAAGAATTCTTTCAAAATTTCATAACTTCCAAACTTTCCAATTTAAGGCCGAAACACGTCAAACGACGTCCGTTTCCAACCAAACTTTACAGGAAGCGCTTAACCAATATATATGACCGGTACCGGGCGTCGGAACCAAAATACGAGCCCGATACCAGTACTTTTTAATAAAAATTCAGTTTCATTTTCCTTAAACATTTTCAGAAAACAATTTAACAGAAAAATTCTTTCACCGGGGTTCTAGACCTCGGATTTCAATTCCGGACATATGCCCAAGTTCCATATTTTTCTACGGATTTTCTGAAACAGTCAAATCACGGATCCGGGTCCGTTTACCAAAAATGTTGACCAAAGTCAACCATATCAATATTAATATCAAAATTCTTCTACTTTTTCACATATTTCACATATTTCAACATAAATATTTTCCAGCTTTGTGCCCGGACTGACTGTGCACGCAAATCGAGGCAACTATAAATGAGGTTTTCAAGACCTCCAAAGCTCGGAATGATTAATAAAACAAGTGATGACCCTTTGGGTCATCACACTTTATGTGACTACTTGACCTATTTGACTACTGTGCTTCGATATTTTCTTACTACTGAACCCTAACTTACCCTTACTGGCATTGTATGTTTGTATTGTTTCTTTTTGTCAACTCGTTTAACACTGCATGCTTGTTCATTCCTTGATATTTATGTGGTGAGGTGAAGTGACATTCCCTTTCTTGATTGATTTTGATTTTCTCAATATTCCGACTAATTGCAAAAGGTTTTACTCATCTGTTTAAAATGAATTGATTCATTTCCTTTACTGTGATATTTTAACTTGCTGAATCCTTTCCTAAAATAAGCTTATTTCGTACTTAGACTTGATTATTTACTTCATGCTTTTACTATCCTCTTTGTGGAAATAATCCATCTACCCCCAAACTTATTTTCTTTCCTTAATTAGGCCTGATGATACCCGTTAAGTAGTATTTCCTTAATTAAAGGGAATTACTTGGTTAATTGATTCTAAATAGTGATTGTTTCCATGTTTGTGTTTAAATTTTACTTATTACCTTATTTCTCTACACGTTTTCAAAGCTATAAATACCTACACTCTTCTCTTTCAAGTAGACAAGTTCTAACGAACTATTTGATTTCAAAACACCATCTTACACTTAAAAACTCTCTTTTTCTTTACTATTACGTGTGTTGTTGCTTTGTCTAGTCGGCTGAAAGCTAAGGCTAGACTGTGGACTCTTGTTTTCTCTATTTTTCCGCACTTTGCTTCTTTACTGGTATGTCCTAGTTAATTTACAAGTCTAAAGAACAACATGTTTCTCATTCCTGTCTACTTCTACTCATGTTTTCTGCAGTCAAGATATGTCACTAGCATGGTGTAATATGTTCCCTTTCCCTTGCAATTTAATGTTTATCTATGTGTGCATTATGTCAGTCGTGTGTTACCCTCATATCCCCTTTATATGCTTTAAGTTATGGTTCAGAAATATGGCAATATCTGAAATTATTGTCCATAGATATGAACTATACCCTTTGTGCCCTAAACTTTGTCAATTTTCCATCCCTATTTCCTTATTATGTGTGTTGAGTAACAACCTTGGCCTGTCAGTATTTCTAATTATTGTTTAGGCCTTGGCTTGACCTCTAGTAGGTCTTTACTCTCTAAATGCTTGACCAATAGGCTTGGTCAGGTATGTTTCATTCTGCTTTGTGGTTGGGCATGACACCAACCTGTGTGGGGTAGCCCCTACCCCTTCTATTGTACTTATACTCATTATTAGAACTTAGGTTCTGCCCCTTTTGTGTGAGCCTTGCCTTGGGACCCTTGAGCTCTCTCTGAACTTCGACACATAAGGGCTGGCCCTTCCATACTGCACAACTCAATGTCTAATTAAGAACTTGGGTGTATGCACTGCCTGGGGTTCCTGAAATCCCTTGGATCTCTGAAACACCCTAGATGAGTGAAGGCTTGGAAATCTGGATCTTGGAAGTGGCTCAATCTCATATTATTAGGCATTAAGTCTGGATTAGACCGCTCGTATGTTGTTGCGGATTTCTGATGTATTTTTAATTCCAGTTTATTCCTTTTGGGTTGTAATAACTTGTACAAACTCGAGGGATTTAGTAAAAATAGGGGATGGGATTTATTTTATGCATCAAGGGTAGAGATCATGACTATAAGGTTAACTTTTAATTTCTACAAATTCATACTTAGGTATCATGCCTATAGGGTTAAATTTTAACTTCTGCAAATACGCATAGAAATCATGCATATAGGATTAACTCTTAATTTCTGCAACTCCATACGTAGTTATCTTGCCAATAGGATTAATTTCTAATTGTTTCGTAAATTGACATAAAATATTGTATATAGACTACTGCACTCTGCATTTATAAACATTATTAGGAAAACTTTTAGTAGGTTTAATAATAAAATCTGCATATGGATACCATGTTCATAGGACTTTAGTTAACGTCTAAAAGGTGTCCAAATCTGTAAACCTATAGAAAGCACGCCTATAGGAAATCTTGAATCTGAATAAAAGTAATATTAATTGCTGAACTTGTAACGTTCTGTTCAATTTGGTAACCCTTTTAGTTTGTTTTTTTCTAAAATCAGTAGATATCATTCCTAGTTCTAACCAACCCTTAGACAAAGACATTAAATAATCAATCAGATCGGTTTTAGTCAAGTGCATTTAAGTAAGCCTAATCTAGACTTCACATCAGAAAATATGCATTGAACCAGTCCGCTTGTCGCTTTATTTATTTAAGACCAAATCAGTACGTGTAAGACATGCTAGACTTTATGATTTTTTGCTGATTTATGAAGGCATATTTGAGCCTTGTTTGTTGTCTGTTTCCCTTATATTTTCACTACATGTTTTTGGTTGATGCCTTAGCATTTTGTCCTTGAAAACTTCTAAAAGACCCAAACTCATGTCCCTTTTGGATTAGTAGTTCATTTGCCTTCGGGGCGGATAGGATCGGGGCAGGTAATAGCATGCAATAAGCAACGATACTATTCCGCGCTTTAATACCACTGTGTAAAAGTTTCCTCGTATTTGCAATACTTGCTTGCCTACTTGTTGTTTGTATTTAAAGTCACAATTGTAGCATGGACGGGAACCACACTAGTGGATCTTAAGGGGTGCCTAACACCTTCCCCTCAAGATAATTTTTAGCCTACCCAAACTTTGGTTTTCCATCTCAAATTCTTTCTTAAAATGTCCTAATGCACTATAATCATTAGGTGGCAACTCTCCAAATCCAAAACCCAATTCTCAAACGGGAATAGAGTTGTCTCTCCTAAATGTCGCAAAACCGATTTTGTGAGAAAATGGGGCATCGACAATTGTACGATAGATTTTTTTTCTTTTGCATTCACGGTTATGACGGAAACTTGCTCATCAATGTAATCATCCAAATCAAGTGGGTCAACTAATACTGTGACTTGACCATTCTCATATTGCTTTGGGGGAATTTGCATATTTCCATATTCGATCAATTGCCAGACTTTGATATCATATGACATGGTATATGTTTCCATACGCACTTCCCAATGAGAAAAATATTATCCGTTGAAGTATGGCGGTCGTATTTTAAAAGTTATTTCTTAATGTAATGCACCAACGACTGTTTCGCTCCCTTGGTCTTTTTCTTACTAGATGTTAAGCAAAGTTTGTGAGCCATGCTCCGATACCAATTAAAAGTACAAGAGGCGTGGGGAGGGGGGGTAAATTGCGGTCTATTAAAATTTTATTGATTAATTGTAAGCTTAGTTGATAAAGTTTTACGTAGCAAATATGTAAAGCAGAGATTAATGAAATTAATAGAAAGCTAAATGAGACACATAAATGTTTATACTAGTTCAGTATCAGTGTAGTACTTACGTCTAGTTTCCTTGGGTCACAAGGGTTCTCTCCGATCTTGGTAAGAATTACAATAGTGATGGTTTTAGTTTGTTCACCACCAATGATGACGAACAATAATTTATAGATGTTGAAATACCTCTCTTATGCATTCTAACTCTTCCTATCTTTCGTGCACATCTAAATTCAGGAATATAGTTTTTGTGCCAAGAACTAGAGAGACTTCGAAGATAGTGTTTGTAGTTGCGTGAGCCTTTGTGATGACCCAAAGGGTCATCACCTATTTCCTCTCTTTTCCGCGCTTCCGAGGACTGTAAAACCTCACTTTTAGTCACCTTGATTTACGTGTGCAGTCCGGGCGTGTAGCCGGTAAGCTTAATATGAATTATGTATAAAAATTGATGAACTTTTATATTAATATGACTAAAGTTGACTTTGGTCAACATTTGAGATAAACGGACCCGGACCCATGATTGAACGGTCCCGGAGGGTCTGTAGAAAAGTATGGGACTCGGGTGTACGCCCGAAATCGAAATCCGAGGTTCCGAGCTTGAGAAATAAATTTTTAAAAGAAATTGTTTTTCTGATTTGAAATAAAAATGGATAAGAAAGTATTGGTATCAGGCGCGTATTTTTGTTGCGGTGCCTGGTACAGGTCTTATATGTGGTTTAAGTGCTTCAGGTGAAATTTGGTCGAAATCGGATGTCATTTGACGTGCTTCGGACCTAAATATCAAAAAATGAAAGCTTAAGAAGTTTGATAAAAAGTGATGATTTTGAGGTTTCATTCCTCTTTTTTGATGTTATTTTGGTAATTTGATCACGCAGTTAAGTTGGTACGACGTGGTTGAGTTAGTATGTGTGCTTGGTTAGGAGCCCCGAGGGCTCGGGAGTGTTTTCGGAGGAGTTTAGGATGGTTTTGACACAGAAAAATGCAAAAAAGTTTCAGCTCGCGTTCGGATACCCTTCGGCTCCCTTTTCTTCGTTTTCATGGAACAGTCCTCGCTTTCGCATAGTTTCAATCCCTTCTCCGTCGAGTTCTCGTCTCCTCTTACACGTTGACCATCCCAGGACACCATCCCCCTTTCCTTCAACGCATTCACGTACCACTCACGCGTTCGCGTAGAGCAGGCCTTGGACCCCGTTATTTTTACTCTTCGCTTTCACATCACTCCCTCGTGAATGCAATGCCTTCTGCCCCTATTCTTTGCGAACACGACCTCTATGTCGCGAATGCATAGGGCATTTTCGCACAGTAATTTTTGTTAAGTTTCAGAAATAATACATACGGGTTTAGTCCAAAATTTTCACGAGCTCTCTTCTTCCCCAAGCTCTAGGAGTCCATTGAAGCCCATTCTTCATGACCATTTGGGTTAGTAACTTCCCACTTATTTCCTTCATTTTCTTTCATTTAATCGTGAATTCCTAAACTTAAATCACATAGATTAGGGTGGAAATTGGGGAAAATGGGTAGAATTAGGGATTTTTAATTTTTTTTAATTTAGACCTCATTTTAAGGCCGAATTTGAAATAAATTATATATTCGGCCTTGTGGGGGAGTGGGTGATATGAAATTGGTTCGAACCTGGGGTTTTGACCAAGCGGGAACGGGGTCAATTTTGGAATATTTGGAAGAAAGGTTGGGAATCTATATTTAGGCATTGGGTTAGATTTTTATAGCTATTATTGACATTATAAAATCGTAGTTCATAGATTTGATTGAGTTGTGGCCAAATTCGAGGGGTAAAGTTGTAATAGAAGCTTGAGTTGAGTCTGGAGCATTCGAGGTAAGTGTTTGGTCTAACTTTTGTCTGAGCGAATATAAGTAATGTCTTATTTGCTAATTGCTATTTGTTGAGTATAGTGTATAGGCATGGTAACGAGTATCTATACTCTGGTGTTGAGCATGTCTGTGAGTCCTAAATTGCTAATTTATCGAATTCTTAATTGGTTTTTATGAGGACTTGGTTGGAAATCACTAACACTGGGCCAATAATGGTTGAGACTGAGTATTGATTTAATTATGTTAAGTAGAAATTGAATAAGTTTGGTTATAGCTGGATCTCCCTTGCTGGGATAGTGTCACGACCCGGATTTTTCCCCAATATCGGGATCGTGATGGCGCCTACTCGTAGTAGCTAGGAAAGCCACTGTATTCATACTATCCTGTTTTTAACACAATTTTTTTATTAAATAAATGTGGAATACTTTATCAAATAGAAATAACTAATTGCAAAGTGAAAATCATACTGAAATCCTCTACCCAAGACGTGGAGTCACCAACTCACGAACTACTATGGAATACTACACATAAAAGTCTGAAGGAAATATAACATAATTCTGTTTGTCTCGGAACAAAGAGACTACGACTAATAACATAAATAAAGAGAGAGACGCCGGGCCTGCGGACGTCTGCAAGCTACCTCGGTCTCAAATGTGATCAACTCTCACGCAATCAATTTAATGCTGCTGCTGCTGCTCTTGATCGTAACCTGGACCTGTGCAAAAACGCACAGAAGTGTAGCATCAGCACAACCGACCCCATGTGCTGGTAAGTGCCTCGCCTATCCCGGCGAAGTAGTGACAAGCCTAGGACCAGACACTCACATAAACCTGTGCAATTCAATATATATATATGTGTACCCCAAAATAACAAGAAATAATCAAGTATTAACACAATAAAGAATACCTTAATGAATTCAACAATTAAACACAGTTAATAATTTCACAAGGAAAAACAAAGTATAATGTAAACACAAGTAGTATCACTTCAAGAAATAGTAAGCAGTTGCACGGCATCACCCTTCGTGCTTTTACTCTCATCCTCACATCCATAGTACGGCATGATCCTTCGTACATGGTTCAATAACAGGGCACGGCATGATCCTTCGTGCATAATCAATAATAGGGCACGGCATGATCCTTCGTGCATAATCAATAATAGGGCACGGCATGATCCTTCGTGCATAATCAATAATAGGGCACGGCATGATCCTTCGTGCATAATCAATAAATAAACATGGCACGGCATGATCCTTCGTGCATAATCAATAATAAACATGGCACGGCATTAACCTTCGTGCATAAATAAATAAATCAAGGCACGGCATTACCCTTCGTACATTATCACTCTTCCTCACCCAAATAACAATCACAGTTAAGGGCAAAGAAAGAAACAATAATTCATAAACCGTCCCATCAAGGGCAATCAATACTTATCTTCACAACAAGTCCCAACAAGGGAGAACAATAACAATTCATCTGTAATATATATCAAAATAATCATTTTCCCAACGACTCACGGTCATACTAGACGCCGGTGTATGGATGCTCGTCACCACAGCCCATACACCGCACTCGATCACATAACACATAACACATAATCCTATTCCCTCAAGCTAGGATAGAACAAACACTTACCTCGAATGCTTATGAACAGTTCAATCCGTGGAAATGTCTTTCCTTTCAATTTGGCTCCAATCCAACCGTATCTATACACAATTGATTTAATATCATCAATTCTACTCCATAAACTAATTCTTAATACCAAATACAACTTTTACAACATTCTGCCATGAATAGTGAATTTCAACCCCGGCCCACATGGTCGGAATTCGGGGTTAGGACCAAAATCCGGTTACCCATTCCCCCACGAGTTCATATATATAATTTGTTTCAAAATCGGACCACAATTCGAGGTCCAATTCCCCAATTTATAAAAAACCCTATTTTCTAACAAAAACAAGAATTTTACCATGAAAATCTTTGATTTCTTATGAAAAACATGTTTAATGATATTAGGAATTGAAAGAATTAAGTAAAAAGTGACTTACAATCGTTTTGATGAAGAAGAAATCCTTGAAGAATCGCAAATGGGTGTTTTGGTTTTGTAAAATGTGAAGAAATGACTGAAATTCGTGTTTTTCAGGTCTCTGTGTTCGCATTTGCGAACATGGGTTCGCAATTGCGAACCCCGACCAATTTCTGGAGTTTGAAAAATAAGCTAAGGGTGGGAAGTTCGCATTTGCGAACATTTGTTCGCATTTGCGAACCGTTAGCATTTGCGAACACATGCTGTATAAGGCAGTGTTCGCATTTGCGAACAATGGTTCGCATTTGCGAACCAAGGCATAATGGGGAATGTTCGCATTTGCGAACATTTGTTCGCATTTGCGAACATAGGCTGGCACCTGGGGACCTTCGCAAATGCGAACAATTGTTCGCATTTGCGAACAAGGCTGAGCCAAAGGGGGCTTCGCATTTGCGATGAATGTTCGCATTTGCGAGCCTGTCCCCTTCGCAATTGCGAGAAATACTTCGCAATTGCGAAGCCAACAGCTGGGTGAAAAACCAGCAGTTCAAAAATTCAGAGTTTCATCCAACGGCCTATCAAATCTTTACCCGAGCCCCCGGGCTCCAAACCAAACATGTACACAACCTCAAAAACACATTATGGACTTGTTCGTGCGATCATATCGCCAATATCACTTCGTTTTAATCAAATCAAGCCTCAAACTCATGATTTTCATACTTTTGATTTTCAAAACTTCTTAACATTGGAACTCAAGGTCCAAAACATCTCAAACGACATCCAAATGTCACCAAACTTTACAGAAATCACATATATAATATTTAAGACTTGTACCGGGTGTCGGAACCAAAATACGAGCCCGATACCAAGGTCAATTAATTTATTTCCTTTAGTAATTGCATCAAAAACAATTTCACATAAAAATTCATAACCTGGGCTCTAGGCCTCAGAATTCGACTCCGGACACATGTCCAAGTCCCATATTTTCCTACGGACCTCCCGGGACCATCCAAATCTCGGGTCCGGATTCGTTTACCAAAAACGTTGACCGAAGTCAACCATATCAATATTAATATCATTTTTATCCAAATTTCTCATAGAATTCATATTTTCTATCATAAAATCTTTTCGGCTACATGCTCGGATCGTGCACGTAAATCGAGGCAACATAGAATGAGGTTTTCAAGGCCTCAGAAGCTCGAAGTGATTAATTAAATAAGTGAAGACCCTTTGGGTCGTCACAATCTCCACCTCTAAAACAACCGTTCGTCCTCGAACGGACAAAAGAAAGAATTACCTGAGTCAGGAAACAAGTGTGGGTAGCGGCTCTGCATATCAGACTCGGACTCCCAGGTCGATGCCTCAGGAGGCTGACCTCTCCACTGAACACGCACAGAAGGATAACTCTTCGACCTCAACTGTCGAACCCGCCGGTCTAGAATAGCCACCGGCTCCTCCTCGTAAGATAGATCATTGTCCAATTGGACAGTACTGAAGTCTAACACATGTGTGGGATCGCCGTGGTATCTCCGAAGCATAGATACATGAAAAACTGGATGCACGGCCGATAAGCTAGGCGGCAAAGCTAATCTGTAAGCCACCCCTCCCACTCTGTCTAGAATCTCAAATGGGCCAATATACCTAGGGCTGAGCTTGTCCTTCTTCCCAAACCTCATCACGCCCTTCATAGGCGACACTCGGAGCAATACTCGTTCACCAACCATGAAATCTACATCTCGAACCTTACGATCCGCATAAGTCTTTTACCTAGACCGAGCTGAACGCAATCTCTCATGAATAGTCTTGACCTTATCTAAGGCCTCCTGAACTAAGTCTGTACCCAACAACCGAGCCTCTCCCGGTTCAAACCATCCAACCGGTGATCGACATCGCCTACCATACAATGCCTCATACGGAGCCATCTGGATGCTAGACTGGTAACTGTTATTGTAGGCGAACTCTGCTAATGGCAGAAACCGGTCCCACGAGCCTCCGAAATCAATAACACAGGCTCGAAGCATGTCCTCTAGAATCTGAATAGTCCTTTCGGACTGGCCATCCGTCTGAGGATGAAATGCTGTACTCAACTGAACCTGGGTGCCTAATTCCTGCTGAACCGCTCTCCAGAACCGCGAGGTAAACTGCGTTCCTCGATCAGAGATAATAGATACCGGCACCCCATGGAGATGAACAATCTCCCTAATGTAAACCTCCGCTAACCTCTCCGACGAGTAGGAGACAGATATACTGGAATAAAGTGTGCTGATTTGGTCAATCTATCAACAATGACCCAAATAGCATCAAATTTCCTCCGAGTCAAAGGAAGTCCAGTAACGAAGTCCATAGTGATCCGCTCCCATTTCCACTCGGGAATTTCAATCCTCTGGAATACACCACCAGGTCTCTGGTGCTCATATTTCACCTACTGACAATTTAGACACCGAGCGACATACGCAACGATATCTTTCTTCATTCCGTGCCACCAATAGTGTTGTCGTAAGTCCTGGTACATCTTCGCGATGCCTGGGTGAATAGAATACCGCGAACTGTGGGCCTCTGCTAAGATCAACTCTCGAATTCCTTCGACATTGGGTACACAAACTCTACCCTGCAATTTTAATACCCCATCATCATCTAGGTTTACCTGTGTGGCACCTCCCCGCTGTACTGTATCTCTCAACTCACGCAAATGAGGATCATCAAATTGCTTCTCACGGATACGCTCTAATAAGGAAGAACGAGCGACCGTGCAGGCTAACACTCTGCTAGGCTTAGAAATGTCTAATCTCACGAACCGGTTGGCTAAGGCCTGGACATCTAGAGCTAATGGTCTCTGATTGACCGGAATATATGCAAGACTACCCATGCTGGCATACTTTCTACTCAATGCATCGGCCACCACATTGGCCTTACCCGGGTGATATAATATAGTAACATCATAGTCTTTTAGCAACTCTAACCATCTCCGCTGTCGTAGATTCAACTCCTTCGTTTTGAACAAGTACCGTAGGCTTTTGTGATCGGTGTACACCTCACATGTCACACCATATAGATAATGCCTCCAGATCTTTAAGGCAAACGAAAACAGTCAACTCAAGATCATGAACTGGATAATTCTTCTCATGTATCTTTAATCGCCTCGAAGCATAAGCGATAACCTTACCATCCCGCATCAATACCGCTCCAAGCCCCGTACGAGATGCGTCACAATAAACCGTGTAAGGCCCTGCACCTGTAGGTAGTACCAACACCGGTGCGGTGGTCAAGGCCGTCTCGAGCTTCGAAAGCTCGCCTCACACCTCCTCGACCACCGAAACCGGACACCCTTCGGGTCAACCCGGTCATCGGGGTCGCAATAGAAGAAAATCCCTCTACAAATCGACGCGTAGTAACCTACTAATCCCAAGAAACTCCGGATCTCGCTCACCGAAGCTGGTCGAGGCCAATTCTAGATCGCCTCAATCTTCTTTGGGTCTACTCGAATACCTTCCACTAATACAATGTGACCCGGAAATGCTACCGAACTCGACCGAACTCACATTTAGAAAATTTGGCATATAGCCGATTATCTTTCAGAGTCTGAAGAACCACTCTGAGGTGTCGCTCGTGCTCTTCCTGGCTGCGGGAGTACACCAGGATGTCATCTATGAAGACTATCACGAACGGATCTAAGTAAGGCCTGAATACCCGATTCATCAAATCCATGAATGATGCTGGGCCATTGGTCAACCCGAAGGACATGACCAAGAACTCATAATGCCCATATCTAGAGCGAAAGGCTGTCTTAGGAATGTCAGCCGCCCCGATCTTCAGTTGATGGTAGCCTGACCTCAAGTCTATCTTAGAGAATACCCTCACTCCCTGGAGCTGGTCAAACAAATCATCAATCCTCGGCAGTGGATATTTATTTTTGATATTCACCTTGTTTAACTGCCGGTAATCAATACACATCCGCATCGAGCCATCCTTCTTCTTTACAAATAACACAGGTGCTCCCCAGGGGGAAATACTGGGCCTGATAAAGCCCTTCTCAAGAAGGTCCTGCAACTGATGTTTCAACTCTTTTAGTTCCGGCGGGGCCATACGATAGGGTGGAATAGAGATGGGTTGAGTACCCGGTGCCAGATCAATACAGAAATCAATATCCCTGTCGGGTGGCATGCCCGGCAGGTCTAAAGGAAAAACCTTAGGAAACTCCCGTGCAATAGGGACTGAATCAATGGAAGGAACTTCTACGCTGGAATCACGAACATAAGACAAATAAGCTAGACACCCCTTCTCGACCATACGTCGAGCCTTAACATAAGAAATAACAGTGCGAACGGAGTGGCTTGAGGTACCCTTCCACTCTAATCGGGGTGATTCCGGCAAGGCTAAGGTGACAGTCTTAGCATGACAATCAAGAATAGCATGGTATGGGGACAACCAGTCCATCCCTAATATGACATCAAAATCTACCATATCCAAGAGCAACAGATCAACACGGGTCTCAAGACCCCCAAATATAACTACGCACGAACGATGCACCCGATCGATTACAATAGAGTCACCCACTGGCGTAGCCACATAAACTGGAATATCCAGAGCATAGCTGGGCACAGCCAAATACGGTGCGAAGTAGGAAGACACATAGGAATATGTAGATCCAGGGTCAAATAATACCGAAGCACCTCTGCCACACACAAGAATAGTACCTGTAATCACAGCATCTGATGCCTCTGCCTCTGGCCTGGCTGGTAAAGCATAGAATCGGGGATCTGCACCTCCCCTCTAAGCTGCGTCTCTAGGACGACCATCAACCGGCTGACCTCTACCTCTCGCTGGACGGTCTCCACCTCTACGGTCTCGACCTCCACCTCTATAATCTCTACCCCCGCCTCTGGCTGGCTGGGCAGGCTGAGGGTCAGCTGGGGCCTGAATCATAGGACGAGGACCTCGCTGCTGAGAGTTGCCCGCTGCTATAGGGCAATTCCTGATAAAATGACCTGGGTCACCACAACCGTAGCAGCTCTTGGACTGATAGGGCTGCTGGCCCTGACGACCCGTATGGCCTCCACGAACACTCTAAAGAGGCTGAGCATTAATAGGATACTGGTCTGAATAATGCCCCCGAGAACCACGATCACCTGATCCACCCTATGAAGCCTGAAGGGCGGAATGAAAAGGCCTGGAGGACTGGCCTCTATCAAAGGATTCTCTGCTACCAGAGGAAGAACCACCAAACCTGCCTGAATGACGAGGCCTCTTATCTGAAGAATAACCGCCTTCCCTAGCAAGAGCCATCTCAACTCTGCGTGCTGCATTGGCTGCCTCCTGAAATGATATGTCACTCCCCACGCCCATAGCCATCTGGAGTCTAATCGGATGATTAAGCCCATCTATAAACTTGCGGACCCTCTCCCGCTCGGTGGGAAGTATCACTACTGCATGACGAGCCAAGTCGATAAATCTCGTCTCATACTGTGTAACTGTCATAGTGCCCTGATGGAGGCGCTCAAACTGCCTCCGAAGTACATCCCTCCGAGTAGCAGGGAGAAACTTCTCCATAAATAGTTCCGCAAACTGGTCCCATGATAAAGCTGGGGACCCTGCTGGTCGAGTCAGGCAATAATCTCTCCACCAAGTCTTGGCGGATCCTGCAAGTCTGAAGGTACAGAAGTCAACTCCGTTTGTCTCCACGATCCCCATAGTCTTGAGAATCTCATGGCAACTAAATAAGAAGTCCTGAGGATCCTCTGATGCGGCTCCACCGAATGTAGTGGTAAATAGCTTGGAGAACCGATCAAGCCTCCATAACGAATCGAAAGTCATGGCCGCTCCATCGCCGGCATAAGCTGTGGTACCTGACTGAGTGGCCACAGCTGGCTGAATTACTGGTGCCTGAGGCTGAGGAGCTACTGGCTCCGGAGTATGAGCAATAGGAGTCTGGGCCCCTCCTCCAGCCTGAGAAGTAGCCGGGGCAACTGATAATAAACCCGCTCTGGCAATGCTGTCCATGAATCCCGCTATTCTGATCAAGGCATCCCGAAGATCTGGGGTAATTAAAGCCTCTCCTGGGACCTGAGCTGGGCCCACTGGAGCTGCTGGAACCGGAACCTCCTCGTCAATCTCAATATGAGGCTCCACCTCTGGAGTAGCTTCCTGGGGCTGAGCTCTACCCCTACCACGGCCTCTGATACTGCCTTGGCCCCTGCCCCTCACGGGAGCTGCCTCGGGCTCGGGCCGCTGGTCAGCAGACGAAGAAGTGCGTGTCCTCACCATCTGCGAAAGGACAGATAGAAATTCCAATCAGTAATTGAGGAACAAGTCGCACGACAAGAAAGAACAAATGAGAGACTCTTTCCTAACTCAATAGACTCTGGAGGACAAGTACGGACGTCTCCGTACCTACCTCTCAAACTCTACTAAGCTTGTTCGTGAGTGGTGAGACCTATGTAACCTAGAGCTCTGATACCAACTTGTCACGACCCGGATTTTCCCCCAACATCGGGATCGTGATGGCGCCTACTCGTAGTAGCTAGGCAAGCCACTGTATTCATACTATCCTGTTTTTAACACAATTTTTTTATTAAATAAATGTGGAATACTTTATCAAATAGAAATAACTGATTGCAAAGTGAAAATCATACTGAAATCCTCTACCCAAGACGTGGAGTCACCAACTCACGAACTACTATGGAATACTACACATAAAAGTCTGAAGGAAATATAACATAATTCCGTTTGTCTCGGAACAAAGAGACTACAGATAATAACATAATTAAAGAGAGAGACGCCGGGCCTGCGGACGTCTGCAAGCTACCTCGGTCTCAAATGTGATCAACTCCCACGCAATCAATTTACTGCTGCTGCTGCTGCTCTTGATCGTAACCTGGACCTGTGCAAAAACGCACAGAAGTGTAGCATCAGCACAACCGACCCCATGTGTTGGTAAGTGCCTGGCCTATCCCGGCGAAGTAGTGACAAGCCTAGGACCAGACACTCACATAAACCTGTGCAATTCAATATATATATATGTGTACCCCAAAATAACAAGAAATAATCAAGTATTAACACAATAAAGAATACCTTAATGAATTCAACAATTAATCACAGTTAATAATTTCACAAGGAAAAACAAAGTATAATGTAAACACAAGTAGTATCACTTCAAGAAATAGTAAGCAGTTGCACGGCATCACCCTTCGTGCTTTTACTCTCATCCTCACATCCATAGTACGGCATGATCCTTCGTACATGGTTCAATAACAGGGCACGGCATGATCCTTCGTGCATAATCAATAATAGGGCACGGCATGATCCTTCGTGCATAATCAATAATAGGGCACGGCATGATCCTTCGTGCATAATCAATAATAGGGCACGGCATGATCCTTCGTGCATAATCAATAAATAAACATGGCACGGCATGATCCTTCGTGCATAATCAATAAATAAACATGGCACGGCATTAACCTTCGTGCATAAATAAATAAACATGGCACGGAATTACCCTTCGTGCATTATCACTCTTCCTCACCCAAATAACAATCACAGTTAAGGGCAAAGAAAGAAACAGTAATTCATAAACCGTCCCATCAAGGGCAATCAATATTTATCTTCACAACAAGTCCCAACAAGGGAGAACAATAACAATTCATCTGTAATATATATCAAAATAATCATTTTCCCAACG
Source organism: Nicotiana noctiflora (assembly GCA_032618575.1). Taxonomy (NCBI): domain Eukaryota; kingdom Viridiplantae; phylum Streptophyta; class Magnoliopsida; order Solanales; family Solanaceae; genus Nicotiana; species Nicotiana noctiflora. The sequence continues at coordinate 82,672 of JASVEL010001869.1, read as the reverse complement.
ACTCACGGTCATACTAGACGCCAGTGTATGGATGCTCGTCACCACAACTCATACACCGCACTCGATCACATAACACATAACACATAATCCTATTCCCTCAAGCTAGGATAGAACAAACACTTACTTCGAATGCTTATGAACAATTCAATCCGTGGAAATGTCTTTCCTTTCAATTTGGCTCCAATCCAACCGTATCTATACACAATTGATTTAATATCATCAATTCTACTCCACAAACTAATTCTTAATACCAAATACAACTTTTACAACATTCTCCATGAATAGTGAATTTCAACCCCGGGCCCACATGGTCGGAATTCGGGGTTAGGACCAAAATCCGGTTACCCATTCCCCCACGAGTTCATATATATAATATGTTTCAAAATCGGACCTCAATTCGAGGTCCAATTTCCCAATTTATGAAAAACCCTATTTTCTAACAAAAACAAGAATTTTACCATGAAAATCTTTGATTTCTTATGAAAAACATGTTTAATGATATTAGGAATTGAAAGAATTAAGTAAAAAGTGACTTACAATCGTTTTGATGAAGAAGAAATCCTTGAAGAATCGCAAATGGGTGTTTTGGTTTTGTAAAATGTGAAGAAATGACTGAAATTCGTGTTTTTCAGGTCTCTGTGTTCGCATTTGCGAACATGGGTTCGCAATTGCGAACCCCGACCAATTTCTGGAGTTTGAAAAATAAGCTAAGGGTGGGAAGTTCGCATTTGCGAACATTTGTTCGCATTTGCGAACTAATGTTCGCATTTGCGAACACATGCTGTATAAGGCAGTGTTCGCATTTGCGAACAATGGTTCGCATTTGCGAACCAAGGCATAATGGGAAATGTTCGCATTTGCGAACTTTTGTTCGCATTTGCGAACATAGGCTGGCACCGGGGACCTTCGCAAATGCGAACAATTGTTCGCATTTGCGAACAAGGCTGGGCCAAAGGGGGCTTCGCATTTGCGATGAATGTTCGCATTTGCGAGCCTGTCCCCCTTCGCAATTGCGAGAAAACTTCGCAATTGCGAAGCCAACAACTGGGTGAAAAACCAGCAGTTCAAAAATTCAGAGTTTCATCCAACGGCCTATCAAATCTTTACCCGAGCCCCCGGGCTCCAAACCAAACATGTACACAACCTCAAAAACACATTATGGACTTGTTCGTGCGATCATATCGCCAATATCACTTCGTTTTAATCAAATCAAGCCTCAAACTCATGATTTTCATACTTTTGATTTTCAAAACTTCTTAACATTGGAACTCAAGGTCCAAAACATCTCAAACGACATCCAAATGTCACCAAACTTTACAGAAATCACATATATAATATTTAAGACTTGTACCGGGCGTCTGAACCAAAATACGAGCCCGATACCAAGGTCAATTAATTTATTTCCTTTAATAATTGCATCAAAAACAATTTCACATAAAAATTCATAACTTGGGCTCTAGGCCTCAGGAATTCGACTCCGGACACATGTCCAAGTCCCATATTTTCCTACGGACCTCCCGGGACCATCCAAATCTCGGGTCCGGATTCGTTTACCAAAAATGTTGACCGAAGTCAACCATATCAATATTAATATCATTTTTATCCAAATTTCTCATAGAATTCATATTTTCTATCATAAAATCTTTTCGGCTACATGCTCGGATCGTGCACGTAAATCGAGGCAACATAGAATGAGGTTTTCAAGGCCTCAGAAGCTCGAAATGATTAATTAAATAAGTGAAGACCCTTTGGGTCGTCACAGATAGTTGAATTGATATCATGTTCCCTTGCCGGGCAACTTATTGTATTGTCTTGATCCCTTGACGGGAATTTACTATGTTACCTTACACCCTTGTCGAGATTTCTCTATGATATTGTATTGAAAGGAAATGGGAGCGTGTGGTACGCCTACCACGTAGTATTATGAAATGGGAATGTATGGTACGCCTACCACAAAATGTTATGAAATGGAAACGTGTGGCATGCCTACCATGTAGTATTATGAAATAGGATCGTGTGGTACACCTAGCACGTGATATGAGGAAATGGGATGGTGTTGCAAGCCTGCAATGAGAGGAAATTGAAACAAGTGAAAGTGGTTTGTTCTCCCTTATTCTGTGTTAGAAGAAATCAGACATAGTTTATTTTGTTTTTCCTGATATTATGTTTTATCTGCTACCCCATAAGCATGTTCTCCCTCCCAGCTTTAATTGTTTACTTTCCACTATTATTTCGTTGTACTTGTATATATATCTGCATAGGCTTGTTTGTTAGTCTACTCTAGCCTCGTCATTACTTTTTCGGGGTTAGGTCAGGCACTTACCAGCACATGGGGTCGGTTGTGCTGATGCTACACTATGTGCATCTTTTTGCACAGATAAGAGTGCCGGAACAGTATCTTTTGAACAATAGTAGTTGATTGGGAGCTGACTTCAGTCTTGGGACATTCGAGGTAGCCTTTCTGACGTCTACAGACCCGGAGTCCCTTTCTATTTTATTCAGTTTGTTATCACTTTTACCGAAGTAGACATTTTATTATTTCATTCAGATCTTGTATTTAATATTCTCTAGACGTTCGTGAGTATTGTGACACCAGTCATGGGTAAGGGATTTTTTTAAACGTACGCATTTCTTTTGTTCATTATATTTGAGACTTCCGATTTATCATATTATGATTTGTTTTAATTAAATGGAAGATAATTGTTAAAAGAAGTAAATTAAGTTACCTTGCTTAGCTCCTATTAGTAGGCGTCGTTACGACTCCCGAGGGTGGGAAATTTCGGGTTGTGACCAGTTGGTATCAGAGAATTAGTCTTTTATTGCACCACCATTACCTATCAGTGCACCACCACTTTGTTATTCCCAGTGGCCGAGGTTGGTTTCATGTTTGGAAACACGAGGCACATTTCCAAGTATTGACCTCGAGCTTCTGACAGCTCTCAGCATCAGAGTTCTCGTGCTGTGATTAGGGCACCAGAGGTTCCATAGGGTAGAGGCTATAGAGATCATAGAGGTAGAGATCAGACTACCAGGGGTAAAGGCCAGCCAGTAGTCGATCGTCGCAGAGATATTATTTAAGGAGGTGAGGCCCAGCCCCGGTGTTATGCTCTTCTACCCAGGCCAGAGGCTGCGTGTTCAGATGCAGTTATTACAGGTACTATTCTGGTCTTTGATAGAGGTGGTTTAGTACTGTTTGACCCTGGGTCTACATATTTGTATGTGTTGTCCTATTTTGCAACGTACTTGGTCATGCCTAGTGATACTTTAAGTATTCCTATTTATGTATCTACACCGGTGGGTGATTCTATAGTGGTCGAGCGAGTGCATCGTTCCTATGTGGTAGTGTTTGGGGGTATTGAGACCTATGTTGATTTGTTGCTCTTAGACATGGTAGATTTCGACATTATATTAGGGATAGATTAGTTATCCCCGTATCATGCAATATTGGATTGTCATACCAAGTCAGTGACCTTGGCTTTGCAAGACTTTCCTTGATTGGAGTGGAGAGGGACCCCGGATCATGCCACCCGCAGGGTTATATCATAGGTGAAGGCTCGACGCATGGTCGAGAAGGGGTATTTAGCTTATTTGGCGTATGTTCGCGACTCCAGCATAGGGGTCCCTTCTATTTATTCTGTTCCTATTGTTAGGGATTTCCCTGAGGTTTTCCCTTCAAACCTGTCGGGTATGCCACCCAATAGGGATATTGATTTCTGTATTGATTTGGCTCCTAGCAGGAAGCCCATTTCTATCTTGCTGTATTGCATGGTCCTGTCAAAGTTGAAAGAGTTAAAGGATCAGTTGCAGGATTTGCTCGAGAAGGGTTTCATTAGACCCAGTGTCTCACCTTGGGGTGCCCCGGTGTTATTTGTGAATAAAAAGGATAGTTCGATGAGGATGTGCATTGATTATCGGTAATTGAACAAAGTGATGATAAATAGCAAGTATCCATGTCACGACCCCAAATCTGGTCGTGATGGCGCCCAGCACATTGCTAAGCCAGCCTGACCAATCAATATAAGCAACGGAGCTAGAAGCTCTCTTTAGCCCATTTAAGCGTATTAATATATGAAACAATAATAATACTTATACCAACAGCGGGGAAACCAAGTCCCAAAATATACTAACTCCCATAGACCCAAGGGTCAAGAGTCATGAGCCTCTACTGAACATGAGTGTATAAAGGTTTACAAGATACCAAGTGCGGAAAGAAATGTCAATACAAAATCAAAAGACAGGAGGAAGGAATATCGGGTCCTGCGAACTCTGCAGCTACCTCGAATATCCACAAATGTCGCCTCGCACAGCTACTGGGTCACTGCTGAGAGGTACCTGGATCTGCACACAAGGTGCAGGGAGTAAAATGAGTACTGCCAGACTCAGTGGTAATAAACAGGGGTAAGACAGCGCAGATAAGAAATCCGCAATAAAGCACTATGTAAAGCTATAATCAGCTACCCTATCACAGAATCAATATTCACTGTACCTGTACCAACAAATACCAATAAATAGCATAACAGCTAGCAGATGTAGCTAAATGCAATGCAATGCATGATATGACCGCTACGGCGCGTGGCCCGACTCCAATTTTGGGTACCCGTGCTCACTGTGGGGGTTCAGACTCCGGAGGGGCTCCTACAGCCCAAGCACATCTCATAGAGATTTCCTGCGGCGTGCGGTCCGATCCAACATATATCTCGCTGCGGCACGCAGCCCGATCCACTACTAGTCAGCTAATATGCAGATACAGCCTCGCAGGCTCAAAAGTAGTTTTTGAAAACTCTTTTATCATTTTTCAGTTGGAAAACGGTAATATCAAGTTCCAGAGATTGGAATTAGCATAATAACAAAAATAGCTGCGGACTAGTAGTAAACTAGCATGTCTATATGATAAGACAATGATAACGATCCTCGCGGGATCCAATAACCGGCTCACGACCCACATGTATACTCAACCGCCCAAGAAGGGGGTTCAACGGCTCAAGAGTGGCCATTATCACAATATATATATATATATGCAACCATCCGAGAAGGAGGTTCGACGGCTCGAGAATAGCCAATAATACAGTATCAACAGGTCGGACTAATATATATAGTCTCCAGTTCATGATCGACCCCGCACTCTCAAGAGTGTGCGTGTCTCGCCGCTATACAGCGTCACAAAGTGGTATACCGGGGTTTCGAACCCGCTGGTCATCACCCACATCTATTACTCACCTCAATACAACGCGACGACTATTCCGCAATGCCCTTGCCACGAGAATCAAGCTCCGCACGCGTAGAATCTGATCAAATATAGTAGAAATACAACAAATTAGGCCAATGGGACGACACACAATCAATACAACTCAATTTACATCAAAATTCCCAAAGTTGTCAAAACCCGACTTTCGGTACGCTTGCCAAAAAATTACAAAAGTCACATATTCGGAACCCTCATCTCGATACGAGTCTAGGCATATCAATTTTACCAAATTCGGACTCCATTTGCCCATTCAAAACCTTGATTTTCTAAAGTTCAAGCCTAGGGCTAAATCCTCCATAAATTACCCCAAATTCCTCCATTTTCATGATATAATTGCATAATATTACCAATACTAATCATAGTTTAAGTCCATAGTTGATTACCCGATGATTTCCCTTGAGTTTCTCTTCAAAATCGCCCAAATCGCCTCTAAAGCCGAGACCCAAATGTGTGAAATGTTCTGAAATTTTTCTAACTTCTGATACACTTAACTCACAGCGATTTTCGCTTCCGCGGATAAAATTCCGCCCCTGCGGAACCGCTTCTGCGACCTTTTGGTCGCTTCTGCGAACCCAGGCCCTTTTGGCCATTTGCGCACCAGCGATCAAGGGACCGCCCCTGCGCATCCGCTTCTGCGTAAATTAGTCCGCTTCTGCGGAATGATCCGCTTCTGCGACCAAGAGTCCGCTTCGGCGGACTCGCCTCCGCGATCAATCACCCGCTTCTGCGGACCTCCCCATCGCGCCTCAGGTCCCGCTTCTGTGGTCTCCTCTACGCTCCTACGACGCCGCTTCAGCGGAAAGATTTCTGCTTCTGCGAAGCCAAGTGCTCCTGCGCCACCCTCGTCCGCTCCCGCGGACTCGCTCCCGCGCCCCCATTTCCGCAGGAGCGAAAACAACAGAACCAGAGTCAAAAGTCTGCAATTTTCCACATTTTTCTCCCGTTTAACCATCCGAAAACACCCCGAGGCCCCCGGGACCTCATCCAAACACACCAACACATCTTAACACCTTATTCGAACTTGCTCCAATCCTCAAAACACGTCTAATAACACCAAAACCCATAATTCACATCAAATTCAAGCCTAAATTCCTTAAAATATTCCGAATTACACATTCAATCAAAAACCCGACCAAACGACGTCCGAATGACCTGAAATTTTGCAGGCACATCCAAAATCACCTAACGGAAGCTACTGCCACTGTCGGAATCCCATTCCGACCCCTGGATCAAAATCTCACCTACCGTTCGGATTTCGCCAAAATTCAACCTTAGCCAATTCAAGCCTATTTCTACACCGGGCCTCCAAATTCAATTCCGATCGCTCCCCTAAGTCACAAATCACCTCCCGAAACTAACCGAAACATCAGAATTCGATTCCGAGCCCTCTATCTAAATAGTCAACTCCGGGTTGACTTTCCTTATTCAAGTTTCCTTCAAAAAGGCTATATGCCTCATTTTCAATCCAATTCACTCCTAACTCACCCGATAGACTCTAACACTGATATAAAATCGTAAAACATGTTTTTACAACATAACGGGGTGGTAATTCCCGTGACGACGGGCCGGGTCGTCACATTCTCCCCTCTTAAGCAAACGCTCGTCCTCGAGCGGGTCAAGAAACATACCTGAAGTCTCAAACAAGTGAGGATATCTGCTCCGCATCTCCCGCTCGACCTCCCAAGTGGCCTCCTCCACGGGTCGACCTCTCCACGAAACCTTAACTGATGCAATCTCCTTAGACCTCAATTTTCTCACCTGACGTCCCAAAATGGCAATAGGCTCCACATCATAGGATAGATCACCATCAAGCTAAATGGTGCTGAAATCTAATACATGAGACGGATCTCCAATGTACTTCCGGAGCATAGACACATGGAATACTGGATGAACGCTGGATAAGCTGGGCGGCAAGGCCAACTCATATGCCACCTCTCCAACTCTCCTAAGTATCTCAAAAGGACCAATGTACCTGGGACTCAACTTTCCTTTCTTCCTAAACCTCATGACACCCTTCATGGGTGAAATCTTCAACAATACTCTGTCACCAACCATGAAAGACAACTCTCGAACTCTACGGTCTGCATAACGCTTCTGGCGAGACTGTGCTATACGAAGCCTCTCCTGGATCAACTTTGCTCTATCCGGAGCATCCTGAACTAACTCAGTCCCTATCAATCTATCCTCACCAGGCTCAAACCATCCCACGGGGGATCTACACCGTCCTGCCATACAATGCCTCATACGGGGCCATCTGAATACTCGACTGATAACTGTTGTTGTAGGCAAACTCGGCAAGTGGTAGGAACTCATCCCACGAACCACCAAAATCAATCACACAAGCTCGCAACATATCCTCCAAGATCTGAATAGTGCGCTCAGACTGTCCGTCTGTCTGGGGGTGAAATGCTGTACTCAACTCAACCCGTGTACCCATCTCTCGCTGAAATGCTCTCCAAAACCGAGAAGTGAACCGAGTACCCCTGTCGGATATGATAGACACTGGGACTCCATGCAACCGAACAATCTCTCGAATAAAGATCGATGCCAACCGCTCCGATGAGTAGGTAGTACTAACTGGAATGAAGTGAGCTGACTTGGTCAGTCTATCCACAATCACCCATACAGAATCAAACTTCCTCGCCGTCCGAGGGAGTCCAGTAACAAAGTCCATAGTGATCCTCTCCCATTTCCACTCAGGAATAACAATGCGCTGAAATACACCGCCGGGCCTCTGATGCTCGTACTTAACCTGCTGACAGTTGAGGCACCGTGCTACATGTCCGACAATGTCCATTTTCATCTTTCTCCACCAATAGTGATGTTTCAAATCTTGATACATCTTCGCGGCTCCTGGATGGATAGAATACCGCGAGCTATGGGCCTCTTCCAGAATCAACTCACGAAGGCCATCAACATTGGGCACGCATATCCGGCCCTGCATCCTCAATACGCCGTCACTATCAATGGTGACATCTCTAGCATCATCATGCTGAACTCGGTCCCTAAGGACAGCCAAATGTGGATCATCATACTGGCGCTCACGAATACGATCATATAGAGATGACCGAGATACAACACAAGCCAATACCCTGCTGGGCTCCGAAATATCTAACCTCACTAGCCGATTGGCTAGCACCTGAACATCATGAGCAAATGGCCTCTCCTCAGCCGGAATATATGCCAAGCTCCCCATACCGACCGCCTTCCGGCTCAAAGCATCGGCCACCACATTGGCCTTCCCCGGATGATATAATATAGTAATGTCATAATCCTTCAGCAACTCAAGCCATCTCCGCTGTCTCAAAATAAGGTCTTTCTGTTTGAACAAGTGCTGGAGACTACGATGGTCGGTATACACCTCACAAGACACAATGTACAAATAGTGCCTCCAAATCTTCAACGCTTGAACAATGGCGGCTAGCTCCAAGTCATGAACAGGATAGTTCTTCTCATGTGGCTTCAACTGCCGAGAAGCATAAGCAATTACCTTACCTTCGCATCAACACACAACCTATCCCCACTCTCAAGGCATCACAATAAACGGTATATGAACCCGAAGCTGATGGCAATACTAACACTGGAGCTGTGGTCAAAGCTGTCTTGAGCTTCTGAAAGCTCCCCTCGCACTCATCCGACCACACGAATGGTGCACCCTTCTGGGTCAATTTAGTCAATGAAGAAGCAATGGATGAAAATCCCTGAACAAACCGGCAATAATACCCCGCCAAGCCAAGAAAACTCCTGATCTTTGTAGCTGAGGACGGTCTAGGCCAACTCTGCACCGCCTCTATCTTTTTCTGATCAACCTGAATACCATCACGAGACACCACATGTCCCATAAATGCTACGGACTCGAGCCAAAACTCGCACTTGGAGAATTTAGCATATAGCTTCTCCTCTCTCAATCTCTGCAACACAATACTCAAATGTTGAGCATGCTCCTCCTGACTACGGGAGTAGACTAGAATGTCATCAATGAACACAATCACAAATGAATCCAAATAAGGCCCGAACACACTGTTCATCAGATGCATAAATGCTGCTGGGGCGTTGGTCAGCCCAAACGACATCACAAGAAACTCATAATGACCATATCGGGTCCCGAATGCAGTCTTCATAATATCCGAGTCCCTGATCTTCAGCTGATGATAGCCTGAACGAAGATCGATCTTAGAAAACACCCTCGCACCCTGTAACTGATCAAACAAATCATCTATGCGCGGTAGAGGGTACTTATTCTTCACCGTCACTTTGTTCAATTGCCTATAATCAATACACATTCGCATGGAACCATCTTTCTTTTTAACAAATAATACCGGTGCACCCCACGGAGACACACTAGGACGGATGAAACCCTTATCCAGAAGTTCTTGAAGCTGCTCTTTTAGTTCTTTCAACTCAGCTGGTGCCATCCGATAAGGAGGAATGGATATAGGCTGAGTGCCCGGCACCAAGTCAATGCCAAAATCAATATCCCTGTCCGGCGGCATGCCCGGCAGGTCTGAGGGGAATACATCTGAGAAGTCCCTCACAACAGGTACAGAATCAATGCTAGGAGACTCAGCTCCCACATCTCTCACAAAAGCTAAGTACGATAAACACCCTTTTTCAACCATCTTCCGAGCTTTTAGGAACGAAATAACACGGCTAGGGACGAAATCGGTCGAACCCCGCCACTCAATCTGAGAAATACCAGGAATGGCCAACATAACTGTCTTAGCATGACAGTCCAATATAGCATGGTACGGAGACAACCAGTCCATACCCAATATGACATCAAAGTCCACCATACCCAACAATAACAAATCGGACTGGGTCTCCAGACCCCCAATAGATATAACACAGGATCTATATACATGATCCACAACAATCGTATCACCCACGGGGGTGGATACATGAACAGAGTAAATCAAGACTACCACGAGTCGCACCCAAGTGATGTGCAAAGTAAGAGGACACGTATGAATATGTGGACCCCGGATCAAATAGAACAGAGGCATCTCCGTGACGGACAGAAATGATACCCGTAATCACGGCATCGGAGGCAACCGCATCACGCCCGTCGGGAAGTGCATAGAACCGTGCCCGGCCTCCACCGGATCTCTCCTCGCCCCCGGGCCGACACGAAAAGACCGACCTCCACCTCTACTAGACCGAGATGGTCGCCGAAGAGGAGGGCTGATCCCTCTCGCCGAGTCCCGCCCCTACGTAGTCGAGGGCAATGTCTCCTCATGTGGCCAAACTCACCACACTCAAAACATGCACTTGGTGCTGGAGAAGTAAGTGTTGCACTCTGGGCTGGGAGGGCACTAAGTGATGACCGACCCTGCTGAAACCCCTGTCGACCACGACCATAAGAACCTCCGCTCTGCTCTGGGCGGCTCGAATGAGAAGGTCTAGATGAGCGACCTCGGCTCTGCCGGGAATGCCCTCTAGATGGAGCACCGCTGAAACTGCCCGAACCGCGAGGCCTCTTGGCCTCCCGCTCCTCTCTCTCTCGGCGACGATCCGCCTCAATGGAGCGTGCCATATCAGCTACCTGCTCAAACGATGATGACAGAACTCGCTCGCCGGTCATAAGAATACGGATAGAGTAGTTGAGGCCATCAATGAACCTCCTGATCCTCTCCCTATCAGTGGGGATCATCCATGTGGCATGCCTAGCCAACCGAGTGAATCTAAGCTCATACTGGGTCACAGACATGTCGCCCTGAATCAACCACTCGAACCGGCGACGTAGCTCCTCGCGACGAGACCGAGGTACATATTTCTCTAGAAAGAGAGTGAGAATTGCTGCCATGTGAGAGGTGCTGCTCTTGCAGGCCTACGCCTCTTAAACTCCTCCCACCAATCAAATGCGGGACCGGTGAACTGAAATGTAGTAAATGAAACTCCGTTGGACTCAAGAATACCGGCCGTACGCGAGCATCTTCTGACACTTATCCAAGAAACCCCGGGCATCCTCGCCCTCAACACCACTGGAAATGGGGTGGCTGAAGTCTACCAAATCTCTCGAGACGACGCTGGCTTGTCATCGGGCATAACCTCGAACCATATGCTCGGGAGCTGGAGCCGAGTGCAGCTGGAGGAATAACCGGTGCAACCACCGAGCGGGGACCGCCTCGGCGTCTGATGTCCCTGAACAACCGGGTTCGGTGTGCGAGCTGCAGGGGTCCGCCGACCACCCCCTGACCTGAGATGTCGCTACAGTAGCGGTAGCTGAAACTACCCGAGCCAAACCGGAACACACCGATAATATTTGAGCAAGAGTCTCCTGAAGACCGAGAATAGCAATAGATATAGTCTGGCCCTGAACTGGGACTGTTGGAGCTTCAACCACTGGGGGCTGCTCCTAAACTGGTACAACAGGCGGGTCAGCTGGCACTGCCTTAGCCGCCCTACCTCTAACTCTAGCACGACCGCGCCCACGGCCTCTAACAGGTGGCAATGGAGGTCGTCGACCTCGTCCTGATGCTCGCGTTCTCACCATCTGCGAGAGAATAGAATATAGAAGTTTAGTTCTCAGAACAACAAGATCGCACGACAGAGTTCAAGAAAAGTGAAGTTTTCCTAAAGGTTTGCGGCCTCCCGAGGATAAGTACAGGCATCCCCGTACCGATCCACAAGACTCTACTAACCGGCTCAAGACTCATGAGGCCTAGTAAACCTAGGCTTTGATACCAACTTGGTCGTGATGGCGCCCAGCACATTGCTAAGCCAGCCTGACCAATCAATATAAGCAACGGAGCTAGAAGCTCTCTTTAGCCCATTTAAGAATATTAATATATGAAACAATAATAATACTTATACCAACAGCGGGGAAACCAAGTCCCAAAATATACTAACTCCCATAGACCGAAGGGTCAAGAGTCGTGAGCCTCTACTGAACATGAGTGTATAAAGGTTTACAAGATACCAAGTGCGGAAAGAAATGTCAATACAAAATCAAAAGACGGTAGGAAGGAATATCGGGTCCTGCGGGCTCTGCAGCTACCTCGAATATCCACAAACGTCGCCTCGCACAGCTACTGGATCACTGCTGAGAGGTACCTGGATCCGCACACAAGGTGCAGGGAGTAAAATGAGTACTGCCAGACTCAGTGGTAATAAACAAGGGTAAGACAATGCAGATAAGAAATCCGCAATAAAGCACTATGTAAAGCTATAATCAGCTACCCTGTCACAGAATCAATATTCACTGTACCTGTACTAACAATTACCAATAATTAGCATAACAGCTAGCAGATGTAGCTAAATGCAATGCAATGCATGATATGACCGCTACGGCGCGTAGCCCGACTCCAATTTTGGGTACCCGTGCTCACCGTGGGGGTTCGGACTCGGAGGGGCTCCTACAGACCCAAGCACATCTCGTAGAGATTTCTGCGGTGTGCGGTCCGATCCAATATATATCTCGCTGCGGCGCGTAGACCCGATCCACTACTAGTCGGCTAATATGCAGATACAGCCTCGCAGGCTCAAAATTAGTTTTTGAAAACTCTTTTATCATTTTTCAGTTGGAAAACAGAAATATCACGTTCCAGAGATTGGAATTAGCATAATAACAAAAATAGCTGCGGACTAGCAGTAAACTAGCATGTCTATATGATAAGACAATGATAACAATCCTCGCGGGATCCAATAACTGGCTCACGGCCCACAAGTATACTCAACCGCCCAAGAAGGGGGTTCAATGGCTCAAGAGTGGCCATTATCACAATATATATATATATATATGCAACCATCCGAGAAGGAGGTTCGACGGCTCGAGAATAGCCAATAATACAGTATCAACAGGTCGGACTAATATATATATAGTCTCCAGTTCATGATCGACCCCGCACTCTCAAGAGTGTGCGTGTCTCGCCGCTATACAGCGTCACAAAGTGGTATACCGGGGTTTCGAACCCGCTGGTCATCACCCACATCTATTACTCACCTCAATACAGCACGACGACTATTCCGCAATGCCCTTGCCATGAGAATCAAGCTCCGCACGCGTAGAATCTGATCAAATACAGTAGAAATACAACAAATTAGGCCAATGGGACGGCACCCAATCAATACAACTCAATTTACATCAAAATTCCCAAAGTTGTCAAAACCCGACTTTCGGTACGCTTGCCGAAAAATTACAAAAGTCACATATTCGGAACCCTCATCTCGATACGAGTCTAAGCATATCAATTTTACCAAATTCGGACTCCATTTGCCCATTCAAAACCTTGATTTTCTAAAGTTCAAGCCTAGGGCAAAATCCTCCATAAATTACCCCAAATTCCTCCATTTTCATGATATAATTGCATAATATTACCAATACTAATCATAGTTTAAGTCCATAGTTGATTACATGATGATTTCCCTTGAGTTCCTCTTCAAAATTGTCCAAATCGCCTCTAAAGCCGAGACCCAAATGTGTGAAATGTTCGAAATTTTTCTAACTTCTAATACACTTAACTTACAGCGATTTTCGCTTCTGCGGATAAAATTCCGCCCTTGCGGAACCGCTTCTGCGACCTTTGGTCGCTTCTGCGAACCCGAGCCCTTTTGGCCATTTCCGCACCAGCCGATCGAGGGACCGCCCCGCGCATCCGCTTCGCGGAAATAAGTCCGCTTCGCGGAATGATCCGCTTCGCGACCAAGAGTCCGCTCCTGCGGACTCGCCTCCGCGATCAATCACCCGCTTCTGCGGACCTCCCCATCGCGCCTCAGGACCGCTTCTGCGATCGCCCACTCGCTTCAGCGAAGCCGCTCCTGCGGGCCAGGCTCCGCTTCAGCGGTCTATCCCGCTTCTGCGCCTTCTTGTCCGCTCCTGCGGACTCGCTCCTGCGCTCCCATTTCCGCAGGAGCGAAAACAACAGAACAGACTCAAAAACCTGCAATTTTCCACATTTTCTCCCGTTTAACCATCCGAAATCACCCGAGGCCCCCGGGACCTCATCCAAACACACCAACACATCTTAATACCTTATTCGAACTTGCTCCAATCCTCAAAACACGTCTAATAACACCAAAACTCATAATTCACATCAAATTCAAGCCTAAATTCCTTAAAACATTCCGAATTACACATTCGATCAAAAACCCGACCAAACGACGTCCGAATGACCTGAAATTTTGCAGGCACATCCAAAATCACCTAACGGAGCTACTGCAATTGTCAGAATTCCATTCCAACCACCGGATCAAAATCTCACCTACCGTTCGGATTTCGCCAAAATTCAACCTTAGCCAATTCAAGCCTATTTCTACACCGGGCCTCCAAATTCAATTCCGATCGCTTCCCTAAGTCAAAAATCACCTCCCGGAACTAACCGAATCATCAGAATCCGATTCCGAGCCCTCTATCTAAATAGTCAACTCAGAGTTGACTTTCCTTATTCAAGTTTCCTTCAAAAAGGCTATATGCCTCATTTTCAATCCAATTCACTCCTAACTCACCCGATAGACTCTAACACTGATATAAAATTGTAAAACATGTTTTTACAACATAACGGGGTGGTAATTCCCGTGACGACGGGCCGGGTCGTCACAATCCACTACTGAGGTTTGACGATTTGTTCGACTAGCTTCAGGGTGCAAAGGTGTTTTCAAAGATAGATTTGAGATCTGGCTACCATCAGCTGAGGATTAGGGTGTCTAACATCGCTAAGACATCATTCTGCATTTGGTATGGGCATTATCAGTTCCTCATCATGTTATTTGGGTTTGATCAATGGCACAACAACATTTATGGAGTTGATGAACCGAGTGTTCAAGACTTATTTGGACTTGTTTGTGATAGTCTTTATTGATGATATTCTAGTATACTCGTAGCCAAGAGGAGCACTAGTAACATCTCAGAGTCGTTCTTCAGACTCAAAAGGATAGTTAGGCATATGCTAAGCTTTCAAAGTGTGAGTTATGATTAAGTTTGGTTGCATTTCTGGCTCCTGTTGTATTATAAGAGGGTATTCAGGTGGACCTAAAGATGATTGAGGCAGTGAAAAATTGGCCTCGACAAGCATCAGCTACAGAGATTCGGATTTTCTTGGGATTAGCAGGCTACTACCAACAGTTTGTTGAGGGGTTTTCATCTATTGCAGCCCCAATGACTAGATTGACCCAGAAGGATACCCAGTTTAAATGGTCGTATGAGTATGAGGCAAGCTTTCAGAAGCCCAAGACAGCTCTGACTACGGCAACGGTGTTAGTTTTGCCCACAGGTTCAGGGCCTTATACAGTCTACTATGATGCTTCCCATATTAGGCTTGGTGTAGTGTTGATGTAGGGTGGAAGAGTCACTGCTTATGCTTCGATGCAATTGAAGATCCACGAGAAGAATTATCTGGTTCATGATGTAGAGTTGGAAACTGTTGTTCATGATTTGAAGATTTGGAGGCACTATCTATATGGTGTGGCGTGTGAGGTGTACACTAACCATAAGAGTCTTCAGTATCTGTTTAAGCAGAATGAGTTGAATTTAAGGCAGAGAAAGTGGTTGGATTTGTTAAAAGATTATGATGTTACTATCTTGTAACACCCGGGGAAGGCTGATGTGGTGGCCAATGCATTGAGTAGGAAGTCCGTCAGCTTGGGTAGTCTTCCTTATATTCCGGCCAGCCATAGACCGCTTGCTTTGGATGTTCATGCTTTGGCCAATCGATTGATGAAATTAGATATTTCTAAACCTACCCAAGTGTTAGCTTGAACGGTCACTCGTTCTCCATTATTGGAGCGTATCTGTGATTTGCAGATTGATGATCCCCATTTTTGTGTCCCGAGAGACACGATGCAGCATGGATGTGCCAAGAAGTTCACCTTAGATGATGATGGTGTTTTGAGATCGTAGGGGCGAGTTTGTGTGCCCAGTGTTGATGGTATTCGAGAGAAGATCTTAGCAGAGGCCTATAATTCTCGGTATTCTATTCACCTGGGCGCCTCGAAGATGTACCAGGATCTGAGGCAACACTATTGGTGGTGTAGAATGAAGAAGGATATAGTTGTATATGTGGCTCGATGTTTGAACTGTCAGCAAGTTAAGCATTAGCATCAGAGGCCTGGTAGTTTGTTAAGAGGATTGAGCTTCCCAAGTGGAAGTGGGAGAGGATTACCTTGGATTTAGTTACTGGACTTCCGATGACTCGAAATAAATTTTATGCCATTTGGGTCATTGTTGATAAGCTGACCAAGTCAGCACATTTTGTTCCTGTTACAACCACCTATTCATCTAAGAGGTTAGCTGAGATCTACATCAGAGAGATTGTTTGGCTTCATGGGGTGCCGGTATCTATCATTTCGGACTGGGTTACACAATTTACCTCGCATCTGGAAAGTGGTTCAGCGAAAGTTGGGCATCCAGGTTGAGTTGAGTACAACATTTCATTCCCAGATAGACGGTCAGCCCGATAGGACTATTCAGATTCTAGAGGATATTCTCTGAGGCTGTATCATTGATTTTGGAGGCTCGTGGGACCAATTTTTGCCTTTAGTAGAGTTCGCCTACAACAACAGCTACCAGTCCACCATTCAGATGACTCCATATGAGGCATTGTATGGTAGGAAATATCGGTCTCCAGTTGGATGGTTTGAGCCTGAAGAGGCTCGGTTACTAGGTATAGCTTTAGTTCGGGAGGCCATGGATAAGGTCAAGATCATTCAGGACAGGTTTCCTTCGGCTCAGTCGCAGCAAAAGAGTTATGTAGATCGTAAAACTCGAGATGTAGCTTTCATGGTTGGTGAACGAGTATTGCTCGGAGTGTCGCGTATGAAGGGCGTGATGTGATTTGGGAAGAAGGTCAAGCTTAGCCCTAGGTTCATTGGTATGTTTGAGATTCTAGATCGTGTCGGAGAGGTGGCTTATAGAATTGCCTTGCCACCTAGCTTGTCAGTCGTGCATCCGGCATTTCATGTGTCCATGCTTCGGAGGTATCACGACGATCCATCCCACGTGTTAGATTTCAGCACTGTGCAGTGGGACAAGGATTTATCTTATGAAGAGGAGCCGTTAGCTATTCTAGACCGGCAGGTTTGACAGATGAGGTCGAAGAGTTTTCCTTCAGTGCATGTTTAGTGGAGAGGTCAGCCTCCTGAGGTATCGACCAGGGAGTCCAAATCCGATATGTGGAGCCGTTATCCTCATCTTTTTCCCAACTAAGGTACTTCTTTCATTTGTCCGTTCGAGGACGAACGGTTGTTTTAGAGGTGAAGAATGTGACGACCAAAAAGGTCATCACTTATTTTCTCTCTTTTTCGTGCTTTCGAGGCCTTGAAAACCTCACTTTTAGTTGCTTCGATTTGCGTGCGTAGTTCGAGTGCATAGACAAAATGCTTAAATATGAATTCTATGTAAAAATTGATGAATTTTGATATTAATATGATTAAATTTGACTTTGGTCAACATTTTGGGTAAATGGACCTGGACCCGTTATTGGACGGTCCCGGAGGACCGTAGAAAAATGGGAGTCGGGCGTATGCCCGAAATCAAAATCCGAGGTTCCGAGCCCGAGAAATAAAATTTTAAAAGAAATTGTTTTTGAATTTTTTTTGGAAAACTGAAATGGAAATGGATTAAAAAGTGTTGGTATCGGGCTCGCATTTTTATTCCAGCACCCGGTACAGGTCTTATTTGTGGTTTAAGAACTTTCTGTAAAATATAGTCAAAATCGGATGTCATTTGACGTGTTTCGAACCTAAATATCTAAAAATGAAAGTTTATGAAGTTTGATGAAAAAGTGATGATTTTGAGGTTTGATTCCTCATTTTTTATGTTATTTTGGTGATTTGATTGTACAGTTAAGTTCGTAGGATGTGGTTGAGTTGGTGTGTGTGTTTGGTTAGGAGCCCCGAGGGCGAGGGAGTGTTTTCGGAGGTGTTCGGGATGATTTTGAAACTTAGAATAATGCAGAAAAGTTGCAGCAGGTGAACGGTGCTTTACTTCTTCGTGTTCGCGGCCTTCAGCTTGCATTCGCGTGCCCTTGGGCTCCCCCTCCTTTCTATTCTCGGAACAGTCCTCGTGTTCGCGTAGTTTCAATCCTTCCTCCATCGTGTTCGCATCTCCTCTTATGTGTTCGCGTAGGCCATTCCAGGACCCCAGCCCCTTTCCTTCAACGCTTTCGCGTACCACTCATTCATTCGCATAGAGCAAGCCTTGGACCCCGTTATTTTTACTCTTCGCATTCATAGCACTCCCATGTGAATGCGATACATTCTGCCCCTATTCTTCGTTAATGCGACCTCTATGTCACGAACGCATAGGGAAATTTCGCCTAGTATTTTTTTTTAAGTTTCAGAAATAGTACATACGGGTTTAGTCCAAAATTTTCACGAGCTCTCTTCTTCCCCAAGCACTACGAGTTCATTGAAGCCCTCATTCTTCAAGACCATTTGGGTTAGTAATTTTCCACTTATTTCCTTCATTTACTTTTATTAATTAATGAATTCCTAATCTTAAATCACATTGGATTAGGGTGGAAATTGGGAGAAATTAGTAGAATTAGGGCTTTTCAATTTTCTTTGATTTAGACATCTCTTTGGGGTCGAATTTGAAAATAAATTATATATTCAGGCTTGTAGAGGAGTGGGTGATATGAAATTTGTTCAAAACTTGGGTTTTGACCAAATGGGCCCGTGGTCGATTTTGGAATTTTTGGAAGAAAGGTTGGGAATCTATATTTAGCCATTGGGTTTGATTTGTTTAGCTATTATTGATATTACAAAGTCATTATTTCATATATTTGCTTGAGTTGGAGCGGACTTCAAGGGGTAAAGCTGTACTAGAGGCTTGAGTTGAGTCTAGAGCATTCGAGGTAAGTGTTTGGTCTAACTTTGGCTTGAAGAAATAGGAGTAGATTCTTATTTGCTAATTATTATTTGTCTAGTACGGTGTATAAGCATGGTGACGAGTATCTATACACTGGTGTCGAGCATTATCGTGAATCCTTAATTGCTAATTTATCGAATTCTTAATTGCCGTTTATGAGGACTTGGTTGGAAATCTTTAACACTGAGCCAGTAATTGTTGAGACTGAGTATTGATTTAATTGTGTTAAGTAGAAATTGAATAAGTTGGGTTATAGCTGGATCTACCGTACCGGGATAGTTCAATTGATATCATGTTCCCTTGCCGGGTAACTTATTGTATTGTCTTGATCATTTGCCGGAATTTATTATGTTACCTTACTCCCTTATCGAGATTTCTCTGTGATATTGAAATGGGAGTGTGTGGTATGCCTACCATGTAGTATTATGAAATGGGAACGTGTGGTACGCCTACCATGAAATGTTATGAAATAGGAACGTATGGTACGCATACCACGTAGTATTATAAAATAGGATCGTGTGGTACGCCTACCATTTGATAAGAGAAACAGGGGATCGTGATGAACGCCTACAACAAGAGGAAATTGAAACAAGTAAAAGTGGTTTGTTTTCCCTTATTCTGTGTTAGAAGAAATCATACGTAGATTTTTTTTGTTATTTCTGATATTTCGTTTTATCTGCTACCCCATAAGTATGTTCCCCATCCCAGCTTTAATTGTTAACTTTCCGCTATTATTTCATTGTAAATGTATATATATCTACACGAGCTTGTTTGGTAGTCTGGTCTAGCTTCGTCACTACTTCGTCGGGCATAGGCCAGGCACTTACCAGTGCATGGGGTCAGTTGTGCTCATGCTACACTCTGTGCATCATTTTTCACAGATCAAAGTGCCGGAGCAGCAACTTTTGGACAACCATAGTTGACTGGGAGCTGACTTCAGTCCAGGAATATTCGACGTAGCAGGCCCAGAGTCCCTTTCTATATTATTCAGTTTGTTATCATTTGTACCGAAGCAGACATTTTGTTGTTTCATTCAAACCTTGTATTTAATATTCTCTAGACGTTCGTTAGTATTGTGACACCAGTTTTGGGTAAAGGGTTTTGTTAAACTTCCGTATATCTTTCAGTTAATTATATTTTAGACTTCCGCTTTCTCATATTATGCTTTGTATTCATTAAATAGACGATAATTGCTAAAAAAAGTAAATTAAGTTGGCTTGCCTAGCTCCTATTACTAGGCATCGTCACGACTCCCGAGGGTGGGAAATTCCAGGTCATGAAAGCCTTCTTCTTGAGATTAACAGTCTTCTTAAAGGAGAATTTGTGAGTCGTTGTAGATTGATCTGGATTGAGGCATTGAATCCTTTTGCTGATTGATCTTGATTGAGGCTGAATCGTCTAGGGTGCTTCCGAATCCTGAGCTATAGATGGATAGATTTGTTTATGTCCTTCTTTCATGCCCTCATTTCATGGAGTGACTTGAGGCTTCGATTTGGTTGGTCAATCTTCCAATATAGTCCTTGAGGAGGGGCTTGATATTTTTAAGCTGCACTTCATATATTTCCTTTGTTAAAAAAACTCGATGTCCTTTGATTGAGATTGGGATGGACGGATTGACTTCCTTTTTGATGGCTTGACTTCCTTTGATTTAGCATCATCAATTCAAGACTTCCTTTGATTTAGTATCATCAAATCTACGATCTTTGTTTGCCATTTATTGATGCCCTTGATGGTGCCTTGATTCCTTCAATCAACGTAGATAGAATTTAGCATTGCAAGATTGTCATCATTGAAACTTAGATTTTAACACAAGTAATGTTAATCTATATATAGAGAGAGATTTACATATTGTTGCATATGAAGAGCAAACTGTTATTGCAGATCAATTTTTATTAATCTATTTTCCATATTACTATCAGGTTTAATATGGAGAGTTACCTTTAATCTGCTAGTGTAAAATTCTGTCAATATATATTTGTATATTACATACACGATATAACGTCTTGTCTCATCTATCCCATCCAAACAATTGACAGGCCAAATAATATACTCCATGTTTTATTCGATCGTTCCAAAGAATGAAGACTTGGTCCCTTTGTTTTTGCCGACTGCAGCTAGTAGACAGAGTCACATAAATAAAAGGATTAAACGATGATTTTCAAGCTCTAAACCAAACCTTATTTATTTACACTCACCATTTGCATAAACTAGCACAAATACAAGGTCAGTCCAAACATTGTTATTTTAAGACATATTTTTTCCTAAAAATGTCAGGTGAAGAGGGATGGACTTCCATGGGCGAAGAAGAACAATCCACATATCATCAGCCATCATTCGATCGAAAAAGCGTTGATAATTCTGAGACAGGAATTTATCATTCAGTCCTCCAACCTTGTAAACCACACAAAATGCCTAGTCATAATCTTGATCTCGACACAGCCAAATTTGTGATGTCACAATTTCCATCCCCTGCCTAATCTGATTCCAAAATTGCACTAATTGACTCTACAAATAACCAGAAATTAACTTATGCTCAACTCCAATGTTCTATTGCTTCACTTGCCACAGGATTGTACCATGCACTAGGTGTTAGAGCGATGTTGTCTTTGTTTTGTCACCAAATTCACTTTTGTATCCAAAAATATGTCTAGCTGTTCTTTCAATTGGTGCTATATTATCCCCAGTCAATCCACTTAACACTGAGACAGAAATCGGGAAACAAGTACGTTTATCACGTCCAAAATTAGCTATTGCTGCACCAGAAGATGTCCATAAATTAGTCCGAACTGGTGTGCCAACTCTTCTCACATATCGACCCAAAAACAACAAAAATTTAGTGCTTTTGCGTTATATCATCTTTTTATTTCATGTTGTTATATCTTTCCTTTATATATATATGTTTACTTATTCCTTTATTATTTCTTTGTCTTTTTTGGTCTTCTTGAGGCGAGGGTCTCCCAGAAACAGCATCTCTAGTCCTTCGGGATAGAGGTAAGGTTTGTGTACACACTACCATCCCCAGACCCCACTTGTGGGATATCACTGGGTCATCGTTGTTGTTGTTGTTGTAGAGGATTTTATTGAGAACTGTGACCCATTAGATATGCCAAAGAATAGACCAACGCTTTCGGATACAGCAGCAATACTATACTCTTCAGGAATTACTGGAGTTAGCAAAGGTGTAGTGTTAACTCATACTAATTTCGCAGAAATTATGAAACTTCTTAAGTTCTATGTCGATGTAACATCATCTCAGGATGATGTTTTCCTCCGATTTATACCGATGTTTCATGCATATAGTCTAGTCTTTTTGGGTCTGGGATTATTTTGTTCAGGTGTTACAACTGTGTTGATGCAATAAATTGATTTCCAAGCCATGTTGGAAGCAATTCAGACACACAAAGTCAGTAACATTCCAGCAGTTCCACCTGTGATTCTGGGGCTAGTTAAGTACTCCCTCCGGTCCAAAATAAGTGATTTTTTGGCATTTTTTTGTGGTCCAAAATAAGTTATTTTTCGGATTTTAAGAATGACATAATGATGTTTTTCATACCTTGTCCTTTGAGCAAATAGAGTTAGAATATGTGTTAGGAGTATTTATGTGAGATAGTAAGGTTAAAATGGTCAATTCTATTGCTAATTAATGCTAAAAGATGATTTTTTTAATATGTGTGAAAACATTCAAAAAATTACTTATTTTGGACATGAGGGAGTATAACAAAGTTGGTTACAATTTATCATTGTTAAGGTTTCCTTGGGGGCGGCGCCACTGAGCAAAGAGGTAGTGTTAAATTGCACGACCATATCTTGAAACAATAAGAGAGAATACTCTTTTTACCTATAGATTATGTTATTATGTCTCGACACGTCTCTTCACGTGTGGCTATGATTCTTTTTCATTGCCAAACATATTGTTTGACCCAAAAACTATCAGTTGCTTTATGAGTTAGGGACAATCAAAGATTATAAAAGGGTAAATCGGAATCAATGGTAATATATCCAAAAATAGATCTTTAGATTCGTATAGAAGTTGTTCTTATATAATTGTAGTGGATCTTGATGAAATGTTTAAGCTAGTTAGTAACACAGAGATAAAATAGAGAGAGAATGATAGATAAGAGAGAGTTGTATTATTATTGACTAATAACACTTGCCTTACAAATGAGGGAGACCCTTCCTTATATAGAAGGATGGTCCCCTCACCAACACATTACATCATTTCAGAGCTACTATTATTACAATAGCGGCATAGGCGAGGGGCAGTCGGGGCGTCTATACGGGCAAGTCTGTTGATACGCCTCTATGGTCGGGGGCGTACCCTTTTCGTCGTATAGACGTGAGAGAGGATAGAGTCCGACGTCTACGGTCGTATAAGGATACGTGCTCGACTCGCATACATCCGAGTCATCCGTATGAAGATACGTGCTCGACCCACATTACATCCGATTCGACCCCATATAATTAGATCATTTTTTATGAGCCCCGAGATTATAGAAATGAGAACCGAGAGTAGCTGCGCCGACCAAAACCGCCAAATACCCCTCGTCCTTAAACGGCATGCGTCATGATTGCGGTTGCTCCCGAGGCAGGCCAAAAAGGCAATTTTGACATTTCGGTTTCCCGCCTCTTTTCTGGTGCAAACCTCTTCGAATCCCGTGTATTGGCTTGTTATAAATAGTGAGAGGTTTCAAGACTTTCTATTCTTTGGATCATCAAAAGGTTCTTTATACTCTTGTCTTTCGTCTTCTCTTGATAGAACTACAGCTTTTTGCGTTGACCTCGTGATTTTGCATTTATACCTTTAGTAAAAAGATTTCTAAAAATGGCTAAGGGTTGTCGTCGTCGGGGGACAGATGAGGGTGAAACCACTTCCAGGGTTTCCAGGCCATCAGGTGGTGGCAAGAAGCCTTCTAAACCACCCGTCCCCCTCTTTGAGGATAATCTACTTCCCCGCGAACTAAACGTTCGGAGGGATTTCCCAACAAAGGGGGCTACTCCTGCATGGGAGAGGTCCACTTTTACCGAACCTCTCTTAAACAAACTCCGACCATCTTGTCAGATTCTCGAGGCGGCTGTTATGCAGGCGGCTGGAGGGGACCTCGCCAACGTACATAGGCCTGAGTTCTGTGCCTTTTACGAGTACCCCTTCATAATAGGGTGTAGCCTCCCCATTTATCCGTTGATCGAGGAGCTACGCCGGTTCTACAACATATGTCCGGCTCAGCTTACCCCTTACACATGGATGATATGTCGTATACTGACGATGTATGCCGAGAGGGCCGACTTAGATGTCACGGTATACCATATGTTGCAGCTGTTCAGTCCCGGATTCATGAGAGGGACGATGCTCCAACTGAAGAACCGAGGGACGAAGGGCCTGGTTGTCGAGATGGACGACAAACCCAATCGTCAGTTCTGGCTGAAGTACTTCTTCGTCCGAACCTCGAATTTGGTGTCGGACCCAGCCGAATTTCTTGAGGCATGGAATGTCGAACGTAAGTGTTATCCCTTACGTTTACTTTCTTTATGTCTATTCGACCTTTTGTCGTCTCATTATGTTATATGGATGCAGCGAGGGTGCATACACCACACCGTACCGGACATAAAAGTTTGGGTGGGGCGGCTGATCCCCTTCATAGAGGAATGCAGGACGTGGGTTGCCTTTACTATAAAATATGGTCTTCCAGGTGTTGTAGTGGTTCCGGATTTGGCGAACTCATGTCTTGCTTAGATGCCATGTTTTTTACATATTCTTATAACTATGTTGGCTGCCCGGAGTGCACCGCGGAGAAGGAGATGTCGTGCCGTCAATTCATCGTCGACAGATTCCGAACACGTGTTTCACGTGAGAGAGAGCACTTCTGAGGCTGTTCATCCTGAGGATGATCGAGCAGATGTAGGAACATCTGCTAATGATGTTGCCGAGTCTGCCCATCCAGAGGGCGAAGCCACAATTCGGGAGCCGATCTTTGCGGACGTTCCTGGGACTTCTTGTCCCGTAGTTGAGCCGGTAGCTGACCAGGCATCCAGAGTTGACTTTTTTCCTTTACCTCTTCCTATCGGAGAGGACACTTCAACGGACGATGAACCGTTGGAGCGAAAGAGGAGCCGACTACTCCTTGGAAAGGGGGTGGTCGTGGAACAGAGGGAGGCGATTATTCCTCGCCCCGAGTCGAGACCGGTTTTTATGGGTGACGCCATCCGATCGAAGAGGGCGAGCCTCTTAAGGGAGGTTGCGGGAAGTACCTCTCCCCCGCGTGTTGAGGATGATAGTGTGTCGGCTATCACCGGCGAGGCTATAGAAGGGGAAGGGGGCTGCTTCCGGACAGGCTCCTGCTTCCGCGGACGTGCCGCAGCAAGAATACGCCCTGGTGGATATGACGATGATAGGTCCCACCTGTTGGCTCATGATCCTTACGGGATAAAATTTGCTGCTGGAAAGTGAGCAGGCCCCAACGGACATGTCCTTGCTATATGGGGCTACCGAGGCAGAATCTTTGAAGGCCGTGAGCGACAGAGATCTGTCTTGTTGAGTCGCCGGTGCTGCCTTACAGGTATGACTTGGTCATTGCTTTTCATAGTTTTCTTATGAGCCCTGAGGTATACGTTGTTTTGACTTGTGTCTTCTCTTTACCTTTTTCACAGACACTCATCTTGGAGGTGGAGCGGGGCCGAAGGGAGCGAAAGAAGAATGCTGCCCTCAGAAAGGCATCAAAGAAGTACCGGAAGGCCCGGAATAAGCACCGGACGCTGGCGGACATCTACACCCAAGACCCCCAGTTTCAAGTTTTTTGTGAGGGCTTGAAGCTGGCGGAGGATCAGTTGTGGGAGCGTACGGCCCAGCTAGAGAGGGCGGATGCGGACTTAATGGCCGCTGTGGCCGGAAACACAGAATTGGAGAGTCTTCTCTAGCAGCGGGAGGTAGAGCTGGATCTGGGCCCTGTGGCGATGGCTAAGGTGGCAGAGTTACGCGCCAGAGTTGATACCCTTACCGCCGAGCTCACCACTGCAACGACTGAGGTGGCTGCCCCTTAGTAGGCGAAGAGTGTTGCTCCAGCTAGCGGTACGTCTCGTGAGGGTCACAATATGCTTGTATACGTTGAAGCAAGATAGACTGTTTTTGAAGAGCTGTTGGCTGCCGGTAGAGCCACCGAGGTAGAGGTCGAAGCTCAGCGTTGCCTCATCAGGGTCGCACGTGAGGCTTGTGGGTATGACCCCGACTCTCTAGACCAAACTAGCGGTACCTTTGCGGAGGTGGACCAGTTGGGCACCGGGTCTTGGATTGATAGGGTGTTTTGGGACGAAGGTGATGGGGATTGTGATGACGGTGCGGAGGAAGGTGATGGGGGCCACGACAGTTAGATAGGATTTTTTCTCTTTTTGTAATCGAGATTATCTTGTAACCTTGTAATTTATTAAGATGATTTTTGATGACTTCATGGGAACTGCTTGTGTTTTTATGTCTTCTTTTGCAACTTCTGTGTTGTGCGTGGCGTGACCTTTTATTTATCGTAGTCTTTTCATAAGCTGTTAGGGCCTTAACCCTTTAAGCTTATGTTGAAGGTGACCGTGGTCTCTCCTTATGCCATCAGGGCCTTGTCCTTTGAGTTTATTGGAGGCGATCGTAGTCTCTCCTTATGCCATTAGTGCCTTATCCCTTTGCGTTTATTGGAAGCGACCATAGTCTCTCCTTACGCCATCAGGGCCTTAGGGTGGCCGTAGCCTTATTTTTGTCGAGGATGACTTTAGTCTTTCTTTACGTCGTTAGGGGCTTAGACTTTCATATATCGGAGGCGACCATATTCTCTCCTTATGCCATCAGGGCCTTAGCCTTTTGCTTATATGGGTGATCGTAGCCTTTTGTACATTGGAAATGGCCGTAGCCTTTCATACATTGGAGATGGCCGTAGCCTTTCATACATTGGAGATGGCCGATAGCCTTTCATATATTGGAGATGGTCATAGCCTTTCATACATTGGAGATGGTCGTAGCCTTTCATACATTGGAGATGGCCGTAGCCTTTCATACATTGGAGATGGCCGTAGCCCTTCATATATTGGAGATGGTCGTAGCCTTTCATACATTGGAGATGGACGTAACCTTTCATACATTGGAGATGGTCGTAGCCTTTCATATATTGGAGATGGCCATAGCCTTTCATACATTGGAGATGGCCGCAGCCTTTCAAACATGGGAGATGGCCGTAGCCCTTCATATATTAGAGATGGTCGTAGCCCTAGTCCCTGTGATACGCCATTTGTGCCGATCGCCGGTATGTTTGGGGTATCAGATTTAAACTTCTAAACATTTTCGAGCATCTCCTTCGTCGCCTCATTAAAAACCTCTCTGAGAAAATCCAATTGGGACAAAACTCGAATGAGGGAAAAAGAGTATGACTTGGGGGATATTCTTTAGAAATGGAAATGTTTGAGGTGGGAGATGTTCCAGTCTTTTTGGAGCGTGTTCCCGTTCAAGGTTTCCAACTTGAAGGAGCCTTTGTCTGCTGGTTCGGTGATTTTGTAGGGTCCGTCCTAATTGGCGCCCAACTTTCCTTCGTTAGGGTCTTTGGATGCCAATGTCTTGACCTTTAACACATAGTCGCCTACCTTGAGTGGCCGGATTTTCTCTCTCTTGTTGTAGTATCTCTCGATCTGCTATTTTTGGGCCACTAGCCTAATATGGGCCATTTCTCTTCTTTCTTCGGCTTCATCTAGATCTTGTAGTCAGTTTGCGTCATTCTCTTCTCCATTTGTGTGTGGGTACCTTAGGCTTGGTTTGCCAACTTCGAACGGTATGATGGCATCGGTCTCATAGACCAATGAGTAAGGAGTTTCTCCTATGGAGGATTTGGGGGTAGTCCCATGTGCCCATAATACTTCTGGCAGTAGCTCGGGCCACAATCCTTTGGCTTCTTCGAGTTTTTTCTTCAAAATATTTAGTATGTTTTTGTTGGATGACTCTTTCTGGCCGTTGCCAGCTGGATGATATGGCGTTGAAAGTATTCTTTTGATGCGCCATTTATCAAAGAAGTCGGTTGTTTTTTGTCCTATGAACTGACGTCCGTTGTCGCAGGTTATTTCTTTGGGGATGCCGAAGTGACATATGATGTTCTTCCAAATGAAGGTGATGACCTCTTGCTCGCGGATCTGGGCGTAGGCACCTGCTTCCACCTACTTGGAGAAATAGTCAGATAATACTAATAAGAAGTGTACCTTCCTTCGTCCCAAGGGTAGTGGTCCGACTATGTCCATTCCGCATTTGATGAAGGGCCATGGTGATGTGACCGAGTGGAGGGGTTCCCCCGGCTGATGTATTAGAGGGGCGAACTTTTGACATTTTTCACATTGGCGGACGTATTTCACCGCGTCCTTTTTAATGGTGGGCCAATAGTACCCAGCTCGTATTAGACATCGTACGAGTGCTCGGTTGCCTGTATGAGTGCCGCAATGACCTTCGTGGACTTCCTCTAACACAGGCGTCGTTTGGTTGGGGCCTAGGCACTTAGCCAAGGGCCCTCCAAAAGTTCAATTGTAGAGGTCGCTATTTACCAAACAATACCTCGCTGCTTGTGTGCGAAGCTTTCTCGCTTTATTTTTGTCGTGAGGTAGGTTTCAATCCTGCAAATATGATACAAATTGATTGCGCCAGTCCCAATTCAGATGCAGGGAGAGTACCTCGGTGTGGTCATTCGCGGAGTGTAGGAGGGTGACGGTTCTTTCTTTATTCAGGTTGGTGGCGGCTGCGGCCAGTTTAGCCTATTCGTCTGCTTCGGCATTGTGCACCTTATGAACTTGCTCAAAGCGGCATTCCTCGAGCAGGGCCATTAGTTTGCAGATCTTCGTTCAATATTTTTGCAATCTCTATTCCTTGACCTGATAAGTCCCGGTGACTTGATTTACCACAAGTTGTGAGTCGCAATGTAGGACCAATCGGCGAGCTCCGTACCTGATGGCTAATTTTATACCTGCAATAACAACTTCATATTTCGCCTCATTGTTAGGCATCTCCGGACGTCGTAAGGACTGGTGAATGACTTCGCCCGTGGGAACTTCGAGGATGAGTCCCAGTCCCGATCCCAAGGCATTTGCGGCCCCATCGGTATAGAGGATCCAGGGGTCAGTGTTTGAAGCGGCTTGCAGGGCTTCCTTCTCCAGCTTTGGTGAGATTTTGACACTGAAATCGGCCACGAAGTCGGCGATGACTTGTGGTTTGATGGAGATTCTAGGGATATAGGTGATGTCATGCTCGCTAAGCTCTATGTCCTATCTAGCGAGGCGGCCCGATAGTTCGAGCTTGTGTAGGATGCTCCTCAGAGGGAAAGTGGTCACTACTCCGATGGGGTGGCACTAGAAGTAGGGTCTCAGCTATCTGGAAGTCGTGTTCAGTGCCAAAGCCAATTTCTCGATGAGTGGGTACCGAGTTTCGACGTCCACCAGGGTTTTTCTAATGTAATAGATAGGTGATTGCCTACCTTTTTCTTTACGAACCAGTACCACGCTGACCGCAACCTCTGATACGGCTAGATATGTCAGTAAAGGCTCACCTGGCTTTGCTTTTGACAGAAATGGTTGCGACAACATATATACATTCAGTTCTAGCAGGGCATTGACGCATTCGTCATTCCAGTGGAATCCGTTGTCCTTTCTCAACACGCTGAAGAACTTGTGGCATCTATCCGACGATCGGGAGATGAAGCGGGAGAGGGCGGCTATTTGGCCTGTCAACTTCTGAAATTGTTTCTTGCTGCTGAGTGACTCGGGTATTGATGTAATCGCCTTGATCTGATCGGGATTGACATCGATCCATCTTTGAGATACGAGAAAACCAAGGAACTTTCCTAACGCTACACCGAAGGCGCATATCTCAGGATTCAGCTTCATTCCGTATTTGTTCAGTATCTCGAAGGCCTCTCGAAAGTGGTCGATGTGATCCTCATTCCTTGCCGACTTCACTAGCATGTCGTCGATGTAAACCTCTATGGTTTTCCCAAGTTGCTCCTTGAATATCTTAGTGACCAGCCTTTGGTAAGTAGCCCCTACGTTCTTGAGCCCGAAGGGCAGCACTCTGTAACAGTATGTGCCTTGGTATGTGATGAACGTGGTTTTCTCTTGATCTTCCTCAGCACTTAGGATTTGGTTATAGCTAGAGTATGCATCCAAGAAACTTAGTAATTCATGTCCGGCAGTGGCGTCGATCAGTTGATCGATGTGAGGTAGGGGGAAGGAATCTTTAGGACAGGCCTTGTTTAGGTCGATGAATTCCACGCACATCCTCCATTTCCCATTCTTCTTTTTGACCATCACTACATTTTGTGGGTATTTGGACTCCCTGATGGAGCCGTCGGCTAGAAACTTGCCTACTTCTTCGCGGACTGCCTAATTGAGTGCGACATTGAACTTTCTTCTTATTTGCCTTACCGACGGATGTAATGGGTCCACGTTGAGCCGGTGGGTGGTGATATCTGGCGAGATCCCTGGCATGTCTGCATAGGAAAAAGCAAACGTGTCTGCATGATTGTCGGCGAGCCCGTGGCCGATGTATGCCTTCTTTTCGAGATCGTCACGATCAAGCTAAATTGGGTCAAGATCCTCGACTGTAGCTTTACAGGCTTCCACAACGTCTGGGTCTTTGATGGCGTTGGCCGTCGGGTCCGCTTTGGTCCCCGACATGGCTGATTACTATGCTTCTGCGCGCGCCCCGTTCAATTGCCGGGTGTGGGCGCTATTTTATGTTATTTTATAGAACTCTTTCACTGTACGCGTTTCTCCCTTAATGCTGAATATTCCCTATGGGGTAGGGAATTTGACCGCTTGATACAAGCTCGAGGGGACCGCTCGCATGGCATGTATCCATGGGCGCCCGATGATGAAGTTGTAGGCCGTCTCCTGGTTCATCACATGGAAAGTGGTTTCCACGGTGACTCCCCCCGCGAGGACGGGTAGGGTCACTTCTCCCGATGTACGCTCCACTGCATTATTAAAACCAGTTAGAGTTATACATCGGGGGGTTATCCTATCTTCGAGTCCCATCTGTGCGAGGACTCTTGGATGGATGATGTAAGCGCGACTTCCATCATCGATCGTGACTCTCCTGACATCCGTATCAATGATACGTAAGGTAATAGCTAAAGCATCATAATGAGGGAAACACAAACCGTCGGCGTCAGACTTATCGAAGGTGATACTTCCTTCGAGGTCATCACACTGTTCGTAGGAGATGGTCCTCTTCAGTCTGTGCGTGTTGGCGAATTTGACATGATTGATGGCGACATCGTTCGCTTTTCTGACGATCGTATTCACCGTGTGCGTTGGAGAGGGTGGTTTCGGAGGCCAGCGGGAATGTTCTCGTCCGCGTGCAAAATTAGCTTTCCCCTTATCGCTGAGCAGCTCCTTCAGGTACCCTTGGGTTAGCATCCTGACGACCTCTTGTCGTAGGCCGATGCAGTCTTCGGTCTTGTGCCCCAGTTCTTGGTGGAACTCACACAAAACGTTTGGCTTTCTTGTGGCAGGGTCTGATGTCATTTTTTTAGGCCATTGCACCTTGGTGCCGAGCTTCTCTAGTGCGTACACGATTTCAAAAGGAGAGACACAGAAGTTATGTGAAAAAAGTAAAAGGGGCGTACCTCGTTAATTTCTGAGTGGGATGAGATGGCGTTGCAGAGCATCCTCATGGCGAGGGGGCGGAAGGGGGCGCCTCATGTAAGGCTAGTGTCGCTCTTTACTGGGGCGAGGGGGGAGTTCCCGGTGTCCCTCGTGTCGTCGATCTCTCCTTGTGTCTGGATGTACGGCTATCAGCCGTCGGGTCGGTCCATTGAGATCCTCCTCGTCTGCCCGTACCTCAACGCAGTAGGCATTATGGATCTCGTCCCAAGTTGTGGAGGGATACTTCATGAGCCAACTTAGTTTTTTTGTTGCTCTGGAGCCGTCCCTGCTGAGTCCGTTCTGGAAGGCTGCCACCGCCATGCCCTTTGACACGTTGGGTAGGCCCATTCTTACCCTATTGAACCAGGCGAGGAAGTCCCTGAGGCCTTCGCCCGTGGTTTGTCTGACGACGAAGATATCATTTACCCTCGCTCTGCCTTTTTAGCGCCGGCATGTGCTGTAACGAACTTATCTGCCATCTCTTCGAAGGTTGAGATTACTTTGGTGGCTAGTTAGGAATACCAGGTCAAGGCTCCCCCGATCAATGTTTTGCCAAAGTTCTTCAGCAGCATTGATGGTACCTGTTCTTTAGATAAGTCATTACCTTTCACAGCGGTGACATAGTGAATGAGATGATCCTCGGGATCGGTGGTTCGGTCGTACACCCTCAGGTAGGGGGCATCTTGAATGTCTTCGGGATGGTGTAGGGTGCAGCTTCTTCGGAGTAGGGTTGTTCCACAAACCTTCCTATGTCTCGTTTGGGTAGCAGTTTAAGTGCTCCGGGGATCATGTCAACTCTATCTTTGTGCTCCTTCATTTGGTCACGGAGGGCCTAATTTTCGCTTTCCATTTCTTCCATCTTCCTTAGAATGGAGGCTAACGTGTCGTCGTGTGTTTGCGTTTCGAAGGGTTGGCTGTTGGTTCGTGTTCCTTCCTGTTCATCAGCCGCGGGGGTGTTGCTTGTTGTTAGTGCTGCATTTTCATAGCCCCGTGATGGTTTATTCACTAAGCTGCTCAGGGTGCTGGTTAACCATTCCTCCAGTAATTTCCTGACCGTTGGGGGTGCTTCTCTTGAAGTGGAGGTGCCTCCTACAGGGTTGCAAGATTCCCGAAGGGGGAAGGTGAGACTTCCACCTTGGGTGTGATATCAGGGGTAGCGTTGATGGCAGCAATACCACCGGCCTCGTTCATGGAACTCAAGAGGTTGGTAGTAACTTTTATCACAGCTATGGATCCAGTGTTGTTTTCGGCCATTTCCGGGCTCTTTCCAATGATCGGATCTTATGGATGTATACTACGAATTTGATTCTCGAAATCCCCACAGACGGCGGAAAATTGTTTGACCCAAAAGCTATCGGTTGCTTTATGAGTTAGGGACAATCAATGATTATAAAAGGGGTTATTAGTCAATAATAATACAACTCTCTCTCTATCTATCATTTTCTCTCTATTTTATTACTCTGTTACTAACTAGCTTAAACACTTCATCAAGATCCACTACAATTTTATAATAACAACTTCTATATGAATCTAAAGATCTATCTTTGGATATATTATCATTGATTCCGATTTACCCTTTTATAATCTTTAATTGTCCCTAACACATAAAGCAACCGATAGCATTTGGGTCAAACACATGTGAAAATATTTTTGCTTTTTCGATGATAGTGAGATTTGAACCTGAACTTCTTGCATATACCATATTGAAAGTGGCAGCTTTACTGTCATTAGTAGTAAAGTTTGTGCCTTAGGACCCCAAAATTGGGAGCCCCATTTTTTAAAAATATTATACTCGTACTTTTAATATAAAAGTAGAGTTTTCATATAAAAGGAAATAAAATGTTTCAGTATAAATAAAATGACAATTTGACCTACTTAAATATGGGTAGATGAATACTTTTCCTAAACGTTTCAATTTGAGTTGATTTGACAATACCACTTTTTACTTGTTCATTAGATAATGCCTAAAAAATTTACTTCCCCTTTATTAATCTTACATGTTTTTCGTCTTTGTATTTGATATTGTTATTCACTTTTTTCTCCAAGATTTCGGTATTCTCCTTCTTTCTCCAAGATTTCGTTAGTTCAAGTACGGAACAATACTTTTAAGCTTTCAATAATTTTATACTTTTATTGCTCTATAAAATCTAACTTATCAATAATGTCTCAAGAAATAATTGAGTTGGCTATATTATCAGTTGAAAAGGAATTATTATAGAGGAAATCGATTATAAAAAAATTACTAAGAACTTTGTATCTAAAAAAACTAAAAGAATAAACATAGATAAAATGAATATATTATAAATATCTTTTAAAAATTTAGACCTCACGTTACACTTTGGCTTTAGGCCCGGCATGTACTTGAGTAGCCTCTGCATGTTACTCCCTCCGTTCCAATTTATGTGAACATGTTTCACTGGGCACGAAGTTTAAGAAAAAATGAAGACTTTTCAAATTTGTAGTTCTAGACAAGTTAAAAAGTTGTCTAGAGTATTTGTCTGGTTATAAAAATATCTTATTACGGGTAGAATTGTAAGCCTAAGCTAAATTGTTACCAAATTTAGAAAGGGGTCATTCTTTTTTTGAAACGACCAAAAAGAAAATAGGTTCACTTAAAGTGGATAAGAGGGAGTAATTTATATGACCATTTTATCTAAAAATTTAAGGTGTTGGGAACAATGAACATACTTTCTATCACTTAATTATGTTATCTCTCAACAGGTAGCTGATGCATTCCGGGAGAAGTTCCCGTGGGTGGAGCTCAAGCAAGGCTATGGTCTAACTGAGACAACTGGTGCGACTACATTTTTCGTTACCAATGAAGAGGCAAACGCGTGTCCATGCTCAGCAGGAATGCTATTCCCGAATCCCGACCTTCTCCGCTAAGGTGGTTAATCACAAGACAGGGAAGGCGATGCCATCATTTAACAAAGGTGAACTGTGGTAAAAAGGTCCAGGGGTGATGAAAGAGTATTTCGGAAATGAAGAATCAACTACTGCTCATGGCTGGCTCCGAACTGGTGATCTTTGTTACTTTGCCGACGAGGGGTATTTGTACATCGTTGATCGAATAAAGGAACTCATCAAGCACAGTGGTTATCAGGTATGAGAAACATTCATGATATCTATATTCGCTATCTACGTGTCAAAGAGAATGTCAGGTCGTTTTGTTTATCTGATTAAAATTAGCAATAAGTATCACGTGAAGAAAAATAGTTAAAATTGTCTTAAAAAAAAAGTCTGATGCACAAAGCATCCCGCATTCATGCAGGGTCCGTAAAATAACTTCACTTATAGGGTATAATGTAGACGGTCTATCATAATGCACGCATTAGTGGCTGCTTAATTCTACGGCTCGAAACCATGAAGTGTTTCTATTGTTGTGATTTTATAAAAGATAAATGACACTTTATTGCCGTCTTTCAAATATAGCCAAAAAAATATACTATATTTTTGTATATGTATACATTTTCTATGTTAGATACAAAATATTTGACTCAAAAGTTATCAAATACTTTCCGAGCAAATCAATCGAAATAGATCAAGGGTAAATCCTAGAGAAGAATAATTAACTCAAGATCCTAGATGAATAGTACGAATTAAAAGAAATAATTGAATATAAATGTTGATGGCGATTGTGATCAAATTTAGTAGCATAAACAAAGATGCATTAAGTAACGAAAATATGAGTAAAGGAAAGATTCACTAGTTTTCAGTGAGACGAATCTTCTTTCTTTTCATAAAGATGAAAACTTCATGACCCTTTTTGGATCTGATGAAATTATTGGTTCACATATCCTCTCATTTCTTTGGAAAGGTATGTTTACATATTTTCTAGAGAGAAGGAGAGGGAGATCCTGCCCCCCTTTACAATGTTAGGGTCTCCTTTATATAATAGGAGACCCTCTTTAAAATAATAAAAAAGGTACAATCTATAGGGAATATTCCTTTTGAATTATCCAAGACAAACCAGATGCTTCACGGCCCGACGTCCACGACCGTTGATGACGGTCCGACCTTTGGCCTGTACGTCCACGACCGTTGATGACGATCGACCTTGGCCTGTACGTCCACGACCGTTGAGGATGGTCCAACCATAGTTTTTATGTCCACGACCGTTGATGACGGTCCGATCTTGGCCCGTATATCTATGACCGTTGATGACGGTTCGACCTTCGCCCGTACGTCCACGATCGATGATGACAATCCGACCTTGGTCTGTACGTCCACGACCGTTGATGACAGTCCATCCTTGGTCACAACCACGGCCTCGTGCCAAATTTATCTGATATAATTTTGACCCTTACAGTTAATCCCTCCGCTTATGAGGTCGCCTCTTGGTCGAGCTCAATGAGCGGACTTCATTTAATCGTATTTTGAGAAATTCGGATGGAGAGGTCGAACGTTGTTTCGAACAAGGCCGAATGTTAATTCAGGCAAGGCTGAATGGTAATTCAGGCAAGGCCGAATTTTGATTTGGGTGAGGTCGAATGTTCACTCAGGCAAGGACGAATGTTCACTCGGGCGAGGCCGAATTTTGAATTAGGCGAGGCCGAATGTTTATTCGGGCGAGGCAAAAGGTTGATTCAGGCGAGGCTGAAGGTTGATTCGCGCGAGGCCGAAGGTTGATTTGGGCGAGGGCGAATATTGATTCCGGTGAGGCAGAATTTTTATTCGTGTGAGGCCAAAGGTTTATTCGGGCGAGGCCGAATATTGATTTAGGCAAGGCCGAATATTCATTCGGGCGAGGCCGAATGTTCTCTCGGGTGAGGTCGGATATTGATTCGAGCGAGGCCAAATGTTTGATTCGGGCGAGGCTGAATTTTGATTCGGGCCCTGCTGAATGTTTGCTGGGGCGAAGCAAAATGTTGATTCGGGCGAGGGCGAATTTTGATTCGGGCGAGGCCGAATTTTGATTTGGGCGAGGCCGAATTTTGATTTGGGCGAGGTCGAATATTTACTCGAGCGAGGCCGAATATTGATTCGGGCGAGGCCGAATATTGATTCGGGTGAGACCAAATTTTGAATCGGGCGAGGCCAAAATTTGATTGGGGCGAGGCCAAAATTGATTTGGGCGAGGCCAAAAGTTGATTCAGGCGAGGCCGAATGTTCACTCGGGCGAAGCCGAATGTTGATTCGGGCAAGGGCAAATTTTGAATCGTGCGAGGCTGAACGTATGATTCAGGCGAGGCCAAATTTTGATTAGGGCGAGGCCGAATATTTTCTCGGGCGAGGCCGAAAGTTGATTAAGTGAGGCCGAAGGTTGATTCGGCCGAGGCAGAGTTATGATTCGGGCGACGTCGATTTTAGATTCGGGAAAGGCCGAATGTTTACTCGGGCGAGGCTGAAGGTTGATTTGGGCGAGGCCAAATATTGATTCGGGCGAGGCCAAATTTTGATTCGGGCGAGGCCGAATATTTATTCGGGCGAGGTTGAAGGTTGATTTGGGTGAGGACGAATGTTCACTTGGGCTAGGACAAACGTTGATTTGGGCGAGGCCAAAGGTTGATTCGGGCAAGGCCGAATGTTCGCTCAGGCGAGGTCGAATGTTGATTTGGGCGACGCCGAATTTTCAATCAGGTGACGCTGAATGTTTGATTCCGGCGATGCCAAATTTTGATTCGGGCGAGGCCAAATATTCATTTGGCGAGGCCGAATTTTGATTCGACCGAGGCAGAATGTTTGCTCGGGCAAGGCTGATATTTATTCGGTCGAGGCTGAATGTTGATTCGAGCGAGGCCGAATGTTTACTTGGGTGAGACCGAATGTTGATTCAGGCGAGGCCGAATATTGATTCAGGTGAGGCTGAAGGTTGATACGGGCGATCCCGAATGATAGCTCGGGCGAGGCCAAATGTTGATTCCGGCGATGCCGAATATTGGTTTGGGCGAGGCTAAATATTTATCTGGGCGAGGCCGAATTTTGATTCGGGCGAGGCCGATATTTATTCGGTCGAGGCCGAAAGTTGATTCAAGCGAGGCCAAATTTTGATTCGAGCGAGGCCGAATTTTGATTCGGGGCGAGGCCGAATATTGACTTGAGCGAGGCCGAATGTTTTCTTGGGTGAGACCAAATTTAGATTCGGGCGAGGCCAAAGGTTGCATCGGGCGAGGCCGAATATTGATTCGGGTGAGGCGGAAGGTTTATTCGGGCGAGGCTTAATTTTAATTCTTGCGAGGCAAAATTTTGATTCGGGCGAGGCCGAATGTTTACTCGGGCGAGACAGAAGGTTGATTTGGGCGAGGCCGAAGGTTGATTTGGGTGAGCCCGAATGTTGATACGGTCGAGGCCGAATGTTGATTCGGGCGAGGCCAAATGTTTGATTCGGGCGAGGCTGAACATTGATTCGGGCGAGGCCGAATATTTTCTCGGGTGAGACCGAATGTTGATTCGGGTGAGGTCGAATATTTATTCGGGGGAGGCGTAATATTGATTCAGGCGAGGCCGAAGGTTGCTTCGGCCGAGGCCAAATTTTTATTCGGGCGAGGCCGAATGTTTACTCGGGCAAGGTCGAAGGTTGATTCAGGCGAGGCCGAATATTGATTCGGGCGAGGCCAAATTTTTATTCATGCAAGGCCGAATATTGATTCGGGCAAGGCTGAAGGTTGATTTGGGCCAGGACGAATGTTCACTTGGGCAAGGCCAAATATGTTTAATTTGGGCGAGGCCGAATGTTTGCTCGGGCGAGGCCGAATATTTGCTCAGGCGAAGCCAAATATTTGCTTGGGCGAGGCCGAATGTTGATTCCACCGAGACCGAATGTTGATTCGGGCGAGGCCGAATTTTTATTCGGGCGAGGCTGAATTTTGATTCGGGCGAGGCCGAAGGTTGATTCGGGCGAGGTCAATATTGAGTTGGGTGAAGCTGAATTTTTATTTGGGTGAGGTCGAATGCTTACTCGGGCGAGGCCGAATGTTTACTCGGGCAAAGCCGAAGGTTGATTCAGGCGACGCCGAATGTTCACTCAGTTGAGGCCTAATGTTGATTCGGGCAAGGCCGAATTTTGAATTAGGCGAGGCTGAATGTTTGATTAGGGCGAGGCCGAATGTTTGATTAGGGCGCAAATGAATATTTGCTCGAGCGAGGCCGAATGTTGATTCAGGCGATGCTGAAGGTTGATTTTGTAGAGGCAGAATTATCATTCGGGCGAGGTCGAATTTTTATTCGGGCGAGGCAAAATACTGAGTCGGGCGAGGTCGGAGGTTGATTTGGGCAAGGCCAATTTTGATTCGGGCGAGGCCGAATATTTATTTACGCGAGGTCGAAGGTTGATTTGGGCGTGGACGAATGTTCACTCAGGCTAGGACGAATGTTCACTCAGGCTAGGCCGAATGTTGATTCGGGTGAGGACGAATTTTGAATCGGGCGAGGCCAAATTTTGATTCGGGTGAGGCTAAATATTGATTCGGGTGAGGCTGAAGGTTGATACGTGCAAGGCCGAATGTTAGCTCGGGCGAGGTCAAATGTTGATTCAGGCGAGGCCGAATTTTCAATCGGGTAAGGCTGAATATTTGATTCTGGCGATATCGAATTTTTATTCGGAAAAGACCAAATATTAATTTGGGCGAGGCCGAATTTTGATCCGGGCGAGGCCGATTGTTTTCTCGGGTGAGGTCGATGTTTATTTGGTGGAGGCCGAAGGTTGATCCGAGCGAGGCCGAATTTTGATCCGGGCGAGGCCAAATTTTGATACGGGTGAGGCCGAATGTTTGCTTGGGCGAGGCCAATGTTTATTTGGTCGAGGCAGCCTTGATGATTTTTCAATCGGGTGAGGTTGAATGTTTGATTCCGGCGAGGCCGAATATTGATTTAGGCGAGGCCGAATTTTGATTCGGGCGAGGCCGAATGTTTGCTCGGGTGAGGCTGATGTTTATTTGGTCGAGGCCGAACGTTGATCTGGGCGAGGCCGAATGTTGATTTGGGCAAGGCCGAATTTTTATTTGGACGAGGCCGAATGTTGATTCGAGCAAGGCCGAATTTTAATTCGGGCGAGGCGGAAAGTTGATTCGGGCGAGGCCGAATTTTGATTCGAGTAAGGCCGAATTTTGATTCGGGCGAGGCCGGATGTTTACTCGGGCAAGGACGAAGGTTGATTCGGGCGAGGCTGAATGTTGATTTAAACGAGGCCGAATTTTGATTCGGGCAAGCCCGAATGTTCACCCGGGCGAGGCCGAATGTTGATTCGGGCGAGGCTAAGTGTATGATTTGGTCGAGGCTGAACATTCATTTGGGCGAGGCTGAATTTTAATTCGGGCGAGGCTTAATGTTTGCTCGGGCGATGCCGAATGTTGATTCGGGCGAGGCCGAAGGTTGATTTGGGCGAGGCCGAAGGTTGATTCGGGCGAGGCTGAATTTTTATTCGGGCGAGGCCGAATGTTTACTCGGGCGAGACCGACGATTCAATCAGGTGAGGCCGAATTTTGATTCGGTCGAGGCTGAATATTTTCGAGCGAGGCCGGAGGTTGATTAGGTAATGTCTTGTTATTCGATAATTAATGTTATCCGTATAATTAAAAATTATTTTAAATTACTTAAAATACCATCCACTTTTAACATACCTTATTATCTTACTACCATGGCCTTTATATACCTTGTATGGTACTAGTCCATAATTATCGGGTATTAATGCTCGGCCCAAATTTGATCCCAACAAGCCAAACTTGGACGAAAATTTATTTTCTTTGACTTCCTTTCCCTCTCACCTTCACGAACTTGCTCGTCACTTGTTTGAAATAGCATAATCCTTATAAACTCCAAATAATCTTCTCCTTAGAATGATTTCAATTCCCTTATGACAAATTCAATGTACAATACTATAGGGTGCAACATCGTCGTAATTTAATACTGTCAAACGTAACATCATCATAATGTAATATTGCAAGGCGTAACATCATCGTAATGTAATAATGGTAGATATAACATTATCGTAATATTATACTGCGAAATATAGTATTGACGTAACAGTGCGGTGCGTAACAGCAATACTTCGGATCGATCACGAGAAACAACCTCTCTTGATGTCTCCATCTTGATTCCTTAATCGAGGGCAACTATTGACGACCGAATGCTAATTTTCTGTATTTGATTGTCCAAAATGTCTATCCGCATTCTGAGTTGAACTTGAGGAAGAACGTCTCTTGATTACTCTTTAATTTTGAGAAAGGTAATAATTGAAGTATTGATCTATTTGTGAATATCCCGCCAATTTGTGGGAATTTTTCGAGATAGGCATCGTCTATCACTACAAAAAAAGGTGTTATATTGGCGGTTATTTCTGTATATAGTGGCGGTTTTAAACCGATGTAATTGTATATAATGGCGGTTTACTAAAGCGCCAGAATGACGATCGCCAATAACATATTACGACGGTTTTCGGAAAACCGCCATATTCTTTCTTTGATAAACTGGCGGTTTCTAATTTGCATATTATGGCTGTTTTGAAACCGCCACAATTGTATTCCATGTGCCAAATAGTTATGCTCAAAATGGCGGTTGTAACCATTAGTTTATTTACTTATTTGCCTGCTTATATTTAACATTGTTTATCACACCAATACATCTGAACTTGTCCAATACTTTAGAATAACTTTGATACAAACACAAACGCATGAAATTAGTGAAATATTCTTTATTAAAAAAAATATAGGTACTTCAACATTTACATCACCAGATGAATTGTAGTTCTGAAGAACTGTTCCACAAAAAAAAATCATAGGCAATCTTTGCAACATTTATGAATGAGAGCACTCTGAGTGATATGTATCGAGCCTGTCTTCTCATGATCGGCCAAAGATACCACAAATGTCGTGTATTTTTATCCTGACAAAGCTGCTATCTAGGGATCTTTTAACTAATGTTTCATACGCTCAATCTTTATCTCGCAAAATATCTTTTCCCGGAGATCTTTCCTCAGCAGCTTAATCTAGTGTTCCCTGCATAAAAAAGTTACATCACATGAAGAGAGTAAATATCGTCGAGTATGTACATGCAAACACTCTTTCGGTCTTATAACTCTAACTCCAAACAGTGGCAGCATATAACTCATAGGACACAAAAAAGATGTTGATCAGACTCAAAGTAAATGTGGATGTCAGTTCAACAACAAACCCAAACAAAGCTTAAGAAGAAACCAACAACTGACTCAATTGTGTAGTTTGGCGAATTAAAAAAAATGAAAAAAACTTTCGCATATCTAAGTCCTGAATATGTTAACAACTTCACCCAATGGCAGTTAATTCAATAGAGGAAAGGTTATAACTTTGTACCTTGAAGTTGGTATTCAACTGATAGGGATAGAGAAGGGAATACCGACTTTCAAATCAATGCTCTAACACAACAGGAGCCTCAGTTTCAAAGTCATCCTACGATTGGGAGGAGAGACGTCAAAAATATAGACAGCGAAGGGGGGAAATAGAGAAGATGAAAATGTTTTTTTTGGCATGGGGTTAGGGTTAAAAAGGATACTGGTGATGAACTGTCATCAAATGGACAACTACTTTAGTTATGTGTATTATGGCTGTTTGAAAATCGTTGTAATAACATACATTTATTAACACCACCACAATATCATTTTTTTGTAGTGACTGTTTTGTGATGGGCGCCACTCCAATAAAATATCTACAAACTAAACTGAAACAAGGAACAATAATCACAAGTCAACCATAAAAGATACAAAAGAAAAGATCTTTCTTTTCCAAATTGCAAGGTATTTACATGAAATGTATGCACTGTTACATGAGTCATAAAGGCACAACTGAGGACATTGATACCTAACCTTATACTGCAACTCTAATAAAGAAAATCAGATTTATAAAAAGTCATCAAGACCAAATCTAATAAAAAGACCAATCACTAAGAAACAAATCTTCATCTAAAGAGATCCTAACTGATATAAGTAAAACACGAATAAAATAAAATCACATGAAATCAAGAACAGAAATAAGAAGTTCAGCAAAGAAATCAATCCATCAATTGCCAAAAAAGAAAGAGAATTCTCTTATGTTTATTTTTTTAAAGCTTTAACTTAAAAAATGTAATGTATGAGATCCATATTTTCTCAAACTCAGCAACACCATACATATTTGCCAAATTTTTAAAATTACGGCTAGGGTGGAGAGAATATGCAAGTAGCATCAGAAGAAATTATCGGATTAAACGCCGGATATTTGTTAAACACAGTAGCTTCACGGAAAAGAACAAAAATCTTAGTCAAATTCGTAAAAATTGATTATGTAGTCATTTGTGGATATGTATAGACTATTTCATGGCAATTCCAACATATAAAAATTGTTATATATAATCAAACTAACAACAACACATACAGTGAACTGACAAGAATAGAAACAATGCCATTGAAAGAATTAAGTATTGCTCATAATCAAGAGCAACAATAGCAACTGAGAAGTCACTATACACTTGTAGGAAGTAAAGTTTATCAACACAGTTAACCTCACAGTGCTTGAATATGAAAGATGGCCTGTAGTGTTACTTCTACCGAAGATTTCCTTGCAGCTTGCCTACGGCAACCCATTTCTCAAATCTGGTATCACGAATAAATTTAAAACTCAATATATGAAATCTTTATACTTAAGGTCAATAGCTCTAATTCACAAATAATGCAAAATTTGCACAGATCAAACATATGCGGTAGAGCAAAATTGAAAGAAACTAAAAAAGTACTCTAAAAAAAGTTGTAGTAGTAGTGCCAATGCTATGTATCAAAACCATAGGACAAACCCCAAATAAAAGAATATGAGCAAAATCCAAATTCTCACTTACTAGTTTACAATTTTGGAAACAAACACCACAGAAATTTGCAAAAACAGAGGAAAATGGCAGAAGAAGCAACAACTGGTACTTTATAGCGTGCAAAAAAGTTGTTCTATGTCACTCGACGGAGAAAAAGAAAATATCGATTCAATTTCACAAAATAAATTTACACAAACAGTAGCAAAAAACGAACTAAGCACAGATCCAACAACTACAGAGAGAGCAAATAAAACTAGATCTACATGAACAAATAAGAAGTAAATAAGCTAAGCATATATCCAACAACTACATAGAAAGAGCAAATGAAACCCTAGATGTACAATCTACATTAATAAATAAGCAATAATAGCGAAAAGGGGAGGAAAATTGAGAGGACCTCGCTGAATTTTATTTG
This sequence comes from Nicotiana noctiflora, assembly GCA_032618575.1. Taxonomy (NCBI): domain Eukaryota; kingdom Viridiplantae; phylum Streptophyta; class Magnoliopsida; order Solanales; family Solanaceae; genus Nicotiana; species Nicotiana noctiflora. The sequence continues at coordinate 38,818 of JASVEL010001869.1, read as the reverse complement.
GAGATGGGGTTGCTGGACTCCTCGGAAGCTTCATTGGAGACCAGTGGCTTCCAATCGAGTGCCTCGGTGAGATGAGGGAGTCGCAAGCCACAGTGAATACTAGGGTTTATTTAAGGAGGAACACGGGAAGAAGTTCTAATTTTTTGGTTTGACCAAAGTAGAAAATCTAAATTTGTTTGGAGGTGTGTGATGGGGAATTGGTAATACTGACGGTTTAAACCGTTGTAGTATAAAACAAATCGTTGTTATTTAAAACCTTAAAGCGGCATGTTTAAAAACGCCATTTTTTGTTTCGTATTATGGCGGATTACAACAACCGCCGTAAATTCTTCAATTTTTTGTAGTGTATTCATGTGCCTAAATTACGCCATCATTGCTTTCGATTTATAGCAAATTGATTTTGTTTAAATCATATCTCATTCTTTTTTTATTTGAAACAAATTAATTTTACACTGCAAAAGTTAAGTACATAAAAATAGAAATAGAACTCATATCTTAGGAATGACCTAGCATCAGTACCACAAAAAATTTCAATATTTCACCACCATCTTAGATACTAAAAGCAATACCATAGCTACTAATTGCTAGATATTTGCAAACATTAAACGTGAATAGGCAGCAGTATTATTTATGAGCAAATGGAGCCTACTTAAAGTATTTGGTTACCAATAATACATGTGTCAAAAAAAAAAAAAAAACTAATAGGGGCCTCCTCCTATTTGTTTATGATTATTGTACGTCTAGCATCGGTCCTACATGAGTTTGTGAATCATGTTGAAGCTTCACAATAATTGGTTACTTGCAATATGATCTTCTAATAGCTTAACTTGTCCTATATAAGCTCGTAATATGCTTCAGCCAAAGATCAATAAAGTATTCCGAGTGAACTGACCATGAAATCGCACGTTGCTCTAATCCTGCTCTTTTCACTTGCCCTCGTAAGTTTTTATAGATGATTAATTCTAGGCCTCCTTTTTTTTTGTAGTTTGTTATTAATTACTTTTTTGGTGCAGCACTATCTTCCACTTCTTTCTCAACTGCCTTGCCTTTCAAATTACAATATCTTTTCATATATATATATATATATATATATATATATATATATATATATATATTAACAATTGAATTATTTAGCTTATCTATCTTTTTTAACTTGATCTTGTCATGTTTATTAGAATATAAAGAAGATTCTTAAAAAAAAACAAAAAATATTAAAATTTGTAATCTTAAACATATAATATTTGTGTGGCAATAAGATTCTATTAAAACCCATGGTCTTAAAAAAATTGTATCATTTGTGTGATTATGAAAATATTTAATTAAAGGTAATATTGGAATCCTAAATGGGTTTATACTCAATCAAGAGGAGATATGTTCATGTAAAATTGAAACGGAGATAGTATATATTTCGATTGTCTAATAAGAATGATTTGCTTCTTGAGCATTACTAACATTTGATTTTTGCACAAACCTAGCCGTTTAAGTCCATCTAGCTAACGAGGGGTTTAACCTATTTAAACGGACCACTCATTTGTCTTGGCGTATCCTTATCGAACATATGTGTACATAATACTCCATCCGTTTTAATTTACGTGAACCTGTTTCCTTTTTAGCCCGTACCAAAAAGAATGATCCCTTTCCTTATTTAGAAATAATTTTCTTTTATGCAACGATTTATAGCCACACAAAATAAATGTGTCTCATTTTACACCACAAGATCAAAAGTCTTCTCTCTTTTCTTAAACTCCGTGTCCAATCAAATGGGTTCACGTAAATTGAAACGGAGGGAGTAATAGATATTTTCTGCATATTACTCTTCAAATGCACTAGAATTTTACATTGAACTCTATCCACCAAAACTGAATAGTTACATGCTCGGTACCTATGAAGGTAGATCTGATATTAAAATTTTCTGGGTTCTTTATTTTAGGACGATATCAACTTTTAATAACAGAGTTCTGCATTTAATTTTTGTATATATTCTTAGTGAATTTCTTGATACGTACATAGAATATTTGTGCGTATATATATATTATGTACTCGAACGTAAAGAATTTCATAATGTATATATTTAAAAGTCTTTTTATGGTCTCTCTTTCTCGGGCAGTACACAAAAATCACTGATGCAAGAAAAGACCATGGAGAATACTGGAGAGTTGCGATGAAAGATGAGCCAATGTCTGAACCAATCAAACATCTAATGCCACGGCATTCAGTTCCTCTCTCCAAAGAGAAAACTGATTGTCACACATCATCTTCTGTTGGAGGTGAAGCCTTTGAACAAAGGCCTAATCTATCTGTCTACCACGACGACACCAAGCTGAAAGAAGTTGAGAATTCATTATTTACAAAAGATTTCGAGCCAAGGCCTAATTTAAGTGGTTATCATGACGATTACTTTGGTCTTAAACAAGAAAACTCCTTTGCCGAAGATTTTGAGCCTAGGCCAAATCTTTCTGTGTACCATGATTGATATTGAACATAATGAGTATTGTGTGTCTTTCTGCTTTGTGTTTGTGCTTTTGCGAAATAAAGATGTGTAACCATACTTGATGGTTGTATTGTAGTGTTTCTTAACTTTATTATGTGTTCTAAGCAATGATCGATATGATTGGCTTCCTTATCTCTAGTTTCTGTACTACATTTTTGTGGGATAAATATGAGTGGTTATTCTATTTTTACTTTATTAATCAAAGTTATTGTCTTTTTATAATATAAGAGAATACTAAACTTTACCCAAATATAAAGAACGTAAATGATCTATTTTATGTAACCAAAAAGCCACTCAACTCTTCCGAGGTATCACATAAAGTCAGAGGCGGATCTACCTTATGAGGTAGGGGTGCCACGCCACCCGTTCGCTTCGCTAAAATCCTTAGTATGTACATAATATTTCTGTGAAAACACTTATATATTGATAGAGTGGCACCCAAAAGTCACAAAGTGTATGCGGGTGCTAGTGGATCAATGTCCATTCTTAAGGGTGTCCCTGGCCTCATGAATGCAAGTTTGATTCCCTGTTAGATAATCTTCGTTCTTTTTCCCGTTTTTCTCCTTATTAAGGTTTTTCTTATTATCAGCTCCTTTCCTTTTTCGGTTCTCGCCCTCCTTTTTTTCTTCCTCTCATTTGCTAAATCTCTCTTCTTCATTTTTTTTATCTTTAAGTCCTCATTTTATTTCTATCATTATGAGCAATTATTTCAATAAGTAATTTGAATTGATTTTAAGTAGCGTATAATTTCTTTCTTTTTAGTAAAACAATATTAATTTATGTATTAGATTATAATTTGAACAATATCTTTTATTTTGTGAATATTTATAGTCGTTTTGAGTCGAATACCATAGGTTGAGTGTTGAAGGTTTTTCTTTGAAAATAATTGTCGTATAAATCAACAATTAAAATGAAAAAGATTAATTCAAGAACAATACAAGTAAATTAATCTAGTCAAAGAATATATAATAGTTAACCTACTCTTTAAGCAAAATTTTATATTGGAGGCACTCTTTCATGAAATGTCATTTTTCTTTTGCTTTTTTAGTTTTAAAAATTGAACTAAAATCGGACTTATTTGCTTTGTGAATAAAATGTCTATTCAAATTAACAAAAAACTAACCGAACCTATCTATTACTCCTAATCTATCTTTGTAGATAGTGATATGTATACTATATGCATAATATGTTGGTACCCGCAACCTTCGAATCCTGGATCCGCCTCTGCATAAAGTCACTAGGAGGAAATTAATGTGACATTTTCTATAATAGCCTTTTGGTTAAAAAAATAATTATTTAGTGATTTTCTATGATGCTTAGGCAGAGTGAGTGAATGATTTTGTTTTTATTACAACAAATGATTTAGTGACCTTCTATATATGATACTTAGACAAAGTTGAGTAATTTTTGTACTACAAAAATATTTTAGAGATTTTAGTGAAATAAAATAAAAATTGAATGACTATAAGTGAAAAAGAATTGTCTTGTTTAAGTTGACTAATTTTTGTATCGCTAACTAGTTCACTCAAGTTGTATATCGTCCGGCTTGTAATTGTTACAACCCATATCCACACACGTTAGTTCATGCCATAAGTTAGATAACACAAATCCAAGAAGGAATTATCCTTGAGATGATAAGAAGTTAATCCGATTAATCTTAAGTGATACAAGGGTACATAAGGGTGATTAACAAGTATTAGAAGTTAAACGAATCAAGGATGTTGTAACTCGTACTTTTGGGTAAACCTATAGATGCTTAGTATACTTAGGAGGTCATGATTTAAGGTATTTGAATCATATAATATCCGTATCATAATTCTTGAAGTCAAACGAGTTATGAAACAAAAGTCGACAAAAGTTGTTGCAACTTAGGTTCATAGTTTTACCTAAACTTTAGGTCAAATGTTATTAAGTCTTTCTCCCAATATACTTAGAATTACGGGGTGATCTACCCACCAAATTGAAGATCTATGAGTCTAGTTTCCAACGCATTAAACGGTTTATCAATACGACATTGGAATAGAGAGATATAGATATTTTCGTGAGACTGCACAAGCTGCTAGGTGCAAGTAGGTGGGTCAGCTACTTGGTTAAATGTCGGCCCAAAAGAGGAATTTCGGGTCTGAAAAGGAGCCCATTAAAAGGCTTATCTTCTGCAATATATCTCTCTTTATATTTCACAAATAACCAGACCTAAAACCCTACAAACTTCCTCCCAAAAATTATCCACAAACCCTAATTGATTTTTCCTCTCTTTCAAGTTCAAATTGGGGGTAAACACTAGAGTTTGAAGAACCAAGTTAAAGGCTGAGTTATCCAACAATTAAGGTGAGTTTACTGCTATATTTCATACATTTATTCTGCTGTGAATTCATGGTAATTCGTTATATACATGTAAGAACTCACGGGACGGTGATCGGAAGCCGTGAGTTCAAGTTATTCACTTGTAGCGGACTGTTTTGTGGACTGTTATGTGTTGCTGTTGGGCTGCGTTTTATATTACTGTTTTGTGGAGTTTTGGAGGAGGCAGAGTGTGGAGAAACACCATATATATGTTGGGTTGTGGTCTGCTAGTTCTTCGTAATATTTTTGGGTCGTTTGATACGACTATAGTGGCCGTCATATGTATGATGTGATTAGGTTGTGTGTGAACTGTTTTGGGAGGCTCAATATGTTTATTATTGATGTTGTTTAGGCTGTTTGGTGATTGTTTTGAATGGTGTGAAGTCATATATATAGGGGAGGTGCTGTCCGTTTCATCACAAAATAGGTTGTGATTGGTACATAATAGTTGCGACGTTTAAACGTTAACGATAGTGTCATTTCTCCTAGACTAAGGAGTCGTGACGTTTGCATAGCTTGAGGTTGTGGCAGTATATACAAGGTATGTGTGGCTATCCCTTTCCTTCTTTTGCACGACTCCGATTAACATAATGTAATGAACGAGCTTCCAAAGATACTCTATTCTTAGAAGCTAGCAGTACTTACATTGTTTCCCCTCTTATGGAACGATTGATGTTGATGTTGCTTCTCTTATTCTTATGTTATCAATCTTGTTGGTACTTCCCGATTCCTATAAGGTTCATAGTGAAGAGTTAGTCCTAATAAGTTGTACATAGGATACCGACCTTACGTCACTCCGAAAGGTCTACAAGGTATTTCCAGGAGTCGAACATGCATTATATATATATATATATATATATATGTATCTATTTTACTCTACTGAACCGCGCTATAGTCGGCCGGGTACGGCACCTATTATGCAACCACTGATCAGTTGGGTTTTATCGAGCTCCACGTGGTCGGGTACGATTCTACCGAGCCTTATAATGGCCGGGTATGTTTTTACCGAGCCTATTACGGCCGGGTACGATATGATGATGATGATGCCCACAGAGGCGTATGTTTTAAAGATTATGTATTTATACATATGTATCATGCATTTCATGTCAGTAGCCCTCAGAGGTACTCAGATGTTACAGGTTGTATATTCTCTATCCCTGCTTACATTACTGTTCGTATTTATGGTTCTCTGCCTTACATACTCAGTACTTTATTCGTACCGACGTCCTTTTATTTGTGGACGCTGCATGTCGTGCTGCAGGTCCTGATAGACAGGCAGGTGCAGCTCCCCCATCACAGTAGGTTGTCCAGTTCAGCGGTGATTGGCGAGATCCCTTCTCCGGACTTGCCTTGGTCTTGGTATGCATTTTTGTTAAAGACATTATGGGTATGTCGGGGCCTTGTTCCGCTATGTTGCAGCACTTATGTTCCTTTAGAGGCTCATAGATAAGTGTTGACTCATGTATAGTTTGGTATGCCTTGTCGGCTGGATTTTGTTGATTAGTCTTTCATTTTAGCGTGGTAGCTTGTACCATATGTATATAGTTTCTTGATTGTCTGGTCATCCCATGTTATGTAGGTTCATGCAATCATATTTTATTGTTGGTTGCCCATGATCCATGTCTACCATTTATATTGGTCTCGTTAGCCCTAAAAGATAATAAAGAAGGTTAGATAAAATGTACGTTGGTGCTCTGGCAAGTATGGTCGGGTGCTAGTCATGGTCCTCCAGTTTGGGTCGTGACAGTAATCGTAGAGAAAAAAAAATAGAAGTGATTGGGGAAGTAATATTGGTATTTCAGTCATCTGTTGGCATTCTCACGTATATGATTATGTTTCTGGCCAAATTGCTTGTTTTCTTTCTTTTTTTATTATATATATTTTAAAATTATTTATGCCATAAATTGGTTGAAATTTTGTCTCAAACTCAATTGATTCTAGCATTGGTTTGATGATTATAAACCCTAGTGCATGAGATATGAGTTGATGGGTTTGATAGAAAAGCATGATCGATTATAGGATTGGTGTGTTGAGTGTTGATTATTGGTTAAGAGTGTTGTTTACCTTATGGGAGATGAAGAATAATATTGATTATAACCATTTGAGACTTTAGAATTTATCTAGAATCAAGAGAATGACTTGTTGGGTGTAGAAATACCATTAATAAGGATCATAAAGCTCTATGTCATGACCCTAGTTCACCAATCGTGAACATCTCATGACGGCACCCAGTCCCCACGACTAGGTAAGCCTAACACATTGCGGAAAATACACGTTTTTGAACTTTAAACAAGAAATAGCGGAAGATAAAATAAATAGGAATGTAATCCGTGCCACTTGGATCATACACCCGTCAAACACACTGTGTAAAAATACCACCAAGACCCGGAATCCCACGGGCAACACAGACTAAAAGAGAATATACAACTGAGGCTCTATGTATAAGGAGTATCTAACAACGAAGTGAAGGAAAGATATCTACTAGTACTAATAGAATAGAAGGAAGGCCTCCGGATCCGCGGACGTAGCAGATCATACCTCGAGGTCTCCCAAAACGCTGCTGAATCCTGATATGAGTCTGTCCTGATGTACCTGGATCTGCACAACAAAAGTGTGCAGAAGAGGAGCATGAGTACACCACGGCGGTACTCAGTAAGTGCCAAGCCTAATCTCGATGGAGTAGTGACGAGGAAGGTCAGGGCCCTACTGAGAGAAAACAGTTACAAAAATGATAATAACAATAATAAGCAGCTTAACGATAAAAATTCCGAAATAACAACAATAAAATGATTACTGCAACCGTCTACAATTAACTAACAACAAGTAACAAACTCAATTAATAAGTCCAGGACCTGTGGGAATTGAACCCATAGTCCCATTAACAGTACCCCTGGGTCTCCGGGAATCGAACCCGCAGCCCATGTCTCAATAATATCTCAATAACTCAGGATCTCCGGAATCGAACCCGCAGTCCCTACCAATAACTCAGGATCTCGGGAATCGAACCCGCAGTCCCTACAAATAACTCAGGATCTCGGGAATCAAACCCGCAGTCCCTACAAATAACTTAGGATCTCGGGAATCAAACCCGCAGTCCCTACAAATAACTCAGGAGATCTCGGGAATCGAACCCGCAGTCCCTACCAATAATATATCAATAAACTTCGGGTCTCCGGGAATCGAACCCGGAGCCCTTGGATCTCCGGGAATTGAACTCGCAGTCCACAAACAATAGCAATCCGGGTCTCTGGGAATCGAACCCACAGCCCTGGGATCTCCGGGAATTGAACCTGCAGTCCACAAACACAACAAATAAAGAAAACACTCACCGAAAACATAATATGCTTAACTACAACTTCACCGAGGACTAGTGCCAACAATTATCAAGAAGTTCAAGTAGGACAATTAGGCAATTAGACAGATAAATCCTCCCTAATCATGCTTCCCTAACGAATACCTGGTAAATGTCACAATTTAATAAATTAAGAACAGGAATATCACGAATTGAACAATTCAAGTAAAGTGAGTTACAACAACCAGCGCATGTACACGCCCGTCACCTCGCGTACAAGGCATTTAAACTATCACATAATATCCTAGGGGTAAAGGTTCCCCCACACGAGGTTAGACAAGCCACTTACCTCGACTCCGGTACAAAACCACTAAGAGACAACTCTCTTGCCGCGAATGTCGGCCTCCACAGGTGTTGTATCTGATAAAAATCAATAGAATCACATCAAAATAGGCCAATTGGGCATTACCCAATCAAGACAACTCAAAATACACCAAAACCCACAAGTTGCCAAAACCCGACTTTCGGTATACTTATCGAATAATCACGAAAATTATATATTCGGGTTCCTTATCTCAATACGAGTCCGTGCATATAAAATTTATCAAAATCGGACTCCGTTTGCCCATTCAAATCAAAGGTTTTCTAAAATTTAGGCCTAGGGCTCAAACCCACCTTTAATCTTCCATTTTCAGTGAAATAATCACGGATTTCATGATAAACCAACGAATTAAGGTCAAGAAACTTACCCCGATGATGTCCCGATGATATCCCAGCGTTTCCCCTTCAATTCCCTCTCTTGGAGCTCAACAATGGCGGTTTTGGTGTGTTAGGCCGCGACTGAAATGTTCTGGACTTAAAGTCACTGCCAGGCCAGTTTACTCTACGAGATCGCAGCACTGGGCTTGCGATCGCGATGCACAAAATATGGGCGGCCTATTTTTCCTCTATGCGATCGCGTGATCCTGGACGTGATCGCAGTGAACAACTCAGCGACCCTACGCGATCGCAATGACATGAATGCGATCGCGAAGAACAAACTCGTCCGGCTCCCCAAACTACCCTACGCGATCGCATACTACCTCACGCGATCGCGATGCTTACTCTCCCAGATTTACGCGATCGCATGCTTTACTTCACGATCGCAGAGCTCAGGGTTTTTCCCTTACGCGATCGCATGGCCATCTCCGCGATCGCGGAGAGCAAAATTGCTCTGCAATTATTGCAGCAGAACAGCAGTGCCTTTTGGCACAAATTGGTCCGTTTGGACCCCGAATTCATCCCGAGGCTCCCGGGACCCCAACGAAAACCATCATCATACTCCAAAACACGATACGAACTCATTCCAATCATAAAAACATGTCTAACAACATCAAAACCCATAATTCACATCGAATTCAAGCCTAAATTTCTTAAAACTTTCCGAATTGCACATTCGATCTAAAACCCGACCAAACGACGTCCGAATGACCTGAAAATTTGCGGACATATACAAAATCACATAACGAAGCTACAGAAATTGTCGGAATTCTATTCCGACCCTCGGATCAAAATCTCACCTATCGTTCGGATTTGCCAAAATTTCAAACTTCGGCATTTCAAGCCTAATTGAGCTACGGACCTCCAAAATACACTCTGGACGCGCTCCCAACCTCGAAATCACCTAACGGAGCTAATTGAACCATCAGATTTCCGTTCCGAGATCGTCTTAACACTTTTCCAGTTACGGGCCATTTTCTAACCTTAAAGCCCTCATTTAGGGACTAAGTGTCCCAAAATACTCCAAATTTCAGAACCGACTCTCCCAGCAAACCACAATAGCAGAAATGAACTTAGGGGAACAGTTAAATTGGGGATTGGGGAGTAATTTTCTAAAACGACCGGCCGGGTCGTTACATCTTCCCACCCTTAAAAGATTCGTTCGTCCTCGAACGAGCATAGAAAACATACCTGGGGTAGTGAAAAGATGAGGGTACTGGCTGCGCATATCCTGCTCGGTCTCCCAAGTCGCCTCCTCGACCGGCTGGCCCCGCCACCGAACCTTTACCGAAGCGATGTTCTTTGACCTTAGCTTTCTGACCTGCCTGTCTAGAATGGCTACTGGGCTCCTCAACATAAGACAGATCCTTGTCTAGCTGAACAGAAGTGAAATCTAACACATGCGACGGGTCACCATGGTATCTCCGGAGCATGGAGACATGAAATACGGGGTGAACTCCGGCTAGACTGGGAGGTAAGGCCAACTCATAAGCAACCTCCCCAATACGCCTCAAAATCTCAAAAGGGCCAATAAATATAGGACTCAGCTGAGCACATTAGCCTGATATAATCTGAAGATATTCCCTCTTGTTCAAACAGTTAAGTCTTAGAGCCTAATTCCAACATCCGAAATTTTGTGTCAGGCTTGTTTTCATCAAGAGGTCACTCAATATTCCTCAAACGCCATCCTGAAACATGACTGCATAATCTTGCTGGATCCTTACCTTGTAACACAAAATCCACAGGACCATGATAATATTTTATGATCAAATTAGCCAAGAATTCAACGAATCAGATGCTCCCATTGCACCTCACGATCTACATAGGTCTCGCTCTAACTTTTTCAATACCGACACGACGGAAGAGATGTGCCGATATCCATAACCAACTACTGGATCAACAATTCATTGGGTCTATGCTCCTGACAAGATCCATTACCTTGTCCTGAACGAGAGGATGATCTTTTCCTCTATAATATACCTCATATAATCAGTTTGAACTGATCCCAAATCTCATAATCTCATCTCACCCAGTACGAACTGATCAGGCGATAAGCCACATCAGACATAATCAAAAGTCCCACAAGATGACACAATGTGCTAGTAATCCACTAATTCGTACGTGATACAAAAGGAAGGAGAACACTAGAGAGAACTATTCAACTCTCACACTAACATGGACTTCCTCGGAAAAATAGGAAACAGAACACATAAGAGCAATTATGGACACTGAAATAAACATCACACTGTTGCGGCGTGCAACCCGATCCCAACAATATAACCATGGCGGCGTGCCACCCGATCCCAATAATATAACCATGGCGGCATGCCACCCGATCCCAACAATATAACCATGGCGGTGTGCCACCCGATCCCAACAATATAAACTCACACAAGGAGTCATATGTCGAGCTGAATAGCTCGTCACATCAAAATACTGAATATCGATCATAAGCACACTAAGGTGCATGATATCAGACTCAATGAAAACATATAGCGCTATAGGCTATGAACTCAAGCACAACCGAGGTGCGATATAAGATCTGAGTCTCAAGAGCCCTCATGCTCATATAACATCACCGCTGAGCGAAACCCCAATGCATGAGGAACTTACCAAGCTGTCTCACACTCATATGGCGCAATATATCTTTACATGAATTAACTAACCGCGAAATAAGACCGCGACTATCCCTCCATAAAGGCCGCATTGCTGGAAGAAGCATAACCGGCCTGACGCAAGGCTCACTTCGACATTTAAATCTATCCACCGACCTTAAGTCTATCCTGGTCGTGCCAAGCTAAGTCAATAGTATTTCACAGGTCTATAACCCAATAAACAGAGTTCCTTCCGGGCATAAATTCTCAAATGGATGATATCACCAAAATCCTCATACTGGTTTAAATTTCTAACCAATCAAGTGACTACATGTCACAGCTATACAATCTTCTTGTGAGGCAAGCTCCCACCATCTTCCGAATAATTAAACGGGCCTGCACATTCAACCCACCAGCTATAGTAACACTGAAAAGCGATCAGGAGTCCCTAACCGGAATGCAAAGCCTTTCTCACAAAACACCGATCTCAAATGATACTAATGTTAATACCCATCTTACTCAAAACACTGAAACTCCTTTCCTGCTCATCCAAGTTCTTTATATCACATTCATTGACCAAACTGTGACCTTGGTCCTTACTTCAAATTTCATACTACTCACTGCACCTCACGTGCCAATATACGAGAGACACAATTTCCATCACAACTCTAGAACTGACGATAGGCTAATACTCCATCACATAAGACTTTCCATTTAACTCATTTCAGGAGAACTATAGCAACACACAGGCGAGTTATCATTACCGTTGTATATGCCAATCTCTAAGTAGTGGTCCAAGCCACCATAACCCTTTCCGAGATCTGCCTACTCATAACAGGCCCTAACAGAAGAATACTTCAGAATACCATCAAACAATGCGGCCGACAAGCCTCAAATGCACCGCCACAAATCACATGCATAATTCGATCACGTTACATGAACCGATCATTGGCACCAATATGCCAACTCAACTTTGGCTAATTAATCTACTTTCTTCCAGTTTATCCTGGATTGCCTTATAATGTAAATATCTCCCTTCAATACCTAACTTATTTCAACCACACTCACCCCGAACGACCTAAAATCATGAGGCCATGATATCTCAAGAACGACGACCATTTCACGCCTCTCAAATGCTACACCAAAAGTCAAAACATCATAGATTGTTTTTGTACTTTCTTCCTAAGTTGCTTTAAAGGCTTGAGCCTCAACCGTACTTATAGACTCAAAATTATCAAACACCACACTTTACCTCTTGAATTCACTAGGACCGCTATTGAGAACCATCCGGCCCTGACTTGGCCCAGTACGCAACCAACTCTACTGAATGTTTATAACATATGAATACCCTCTCGATACCGCACCCAGCGGAATCACTTCCCGCGAAGCCTGCACCTATACGAGGCATAAATCATGAATCTTTCCTCAAGTTTGAACATGAGCCAGTAAGGCTAACCATAACATGCATTCAACAATTTATATACTCAAATTACCACTCATGGTCTTTTTTCGTAGCTGCAATAACCCATTAATATGCTAATATCCAGAATTCACACAGGTAATTAACCATGCAACCCAATCTTAAGCGGTGGGACTCTCCCACTTAGCCCAAAGCCACTATTACACGACTCTCGAACACGTTAGAACCATTCTCTCGAGTCATTTACTATTATTCAACTGCAACTCACGTGATCCAATGAATATAACCACATGTGCTCTATTAGCGCTCTAACATCATAGGGTATGACCTCATCCCAATACAACCAAACATCTTCTCGCTCCATGCACCGAGCATTCTCTACCAATAACATCTTAAAACATACTATGATTCTCACACACCTACGAAGCACCATGTAGCCTTTGTCAAATATTTCCCTGCTGATAATAAAATGCAGAGTTTATTAGGGACACAGGAACATCTAAAGTCCCAACATTATACCATACGAGCCTCAACTCTTGCCCATCCGCAAGTTTTCAAGAACTTTTTGAATAGCACCTAAAAACATTGCAGGCCAAATCTGATATGACACATGACCCATAATTACATCGTTGATAGTGAAATCCTTTCACTTGACACGAAACCTTAAGATACATCTTGCTAATCCATGATACTAGCCCTTAACATTTGTACGTCTTCATCATAAAACAAGCCAAAAGCATTCGTTTGGTACATGTCCTTCTTAAGACAGTTAAACTCATTTTCCCCAGTATCTCTGCTGGCTGAATCCTTCGCTAAATAGATATCTCATATGAACCATATAGTCTTTATTACCACCAACTATCTTTAGATCTACATCCACCTTGTGATTCTACCATTTCTGTGACGATTTGGCAGTTAAGTAAACCTTCTCAAGATCGTACTTATCAACCGAATGTCAGAATCTAATGCACCCCCATGTGCACAATTGAAGACCTCTCAATTCTCTTGCATTATCGATATGGATGACACGCGGTAACAATGGTTGAGTAAATTCTTGACTCCCTTGAAATCCCTCTGCAGCATCACGAACCGTCGGCGCATACTTGATACCGAGTGCGCAATTTCAACACACGAGTGGATGCAAAAGAACATATGACATAGGCTCCGACTGAATGAATGGCGCACGATAAGGAATTCAAAGAATTGAAGAGTTTCCTAAACAGTTACATAGCCCCTCGTAGATAAATACAGACGTCTCCGTATCGATCAGCGAGAATCTAAGTAACCGGTCTGTGTCCCGTGACTCCTACGAACCTAGAGCTCTGATACCAACTTGTCACGACCCTAGTTTACTAATCGTGAACATGTCATGATGGCACCCAGTCCCCACGACTAGGTAAGCCTAACACATTGCGGAAAATACACGTTTTTGAACTTTAAACAAGAAATAGCGGAAGATAATATAAATAGGAATGTAATCCGTGCCGCTTGGCTCATACACTCGTCAAACACACTGTGTAAAAATACCACCAAGACCCGGAATCCCACAGGCGACACAGACTAAAAGAGAATATACAACTGAGGCTCTATGTATAAGGAGTATCTAACAACGAAGTGAAGGAAAGATATCTACTAGTACTAATAGAATAGAAGGAAGGCCTCCGGATCCGCGGACGTAGCAGATCATACCTCGAGGTCTCCCAAAACGCTGCCGAATCCTGATATGAGTCTGTCCTGATGTACCTGGATCTGCACAACAAAAGTGTGCCGAAGAGTAGCATGAGTACACCACAGCGGTACTCAGTAAATGCCAAGCCTAACCTCGATGGAGTAGTGACGAGGAAGGTCAGGGCCCTACTGAGAGAAAACAGTTACAAAAATGATAATAACAATAATAAGCAGCTTAACGATAATAATTCCGAAATAACAACAATAAAATGATTACCGCAACCGTCTACAATTAACTAACAACAAGTAACAAACTCAATTAATAAGTCCAGGACCTGTGGGAATTGAACCCACAGTCCCATTACCAGTACCCCTGGGTCTCCGGGAATCGAACCCGCAGCCCATGTCTCAGTAAATCTCAGGATCTCCGGGAATCTCAATAATATATCAATAACTCAGGATCTCCGGGAATCGAACCCGCAGCCCCTACAAAAAACTCGGGATCTCGGGAATCGAACCCGCAGTCCCTACAAATAACTCAGGATCTCGGGAATCAAACCCGCAGTCCCTACAAATAACTCAGGATCTCGGGAATCGAACCCGCATTCCCTACCAATAATATATCAATAAACTTCGGGTCTCGGGGAATCGAACCCGCAGCCCTTGGATCTCCGAGAATTGAACCCGCAGTCCACAATCAATAGCAATCTGGGTCTCTAGGAATCGAACCCACAGCCATGGGATCTCTAGGACTTGAACCCGCAGTCCACAAACACAACAATTAAAGAAAACGCTTAGAGAAAACATAATATGCTTAACTACAACTTCACCGAGGACTAGTGCCAACAATTATCAAGAAGTTCAAGTAGGACAATTAGGCAATTAGACAGATAAATCCTCCCTAATCATGCTTCCCTAACGAATACCAGGTAAATGTCACAATTTAATAAATTAAGAACAGGAATATCACGAATTGAACAATTCAAGTAAAGTGAGTTACAACAACCGGCGCATGTACACGCCCGTCACCTCGCGTACAAGGCATTTAAACTATCACATAATATCCTAGGGGTAAAGGTTCCCCCACGCGAGGTTAGACAAGCCACTTACCTCGACTCCGGTACAAAACCGCTAAGAGACAACTCTCTTGCCGCGAATGTCGGCCTCCACATGGGTGTAGTATCTGATAAAAATCAATAGAATCACATCAAAATAGGCCAATTGGGCATTACCCAATCAAGACAACTCAAAATACACCAAAACCCACAAGTTGCCAAAATTCGACTTTCGGTATGCTTATCGAAAAATTACGAAAATTATATATTCGGGTTTCTTATCTCAATACGAGTCCGTGCATATAAAATTTATCAAAATCGGACTCCGTTTGACTATTCAAATCAAAGGTTTTCTAAAATTTAGGCCTAGGGCTCAAACCCACCTTTAATCTTCCATTTTCAGTGAAATAATCACGGATTTCATGATAAACCAATGAATTAAGGTCAAGAAACTTACCCCCGATGATTTCCCGATGATTTCCCAACGTTTCCCCTTCAATTCCCTCTATTGGAGCTCAACAATGGCGGTTTTGGTGTGTTAGGCCGCGACTGAAATGTTCTGGACTTAAAGTCACTGCCAGGCCATTTTACTCTACGCGATCGCAGCACTGGGCTTGCGATCGCGATGCACAAAATATGGGCGGCCTTATTTTCCTCTACGCGATCGCGTGATCCTAGACGCGATCGCAATGAACAACTTAGCGACCCTACGCGATCGCAATGACACGAACGCGATCGCGAAGAACAAACTCGTCCGTCTCCCCAAACTACCCTACGCGATCGCATACTACCTCACGCGATCGCGATGCTTACTCTCCCAGACTTACGCGATCGCACGCTTTACTTCGCGATCGCAGAGCTCAGGGTTTTTCCCTTACGCGATCGCATGGCCATCTCCGTGATCGCGGAGAGCAAAATTGCTCGGCAATTATTGCAGCAGAACAGCAGTGCCTTTTGGCACAAATTGGTCCGTTTGGACCCCCGAATTCATCCCGAGGCTCCCGGGACCCCAACGAAAACCACCATCATACTCCAAAACACGATACGAATTCATTCCAATCATAAAAACATATCTAACAACATCAAAACCCATAATTCACATCGAATTCAAGCCTAAATTTCTTAACACTTTCTGAATTGCACATTCGATCTAAAACCCGACCAAACGACGTCCGAATGACCTGAAAATTTGCGGACATATCTAAAATCATATAACGAAGCTACAGAAATTGTCGGAATTCCATTCCGACCCCCGGATCAAAATCTCACCTATCATTCGGATTCGCCAAAATTTCAAACTTCGGCATTTCAAGCCTAATTGAGCTACGGACCTCCAAAATACATTCTGGACGCGCTCCCAACCCCGAAATCACCTAACGAAGCTAATAGAACCATCGGATTTCCGTTCCGAGATTGTCTTAACACTGTTCCGGTTACAGAGCATTTTTTAACCTTAAAGCCCTCATTTAGGGACTAAGTGTCCCAAAATACTCTAAATTTCAGAACCGATTCTCCCAGCAAACCATAATAGCAGAAATGAACTTAGGGGAACAGTTAAATTAGGGATTGGGGCATAATTTTCTAAAACGACCGGCCGGGTCGTTACACTCTATGTCACCAAGTGTTTGAGAAAATATTTATGTGACTAAAACATGAGAATTATTGCTAATGTGGAATTCCTTTGACTTGTATTGATATAGATTAATGTTGAAAGGGTTGGAGAATGTTGTATTCCGCTCAGGAGTAGGAAGTTAAGGTATGTGAGGCTAACTCTCTATGTTTGGAAATTTTAATGATCCTCCCTACACTATATTTCTTTTATGACGTATCAATTTGCCTCAGAAATATAGGTAAGCCTAGTTCCTTGAATAGTTGTAGAACTTCTATTCCCTAGCTTCATAACTCATTCATGACTTTCATTCTGAATGTTGTGAGCTCAGTTTGTGTATAATATAGACTTGGGTTTTATTCCCCGAAGTCTCAGTATAGCTTACTCAGCATGTCATAAACAGTTGCAGTTTTAGTGTTCATAACTAGTTCAAGAGTACATGTCTCATTCTAGTCGTATTCAGTATTCCAATATTATGTAACTCAATAGAATTCAGTATTCCAGTATTATGTAACTCAATAGAATTAAGTATTCCAGTATTATGTAACTCAGTATGATTCAGTATTCCAGTATAATGTAACTCAGTTTGATCCAGTATTCCAGTATCATATAACTCAGCGTGATTCAGTATTTCACTATTATGTATTGCATTATGATTCTCAATTCCTGATTTTAAATCCCTGAATGTTGAACACCTATCTTTGGGCCTGAGGCCGCAACTAATGCTTTATGCATCTTTGGGCTTGAGGCTGCAGTTTATGCTTTATGTATTTTGGACCTGAGGTCGTAGTTATGTATACGTATATTTGGGCCTAAGGCCGTAGTTTGTGCACATATATATTGGGCCTGAGACTACAGTTAATATTCAGATACACAGGTTGTTCATCATTCAGAAGAGGGAGTATTCATAGCCTTACTTCCTTTATTTAGTTCAATTATCAGTTATCGGTTATCTTTTCAATTATCAGTTCAGTTATCAGTTATCTTTTCAGTTATCAGTTCAATTATCAGTTATCACTTTAGTTATCATTTCAGTTCAGTTTTGATATTTATCATTTCAGTTATCAATTATCAATTCTCAGTTGTCATCTCAGTTTCAGTTTCAGCATTTATAATTCTTTCTTTGAGTTGCTTTATATACCAGTACAATTCAAATGTACCAACGTCCCTTTTGCCCGGGGCCTGCATCTCACGATGCAGGTAATGATTTACAGGTTAATGATTCGGAGCGCTAGGATTCTTGTACCAGCTATTTGGTTATCCCCTGTTATTTCGGGGCATTGTCATTACCTTACAGTCTTGAGTATTTTCAGACAGCAGTATTTTCAGTATTTCATTAGAGGTTTCATAGACTAGAGTAACAGCTAGACAAAGTCACATTCTTTTCATATTAAGCTATATTGGCTACAAATATATTTCAAAAAATGTATTAGTATTTCCGCACTTTGATTTTGTAGCCTACAGACTTTCAGTATATCGGTGTGTTAGTTTATCTTCTGCATTTAGTATGTTATAGTATCAGATATCGATTTAGCCAGCTAGTTGGTTCGCTCGGTCACATATAGTCAGGCACCGAGTGCCGTGTTACATCTAGGCCCAGGTTCGAGGCGTGACAATTACCCCCGATAGAAGATTCTCCATACCGGGTATAATAAGCTTATCATTTTGATACTCCGTTATGGATAAATATTACCTCTGGTAGAAGATTATTCATACCGGGTACAATGAACTTATCCTTTTAGTACTATGTTATGGATAAATATTACCCCAGTAGAAGATTATCCATACCGGGTACATAAGCTTATCCTTTTAGTACTCCGTTATGGATAAACATTACCCCCAGTTAGGAGTGTCAAACATGCAGGTCGAGTCGAAAATAGGTAATGAAAAAATGGATCAATTATTCAACACGATCCATATTTAATACGGATAAAAAATGGGTTAACCAGCGAATAATATGGGTTACCCATATTATCCATGACTTCTTGTATATGATCACTTTTGGAGAATTCTTAGTCTTCCTAACTTGAGAAACCCCCAATTTGAAGTTTTCCAAATATAAAAGTTAGACTCATTGGTTATCCATTGATTACACATTAGTTATCTATTTTCTAAATGGATAATATGGTTCTTATCCATATTTGACCCGTATTTAAAAAGTTCATTATCCAACTCATTTTTTTGTGGATAATATAGGTGGTTAGCTATTTCTTTGAACCATTTAGCCACCCTTACCCCGGTAGAAGATTATCTATACGTGGTACAATGAGCTTATCCTTTCAGTACTCCGTTATGGATAAACATTACTCTCAGTAGAAGATTATTCATATCTCGTATGTAGCAGCTTACGCAACAACTTGCTTTCTTTGTAAATAGAAGAGATTTGAGTTCCTTATGTACATTAGTTTGAAATTCAAATAATTTATCAGTTTCTATCTATACTTGTGTTTACTTTACGGTCTTTATTTTATAACACCTACTTATATTTAAGGAGTGATTTTAAATTAAACAGGAAACATAGGGATTATTTTGGGATTTTTAAAACGGAAAAGGGCCTAAAATGCCCCTAAACTATCCGTTTTGGTACAATAATGCCCTCCATCCATCTATTGGGCCAAATATGCCCTTCCGTTAATGTTTTTGGCTCACAAATGCCCTTTGAGTTAACGGAGGGACACGTGTCATCGTCTCATTGGCACATTCTTAATATTTCTTAATTAATTAAAAAGACCTATTATTCATACACGAAAAATAATTTTCTAAAGCAATTTTTCTAAAAATTTTTTTTACTAAAAACTGAAGAAAAAAAAGGAATTTTTTTTCTAGTTTTACAAAAAAAATATTTTTTTACAAAAATAATATTTTTGTAAAAACAAAAATAAAATCTAAAAAGTAATTTTCTAAAGCAATATTTTTGAACAAAAAATGGAAAAACAAGTAGAATAATGCTTTAGAAAATATTGCTACTTTTCTACTGGAAATTATTTTTTCTACTTTTCTACTGGAAAAAATATTAACGTTTTAAAAAATATTAATCCTTAAAATTTTGATACCAAACATTAACGTTCTACTGGAAAGCAATTTTCTACTATTCTTAATAAAATATTGCTAGTTTTCTACTGGAAAAAATTGGAAAGCAATTTTTTACTTTTTTTTCTTCCAATTTTTACCAAAATATTGCTTTAGAAAATTGATTTTTAATTTTTTTTTGTTTTTACAAAAACATTATTTTAGTAAAAAAAATTGGAAAAAAAATTTCCTTTTTTACTTCAATTTTTAGTAAAAAAATATTTTAGAAAAATTGCTTTAGAAAATTATTTTTCGGATATGAGGAATGGGTCTTTTTAATTAATTAAGAAATATTAAGTATGACCCAATAGGACGATGACACGTGTCCCTCCGTTAACTGGAAGGGCATTTGTGAGCCAAAAATATTAACGGAAGGGCATATTTGGCCCAATAGGTAAATGAAGGGCTTTATTGTACCAAAACGGATAGTTCAGAGCATTTTAGGCCCTTCTCCGTTTTTAAAATCTAATTCGAAAAAATAAGGAATATAAACTGGCCATGTAAATAAAATTGCTGGACAAATGAATATACACACACCATCGTACCAAATATTTCTTCGTACTCCTTACACCTATGCATTGCCTATTTCCTAAAACCCTAAACCCCAAATTCTTTTTCCGTTCCTTTAACCACATTCCAAAATCTCCTCGCCCAAAGACGTTCACAGTCCGAAGCATGAGTTCCGGGTCACGAATGTTCCAGCTCAAAGTCGACCCGCTTACCGGAAACTCCGAATGGGTCGTCATTGAAGAAGACGAGGCTTCAGGAGATAGTAATACAAAACAGCTTCTTGCAAATACTTCGTACCTTGACATGCTGAATGATACTCGAAGAAATAAAGCTTACAGGGAAGCCATTGATAAGACTATAACCAAGCCGTGCCATGTTCTTGATATTGGGTATTCACTACATTTCCTGATTATGTATTTATTTAAGGGCGTGTTTGGCTTGGGCCAAAAATGGTTTTGGAAATGTCTTTGCTAATAATTGAGCTTCTACTAAAAAGCCAACACCTTTAATTTATAAGAATGGGATCAGCAGAAATCCAAGACCTAAACGGAGGGTTTCTTTTAAGCTCTTTGTCATTTCAGCTTCTTCGGAAATGAGAACAATTGAAAGCGTAACGCTAAAAAGATTGGTTTGTGATGATAATAGATGAAGAATTATATATGCCTTAGTAATATATAAAGTACCCCTCGGGGTTGCCCATTTGGTTTGGAGGGCGGTCATCCACACGGATGAACTGGGATCAAATCCTCCCTCAATGCCTTCTGGGTTAAGCCTGTCACTCAGGGCTTGCCTAGTGCGATTTACATTCCCTGTATGGTTTGTAGGGTATTACACATGTAGGTTTACCCAGTGCGCACAAAGTGCTCACCACATAGTGCTCACCCGAAGTGCAGGGGCTGTTGGAGGTTGTAGCGGTTGTGGGTTTCCCCTTTTACCCAATAAAATAAAATAATATAATATAATATATATATTTATATATTTAGACTTTTGGGCCCTTCATCTTTCTGAATCGAGACTCGGCCCGGCTCGCGTCGTTTCAACAACCGAAGCGGAGCACCTGAGTATACAATCGCGTGCAGTAACTCGGAGTCCTATTACACCTAAGGCCAACCTCAATTCACCGAACCAAGGTTCATCTCGTGTAGTCATTGTAGACTCGTACAAGGATATTGAGTAGACGGTTGATGTATCAGACTCGACCCTATATATATATATATATATATATATATGTATATGTATGTATATGTAAAAGCCACCAAGAAAATAAGGAAAAAAAGGTGAGAAAAGCTTGGTCTATATAGATTATGAGTTATTACTTATTGTTGACAAAATTTTGCCACAATTGAGGACTTAAGAATTGTCATGGGTGGATGTGTGGTTACTCGAGAGTTAACATGTTTATATCTTAGATTCTGCTTCATAATGCGAATTGCAGAGCCGGAACTGGTCTACTGTCTATGATGGCAGCTCGAGCAATGGGTCATGGAGATTCAGTGGAGAGCTCGGGTTCTAAGGGGATAGTTACCGCGTGTGAGTCATATCTTCCAATGGTGAAATTGATGCGGAAGGTTTTGCATGCCAATGGTATGCAGAGAAATATCCACATCATTAACAAGAGATCGGATGAATTAGAAGTTGGTGTGGACATGCCTTCACGAGCAGATGTGCTTGTGAGTACACTAGCCTTTTTTAATTTTATAATATACAGGATTCAGAGTATTGGCATTCTTCCGCTGAACAAGTGCTTATGATTGATGAACTAATCAAGATACATTGTGAGGGCATTTAATTGGGTATCAGAAAGTGTATTATGTAATCAGTGCAATTGCAGAATTATAATCTACTGTTTAAATATTTCAACAATTTTCAATCCTTTTTTCATCTTGTTGATGTAACATTATTTAAAATTATGTCTGCTTTAAAATTTTTGGACCAGTGCTTATTGCTCTTTATGTTTTAAATTGGTTGAATGGTTGATTGTTAACCAAATGTATGCCATCATTGCATGAGTGCTTTGTTTACCCTTTTTATTCAGGTTAGTGAAATACTCGACTCTGAGCTTTTGGGAGAAGGGTTAATTCCAACTCTGCAGCATGCCCATGACAACCTAATGTCAGACAATCCAAAAACAGTGCCTTACCGAGCAACGATATATGGTCAGGTGTTTGACCAAGGCTATTATGTTTAAGTATTCTTTTGCAGATTGTAAGTTTAGTTTACTTCTTATAGTTTACTTTGATTTACTCATTTTTAGGTCTAGCTCCGCATCACATGGTGTTACTATTGTCAGGTTATAAGTTTAGATTGCTTCTTATACTTGTATGTTCTGATTGTTTGTCACGACCCCGGGTCGCCGTCCATGAAACATCGTGGCGGCACCTAGTCTCTATGACTAGGTAAGCCTAACAATGCGGAATATAAACAATAATTACGGAAGAAGTAACAAAAAACGGAATAATAAAAATAAACATTGTTTAACCCTCAGTTGGCCTGGTGGCAATTGACTTGAGCCTTGGGGTTTGCTCTCTTTCAAGGTCTCAAGTTCGAAACTCACTGGGTACAAACAATTTCTGAGGGTCATCGGACTGGGTAAAACCTGAATTAACCGTGGTGCACTTGCGGGAAACTCCTTGCCGAGGGCCTGTGCACCCCCGGGATTATTCGGGGCTCGAAGAGACTCGGACACTCGGTTAAAATAAAAAAAAATAAACAATGTTTAAGGTGCCGCTCGGCACATACAATAACAACTCTCGAAGCTAACAAAATTCCCAAAACCCGGAATCTCACAAATCACAAGCTATGAGATACATAAGAAGCTCTAACTCCGGAAATATCTAAACAAGCAATAATACTGAAGGGACTATACTTATTACAGAAGATAGAAAGGCACTCCTCGGTCTGCGGACGTAGCAAAATATACCTCGAAGTCTCTACAAAATGCCTTCTCCCAAGGATGATAGAACTGAGTGGAAACTACCTGGATCTGCACAACAAAAATGTGCAGAAGAGTAGCACGAGCACACCACGGCGGTGCCCCGTAAGTATCAAGACTAACCTCGGTGGAGTAGTGACGAGGAACAGTCGAGACACCTACCGGTCTAATAAATAGTGCAATGATAGGAACAATTGAACATGATATATATTTATATGAAAATCCCTCCAAAAATCGTGATCTTCCGAGCTCCCAAGTCAAAAATATGGATAATAGTATAAACCCTCGATTTTGGAAAACTTATATCTGCCCAGATATAAAGCATCGCGAACGCGGAGGATGTCTCGCGTTCGCGAAGAAGAAAAATGAAGGTTGCCCAGATTACTCCTTGCGAATGCTATAGTGCATCCGCGAACGCGATGAAGGCAAATTTAATGGCCCAGAGATTGCTCTTCGTGAACGCGTGAACTAGTATGCGAACGCGAAGAGTGGACTTGCAAAGATATGCGACGCAGAATGGACGGCGCGAACGCAATGAGGAACAAGGCGGGGCTTCGCAAACACGGGGTGAGTTACGCGAACGCGAAGAAGGAATTTCCAGGGTCATCAACAAAGCTTCGCGAACGCGAAGGTATGTTTGCGAACACGTAAGAGGATACCAGAAGCAGAAAACAACGGTTCAAAATAGGAAAAAAAATGACCGGTTGAGCATCCGAACACACCCGAGGCATCCCGGGACCTCAATCAAAAGCACCAACAACACCTAATACCTCATTCAAACTTGCACCAATCCCTAAACCACCTAAAACAACATCGGAAACTCGAATAAATCAAGGATTTAAGCCTAAGAACTCCAATTTCCCTCAAAATATGATTTCGATCAAAACCTAACCAAACCACGTCCAAATGACCTGAAATTTTACCCACACATCCCAAATGACATGACAGAACTACTGCAACTCCGGGAATTCCATTCTAACCCTCGGATCAAAATCTCACTATCGATCGGAAACTTCAAAAATTTAAACTTCGGCATTTCAAGCATAGTTTAGCTACGGAACTCCAAAACACAGCCCGAGCACGCTCCCAACCCCAAAATCCCCCAACGGAGCCAACGGAACCGTCAGATTTCCATTCCGAGGCAGTCTTCACACTGTTCCGACTATGGTCGATTTTCCAACACTTAAACTCTCATTTAGGGACCAAGTGTTCCAAAATTCTCCGAAACTCAAAACCGAACATCCCGGCAAATCAAAATAGCAGAAATGAACTTGGGGAAAACAGTTAAGTGGGGATCGGGGCGTAAATTCCAAAAACGACCGGTCGGGTTGTTACATTGTTAGGCTGGGTTTACTATTTTTGCATCAACTTAAATACGGACGCAGTTGCAAGTGCTTCTTAGTTCTTGGTAAAATTTGGATACAATCATCATGGAGCTCATTTCAGATCTATAAATTGGATATTCCCTTTATATTTATTAAACTTAACTAGTGAGTAATAGCTTGTGTGCCATCATACTACTTGGTTGTGATGGACTTATCAAAAATCAAATATTTCTTGGTTGTGATGGACTAAAATTAATAGGGTATGTTCCCGCCCCTGGGTTCTTGTGGTTGTAAATCAGTTAAGCTTTTCCCCAATTTGCCTTTCAGATGGTAGAAAGCACAGATTTGTGGAAGCTGCACGATTTGTTTAACAATGAAAAAGGATTGCTAGATGAAATTTGTCTTGTTCCAGACGAAATGGATACAGCTTTATGTGTCAAAAGCCAGCAATTTTCCATGCATTGTGATGCATTAAAAGACATCAAACTGGTAAAGGTCTTCAGAGTAAAAGATGTTTCTATACTGACAACTTCTGAAATATCACTCACTTCTATTTCTACAGCTATCAGAACCCTTCAAAGTATTTGATTTTGACTTTTGGAGAAGGCCAGAGAGTCATCGTGAAACAGAACTGAGTGTAAAAGCTACTGATACTGGCACTATTCATGCTATAATATCATGGTAATTATTTTGGTGCTGATGTTATTGTGTGCTCTGACATTCTTATGTTGAAAACATTACAATAAGTTGGGTATTTTTAGGTGGTTGCTCCAGCTTGATGAAACAGGCACTGTCTTCTACTCCACTGCACCAAAATGGATAAGTTGCCCATCAAGTGTGGAAGGACTAAATTTGTCCATCAGCCGTGAGTAGAGTATCTCTGTGTTTTTCCTTCTTTTTACCACGAGGGCAAAATTTTAGTTTCCATAGGCAACTTGGACAGAACTGGATGCTTTTTCACTTATGGATTTCAACAACATTCATGACTTCATGTTAAGTGTGCTGCCTGGGGTGACAGACAGTTGGAGAAGGGCATTATGAAACTTTATACTGGTTCTTTAAAATATCTCCTGTTGCCTAATCTCAAAAGAAAAAGTCGGGTGGAGATAT
Organism: Nicotiana noctiflora; assembly: GCA_032618575.1. Classification (NCBI taxonomy): domain Eukaryota; kingdom Viridiplantae; phylum Streptophyta; class Magnoliopsida; order Solanales; family Solanaceae; genus Nicotiana; species Nicotiana noctiflora. The sequence continues at coordinate 12,641 of JASVEL010001869.1, read as the reverse complement.
TCTTTCGACATTGTTATATAGAATTCCCTACTCCATTTCCTGGCTAATGTTTTACTTTAAAAATCTGTTTATATAACCAAGGAGTATTCTTCCACATTATATTTGCTGTTGGTATCTTTTACATGCCTATAAATGGAAAGATGAGTAACAAGCTCTCTAATATCACAGTCAAAATACCATCTGAAAAAAATATCAGTCAAAATAACTCCTTATTTGTGCTTTTATCTGCCTGCACTATAGGTTGTCAGAACTGGTGTGACCATTGGAAACAGTGTGTTTGGCTCATACCAAAGAAAGGTTTGTCTTTATTGAAGGATGAAGAAGTTAATTTGCTGGCTGTTCACACTGATACTAGCATCTCATATGAAATGAAGACTTTGTCCCAGAACCTGAAACTTGGACGAAGTGAGCTCGGTGCTCAGAAGTACCAAATCATTTTGCCACCAGAAAAAATTGCATTATACAGTGACGTCAGTTGGAGATGCTCAATGCTAAATGCTATTAAAAAGGCAGTAAGTTATCACACCTATCCCTCGGGACCACCTACCGAAAGAATATTTGTACATGTACATTCATCAAGTATAGTTCCTTAGAATTGGACACTGTGAACCTTAACCTGGACACTGAAAATGGAAACCTGTTCGGATGTTTGCAATCCATGCTGGTTGATCGTACCCTTGTTTGCTTTTGATGAACCGAAGCCAATATGCTTTCAGATGTTGCCTGCTTACTGGTATTTTCTCAGTTTCCCAGTTCCCTTCTCCCTCACTCTCTTTCAGCTGTGAATGCCTAGTTGCCGGTGTGGTGATTCTTTACTTCATGAGTATAAAATTGTTCCTCCTCCTTATACTGCATATGCTGCTCCACAAGGACACTGGCATCTAATACACAGATGCGAATCCAGGTTCTACAGTTCGTAGATTCAGAGTGAGTTTTAATTTTCACCCAGAGAGAAGCAATAACCCCTCTCTTCTTAATGATTGCTTTTAATGACATTGATGAGTATAACTCCATAAGTATTGGGCCAAAAAGGAAGTTATTTTCACCAAAAGCTTTCTTAAGCATAGCTCCTCAAGTTTATTGTTCTAAATATCTGATGAAAAAAGTTTATTGTTAATCTTTTTCTTGTTATGTTTGATCCTTTCATTTTTTATTTGCTTCCTGCATTAACTATTATACTGAAGAACCAAGTCAGCTAGAGCATATGTGCTTATTTTGGAAGATCATGCATGTTATTATCTTTTACTTGGAACTAACTGCTTGTTCTTTACTAATTTTATTTACTTCAAATTGTCAGTTAGAGTTAATCTTGCTTCTTTGTTCCTTACAGGTGAAGCAGAAAATGCCCTCCCTGTGCGTTGTTGTGGATGATAGCCTATTTTTGGCTGTTGCTCTCGCCCATCTTGCAAAAGGGTCTCATGTGCTATCACTGTTTCCAGGATTTCAAGAGAAAGGTGCGCAATATTTGCAAGCTGTTGCGGCTTCAAATAGTTATTCGAAGGATCACGTAGAAGTCCAGAAGATGAGTGAATTGTTGACATCTCAAAGTAGTCGGAGAAAGGTAGAAGATCCAAATTTAACATTTTTTTCTCTTGAACCTCGACCAAGATTGCTTCTTGTTGTCTCTTCAACCATATTTTGCCATGATATGTCAAATATATTACTTCGCCTGCCTAACACCATACCAAATGCTGATGATTTGTTGTTTCTTTGTAGATTGACTTGATAGTTGGAGAACCTTTCTATTATGGAAACAACAGTGTGCTCCCATGGCAAAATCTGCGGTTTTGGTAAATGATGTAACTCGTACTTTGATTTTAGTTTACTGAGTTGACATTTTTTCTGAATAATTTAAATTATCTTTTTTACGACAATCTTGGAGTTTTATTTCTTTAGACTAATACTCGTTACATCTTTCTTGCATTTGCTTTTATTAGTGATTTTGCCCTGATCTTCTGTTTTGATAATCACTTACATTGTTGATCAGCAGTTATGTCGTGTGAACAAAGCAAAAGAGGATGGATATCATTAGCACTGTAGAATTGATGACATGTATGATTTGTAATATGTAATGAAAAAGAAAACCTTGCGTCTCATTTTGAGCTACTATGCAGGGAGCTTATAAAATTAACCATGCTACCTGTATCCATTCCAACTTTTAGGTTACACCAGGCAATATATTGAGGGAAGTATGCTTTAGCTGCGTCTAGGTAGGGTGTGGGGTTTACTGTATCAAGGAAATACAATATTTCAAGTCATAGCCCCATAGATGATTAGTTTGTGTTCTCTTGTGGTAGTCATTTCTGGTAGTTACAGTTTTAATATCATTACATGCATACATGCTTATTTATGGTATCTATGTCTCTTATGTTTAGATAATTTTTTTGCAATGTATGCTGGTATAACTAATGCAGTTTTTGTTTTTGTTTGCCTTTCTTTTCCCTGCGCCGAGGGTCGTTTGGAAACAGCCTCTCTGCCCTCTCGGGTAGAGGTAAGGCCTGTCTACATATTACCCTCCCCAGACCCCACCTTGTGGGAATATACTGGGTTGTTGTTGTTGTTGTTGTTACCATTTGGAAAAAAATCTCCAGATTTGGAGGTACATAAATTTAGAAACGACCAAGACAGTAATGCAAATGTAACCTGTTATCCTTACCACTCAATGGTATTGCTACTTTTATTATTAATTTTGTAATTTCTTTCCATTTCTTCAGTTATGATTTGCTGCTATACTGGCTCTTTCTTTTCCCTTTTGTTTGGTCGAGGTGGGTGTTTTAGAATGCCTCTTAGAAGTGTGGAATTATTTTCACAGGATTTACTTATAGGTATCTATGCTGATCCTGATGTTGTTTGTAGGAACCAAAGAAGTTTATTGGATTCAATTCTATCAGAAGGTGCGGTAATTATTCCCTGCAAAGGATTGTTAAAGGCTTGTGCGATGTCTCTTCCTGTAAGCTCATAGATGCATTCTGCTCAATGCCTTAACCATGGGAAGACTTAATATCATGTGATGGACATGTTAAATTGCTCTTGCAGGACCTTTGGAGAAGCCATCAGTGCCTGGAAGACGTTGAAGGTTTTGATCATTCAGTTGTCAATTCCACGTTAGGGGCATGTGGAGGTTTACCTCCCGGACATGAGAATCCTACTCTGCCCTTTTCAATCTGGCAATGTGGTGAGAGCAAGGTATTTTACATCATTTCTGATGAAGAAGAATGCTACAAATGAGACTATCTATAAAACAGTCTAAATCTGTTTGTTAATACAATTGAGATTGAAAATTGCAGAAATTGAGTGACATAGTTACTATCATGGAATTCAATTTCTTGAAACCGATGAGCCCATGTTCTGGAAAAGCTCAGGTATGAGGTCTCTTACATGACTACTAGCAAGATTCTACAGGATCTAGTTTTTCTTCACAGTGAAGGCAGTTTGCGATATTAGCTCATGAAACCAAGCTTTTGCAGGTAGAATTTATTGCCCGTGGAAAATGTCACGGATTTGTTCTTTGGATTGACTGGGTGATGGATACAGAAGAGTCCATTGTCTCGTCTACAGGACCAGGTATGTCTTTAAGGAGTCTCAGTCTAGACGAAAATTGCTTGAGATATAGGATTTTGCTTGGAGTGCCAAATACTTGCTTCCTGTTTCTTTTTTTCCACAATATTACACCTACCCCTTTATCCTTGACGTGAAGTTGCAAGCTTAATGAACTTCTGTCTGATTCAGAACAAAGATACTGGAAGCAAGGGGTAAAACTTCTGAAGGAACCCGTGGCCGTTGGGAGCCATAGATCTACCACTAAAACCAGTGATTGTCACTCAGCAGAAATTAAAACATCTTTTGATCCATCAACTGGTGACCTCATTGTAGATTATGCTTTCTTATAACCAAGACTGCCTCAATTGTCCTTGGCCAACTAAACCTGATGTGAGTGTATATCTTCTCAATGCCATCCAAGTCCAGAGCTGTAAGTCATCCTAATTTTCTCATTGTAACTGGCATAAATACATTGGCGATGAAGATCTAGCCCAAAATTGTGAGGCCACAGCTTCGAGGACGTTAGAGTTCTAGTGATTCTCACTGTCACCAGTACTTGCTCTGTAATACTGCCGAGTTTGCAACTCCGTGATTGTGAGTTACTTTGTGATTTCATCCTTTTTTGGCGAAAATAAAGAAAGTATTAGCCAAATGTGGCCATTCGCGCAGAAGTTTTGCATCTCGGTTATATAATTTTGATTGGATTGATCGAACATTCTAATAGATTGATATAACATTCTAAAATGAAGATTGATTGATTCACTTTAATGTTCCTAAGCGTTTTGTAGTATGTTGAAAGCATCGCTGCTCGCGGAGCTGCCAATGAGTGCCACTTGTGTAATACTCCTTCCCCTTTCTCTATATTTAAATGATAATTAGTTGCTTGGAGCTAGCTATATATAAGTGAGAGTTTTTATGCTCAACTATTTGTCTTAGTTGGAAAAAATTCAAAAATAGCCAGATTTACCACTGGTCGTTGAAAAATAGCCGCCAAGTTTCAAAAGTCATCGAAATTTAGCCACTTTAATCTGAGCGAATACACTGTTCAAAATCTGAAAAAATATGCCCGCAAATTTTACTGGAGTTCCAGCATAAATATGTTTAAACTTTCGTAAATATTACGGGAGTTCCAGGATAACTATGCTGGAATTCCTGCAAATTTTATTGGAGTTCAAGCATAATCATGTTGGAACTCTTGCAAATTTTACGGGAGTTCTAGCAGTATAATTGTCTAGTATATAATATATGGAGTTTAGAGCACTAGTGCTCCAGTCTCCCGCAAATTTTTCAGGAGTTAGCAAAGTATACCGTTCCAGTATAATATGTTGGAGTTCGTACACAAATGTACTAGAACTCTCGTATATTATACGGGACCGGTCCCTGTTGCAGCAAAATAGTGGCTATTTTTCATTGACTTCGTAAACAGTGACTATTTTTTATTGACAAGTGTGAAAACTGGTTATACCATCAAATTTTAACGTCTTAATTAGGCTTGCAAGTTTCAGTCTTTTTCTCTCTTTAATCATTACCAAATTATTAAGTAATATTGCTTAGACCATTTGTCAATTTTGAGTCTCTTAAAAGGAAATTGTTGTTAACTATTGGATGCTAGTAGAATTCACGAAAATTCCATTTACATCAAGAATGAGTAGGAATAGGAATCATAAAAAACACCTTCATGTCCCCATCATTTTACTCTATCGTGCCGACGTAATAGGTAAGATTTTTTATCACTTAATTTATTTTTTTTAAAATCTCTAGGATATTTTCCCGGACAACCTAGAGATTTAAAAAATTAGTCAAAGCATTTTTACTGTATTTTCACCAGTCAAAGCATTTAAATGGATGATATATTTGTGGTCTCCAATCACCATTTATTCTTCTAGTCTAGTGTTAGTGGGACAATAAAAGTTTAGCTAGATTGTGACTTTTCAAATTTTATGTACGCCACTTCAAAGCTTTAACATTTTGGTGCATACCACCACTGTTTAAGTATCGTCTCCGAACCAAACGATCCTTTTTTGTTTAATTTTCTAGGAAGAATACGAAGAAGTTGTCATGATGTTCACCTCTCATCCATTAAAATACAGACCCTGCAATGTTGGCTTCCAGATACTTAATTTGCTTCTACTTATCAGTACAGTTACTATAATTTTTACTATTCTATTAATTATTATTATCTCCAAAGTATTTCTTCTCACTTATATAATATCCATCCATTCGCTGCACAAGATTAAAGACACCAAACCATCAGACTTAAAAAAAAAAAGAAAAATTCATGGATTTGCATTTATTTATGGGATAAAGGCCAAAAAAGTACCTATACTTTGGATATTTATCCAAATTTGTACCCCGTTATACTATCGGGCTAAAAAAGTACCTTCCGTTACTAAAGTAGACAAAAAAGTACCCAATTTTAACGGAGTCCTACGTGGCAACCGGATCCAGCCTATAATTTTGCCACCTAATATAAAATTTGCCACATAGACAAATTAAACCCGCCCGCCCCACCAATTAGACCCGCCCCAGTATTGTAAACCCGGCCCAAAATATTCTTTACTACACACAAACAAAACATTTCATTGACCCAGACGAACTTTCCTTTTGTAAACCCGCCCCATCGCTCACTTTCTCTCTTCATCACTCTCATTCTTCACCATCTTCATCGTTCTTAGTCTCATTCTTCAAAGGTATGCCTATTTTCTTGTTAAACAACAGCATTATTCATTTAAATCGTCTGAATTTTGTTTAGTTTAGTTTGATTTTTGTTTTGTTTGACTAGGATTTTGACTCATTTGTATGTATATGTATTTTTGAGTTTGGAGTTGTCCGACTTTGTTTTTTTTTGTTTGCATGTGGTGTTCATACTCGATTCTTCTCCATATTTTTTTTTGTCGGTGTTGCTGCTGGTTTGTGGGTTTGTCGATTTAACCCTAGTTGGTAAATTCCATCGATTATATTATGTTTTTTGGTTTATTGAATTTAGGGTTTCGATTTAACCCTATCTGGGTTTTTTTGTCGTTCTAGTGGAATAACAGTTAACAGCTTTTGCTAACAGTTACACCTTAAACAATATTTTCATTTTTGTCGTTCTAGTGGAATAATCCCCTTTTGTTGTTGAATATTCTTTTTGTATTTAACTGAAAATGGTCCTCTTTTGTGTTTCTTTGTCGTGTTTATTTTGGGTGTTTGGTCCCCTATTTTACAGTCAAGTGCAATTCCAGTGAATTCCATTTACAGTCAAGTGCAATTCCAGTGAATTCCATTTTCAGTCAAGTGCAATTCCAGTGAATTCCATTTTACAGTCAAGTTCAGTTTACAATGAATTAGTTTACAGTGAATTAGTTTACCCTATCTTGTTTGTTTTGTCGTTCTAGTGGAATAATCCCCTTTTGTTAGTGAATATTCTTTTTGTGGCAGCACCCTATTTCTTAGCCAACATTTCCCTTTCTTATTTTGCAGCTTATGTGCAATGGTGTTATTGGATCTAAATTTTCACTATGATGGTGAATGGGTAAAGAGACCACAAGTTTTATACTCAAGGAAGATGGTACAAAGTATTAAAGGTTTTGACTCTGACCAATTGTCTTATACCTTTTTAGTAAATGAATTTATTTGTAAGTTGGGGTTTATTGGAGTTCAACAAGTAATTGTGAATGGGCCTAGTGGTAGATATTATGAAATAGAATGTGATGAAGGTGTTAGGACTCTATTGTCTTTGGTTAGTAATCAGTTTAAGGTTATTGACATCTTTGCTGTAGATGAGTGTGAGTTAACTGTTAATGTTCATAATATAGTCCACCACATTGAGCCTAGCATGATAGAAGTTGATGCTGCTACTGACTGTAGTTCAGATGACAGTGAAGAACTTGACTGTCAGTCTTTTGATTCTTCTGATTCTTCTGATTCTGATAGTGAAGCTGATTCATTAGAACTACTACATACAGAAAAAGAGAGGAAGATAACTGATAAATTAACTGAGTATAAGGAGTTAAACAAGTCCATGACATTCAAAGACATTCCAGAAGCTAGAAAATTCATGAACCTGTATTCCCTTGCTAATGGTTATGGGTTAAAAAAAGTCAAGAGTTGCCCCCAAAAGCTTAGGTACATATGTGTAGATAATGACTGCCCCTTTGTTTGTCATATTTCCAAAGACTCTAAAGGTCCTAGTTATAGCTGTAGTTACTAGCATATTGTTTAACTGTGACTGTTTCATTAGTTATAGCTGTAGTTGTAAGTAGCATTTTAACTGTTAGTAGGCTCTTTCATTGGTTATAACTGAAGTTAGTTCATATTGTTGAATAATTGTTAGCAAAAGCTGATTTTTTGTCGTTCAAGTGGAATAACAGTTAGTTATAGCTGTAGTTACTAGCATATTGTTTAACTGTGACTGTTTCATTAGTAGTTTGTCGTTCTAGTGGAATAACAGTTAGCTTAGCATGAATGTTATTTAACTGTTAGTAGACTAAACATTTCTGTTGCATTTCCATTTGAAGGGTTTGATTGATTCACTCCACTTGGTTCTTCCTGAGGCACACCATAGATATTGTGTAAGGCACATTGAGGCAAATTGGTGCAAAAAATGGGGACATGGGGAATATAAGAAGTACTTATGGTGGGCTGCCTGGAGCACATATGAGGAGGATTTTAATGGCAAGTAAGAAAAAAAAGGGCAGGCAACCAAAGAGGCAAAGGTGTTCAGCAACTCAAGATAGTAATGATGAGCAGCCCATGTCACCAGTTGCTTCAAATGTACCAGGTTTAGAGGAGATAGATCTTTCAACAACAATGTTCAGTCAAGCAAGTGAGTCAAGTCAGTCAAGTTATCCAGTACAAGCCTCTGAATTTCAGTTTATGCCAACTCCATCAGTCCAAAAGAAGCCTCCTAACAACACTATGCCACCAGATTTTGTTTCAGATTCTGCCCCCGAAATTAGGCCAAGGAGTTTCTCTGAAGAAAGGACAAGACTCCTTATGAGACAAGAAGGAACCATACCACCTATAACAAGGACAATTAATTTTGTTGGTGACTCATCTAGTGTGACAAAGAAGGGTGTAACAAGAAAGTGAATGTTTTTGTGAATGACAACACTTGTAAATTTTTGGCTGTTATGACAGTATGTAAATTTTTTGCTACAGTTGTGTTAATTGGCTACAGTTGTGTTAATTGGCTACAGTTGTGTTAATTGGTTAATGTGTTCAAGTAAGGTTAATTGGCTAATGTGTTAAAGTAAGGTTAATGTGTTAAAGTAATGCTACAATTGTGTTAGTAGCTACAGTGAATAGCTTCCAGTGAATACAATAGCGTCCACTGAATAGATACAAGTTCCAAAAACAGTAGCTTCAAGTGCTACAGTAGCTTCCAGTGCTACAATAGCTTCCAGTGAATACAATAGCGTCCAATGAATACAATAGCGTCCACTTAGTTTACAGTCAAGTTCCAGTTAATTAATCCAAAAACAGTCAACTTCCAGTTAATTAACCCAAAAACAGTCAATTTAACAGTCAAATTAACCCAAAAACAGTCAATTTTACAGCAATTCCAGTGAACAACATTTAGCCCAAACCATTACATGAAACTTAAACAAAATATGTCAATTGACTAACAAACTAAGTTCCCTACCAAACTAAAAAAAATATGTCAATTGACTACATCTTGGTTAATTCTACTTCATTATCCACGCAGCAAAGAATCCAACAAACATTGCCCAAGAACCAATAATCACCATCATTAGTTTTACAACTTTTTCTTCCAATTTTTTAACTTTATCATCTTCTAATTTCTTCATGGCTTCCATGTCAAGTAATTTTCCTCTCAACATGTCTCTTTCAATCGAAATGGCATTCAATGACGACTTCAACTCTCCTATTTCAAGTTGGGAACCATCCGTGGTTATTTCATCTTCCCATTCGAAATAACCACATGAGTTATTCTGCCAAACAAACATTAAAAAGATTGATTTTTTTTTCAATTCAAAACAGAAAATAACATTAATGACAAACAAATTCACATCGAAACCTTACCTTAGGGCGTGCACATTTGAAAAATTTCCTACCGGGATTGGAGGGAGTGCTTGATGTGAAATGGTTGGCAATAATACCACATCGACACCTTCTCTTAGAAGAAGTACTCTTCTTAGACATTGATGAAGATGAAGAGAAATACAACAAAGAAGAAAGAAAGAGGCAAAATGATGAATTAGAAATCAACCCTAAGTTTATACCCACTATTATTTACAATACTGGGGCGGGTCTAATTGGTGGGGCGGGCGGGTTTAATTTGTCTATGTGGCAAATTTTATATTAGGTGGCAAAATTATAGGCTGGATCCGGTTGCCACGTAGGACTCCGTTAAAATTGGGTACTTTTTTGCCTACTTTAGTAACGGAAGGTACTTTTTTAGCCCGATAGTATAACGGGGTACAAATTTGAATAAATATCCAAAGTACAGGTACTTTTTTGGCCTTTTTCCCTTTATTTATTGTTGTAAAGCTGAAGCTGATGGTATCTTCTGGGAGTTTTATATCACCATACTAAATGTTGTAACATTCCTTATTAATCATGTTCCATTATGCTTCAAAGCTCCTCCTACATGAGTCCTAGTCGTTAAATAGCGCAGTCTATTTTAAGTTTTCTCTACCTCCATGAGGTAATAATAATGTCTGCGTACACATTATCTCCGTAGATTCTACTTCTGGGACTTCACTTGTTATTGTTCTCTTTTTAAGCTTTACTTGTGCGATCTGCAGTTCTGATGGATTCCAGTGACAATCACTAGTAATTATTTTTACTTTTTCAGTCATTTTACGGTTCAACAAGGTAGTTTCGTTCAGGGAAGTGTTAATCCTTTTATCACAAACTTGTTAAAAATATATTAGCTTAAAATGTAGAGATTTCTTTTGTTTTTATGCATTTTTTATCTAATATTTGTGAACTTTCCTTTTAGTGCATTTGCTTAATTACCATTAAAAGAATATTTCAAATAGTTTCATTGAGAAGGAAATTTACATAATAATAAGTCATTAATAACGAACTTGTGGTAGCTAAGTCCCAGCAAATATTTTGGCGTAGGAGTCATTCTTTTGTTGGACGAGAAGTCTTTAATTAATTACCCCGTGGTCTAAAAAAGCAGTCATGCGAGCAATTGTTTGGGTGTGTGGGTGAACTTAAGTGAGTAGAATCTTTACAAATTTAAATTTTTAAATGAGATAACTTTGTTTTCGGCACTTTCAAGTGAATAGTTGTGTGAGACCCTTCATTGCCATTTGTAGGGGTGTACAAATGTCGGGCTAGTTCAAATTTTTAATTACCAAATTAAACTGCAACAACAACAACAACCCAGTATATTCCCACAAGGTGGGGTCTGGGGAGGGTAATATATAGACAGGCCTTACCTCTACCCGAGAGGGCAGAGAGGCTGTTTCCAATCGACCCTCGGCGCATGGAAAAAGCGCAAACAAAAACAAAAATAAAAACAAAAACCGCATTAGTTACTTCAGCATACATCTCATAAAAATTATCTAAACATAAGAGGCATATGTACCATAAATAAACAGGCATGCAATGATATCAAAACAGTAACTACTAGAAATGACTACCAAAAGAGAACACAAACTAATCATCTATGGGCGACCCTACCATGCCTCACTCACCCCGGGAAAGGAGTATGAAAAATCTAGAAGCCCCTATCCTACAACCCTGATACTAAACCTCCTGAGTTTCCTATCAAGGGTCATCTCCTCGGAAATCCGCATCCTGGCCATGTCCTGTCTAATTACCTCTCCCCAGTATCTCTTAGGCCTCCCTCTGCCTCGCCTCACACCGACCACCGCTAGCCGCTCACAACTCCTCACCGGGGCGTCGGGGCTTCTCCTCCGCACATGCCCGAACCACCGAAGTCTCGCCTCTCACATCTTCTCATCCACTGGGGCCACCCCCACCTTCTCCCGAATAACTTCGTTCCTAATCTTATCTAACCTAGTGAGCCCGCACATCCACCTAAGCATCCTCATCTCCGCAACCATCATCCTCTGAACGTGAGATTTCTTCACCGGCCAACACTCCGTCCCATACATCATGGCAGGTCTAACCACAGCTTTATAAAACTTCCCCTTCAGTTTCTGTGGCACTTTCTTATCACACAAGATTCCTGATGCAAGCCTCCACTTCGACCACCCCGCCACTATACGGTGAGTGACATCCCCGTCTATCTCTCCGTCCCCCTGGATCACCGATCCAAGGTATCTGAAACTATCCTTCTTGGCTATGGCCTGAGATCCAATCATCACGCTCCTCCCACTTCGCTCGAGTCAGCGCTAAACTTGCACTCCAGGTATTCTGTCTTAGACCTGCTTAGTTTAAACCCCTTAGACTCGAGAGTCTGTCTCCATTCCTCTAGCCTCTTGTTAACACCGACCCTCGTCTCGTCTACCAGGACTATGTCATCAGCAAATAGCATACACCAAGGTACATCCCCTTGAATATGCCGCGTCAAAGCATCCATCACCAAGGCAAACAAGAGGGGGCTAAGCGCGGATCCTTGATGGAGCCCCATAACCACCGGGAAATGGTCTGAGTCGCCACCCACTGTCCTGACCCTGGACATAGCTCCATCGTACATGTCCTTGATTACTCTGATGTAGGCTTCCGGCACGCTCTTAGCCTCCAGGCACCTCCATAGTACCTCCCTAGGGACATTGTCATACGCCTTCTCCAAGTCGATAAACACCATGTGCAGGTCCTTCTTCATATCCCTGAACTGTTCCACCAATCTCCTGACAAGGTGGATAGCTTCTGTAGTGGATCGACCCGGCATAAAATCGAACTGGTTCACGGAAATAGATGTCGACTCCCTCACCCTGGCCTCGATCACCCGCTCCCAGACCTTCATGGCGTGGCTTATTAATTTGATGCCCCTATAGTTGTTGCAATACTGGATAAAACAAATTAAACTAATGGTATCGAATTTTTAAATTTGTAAACCAAACAAAACCAACAAAGTCGGGTTTCAATCTTGGGTTTTTTTTCTTTCCGGGTTTTTGGATTTTGTTCAAGTCTTCATAGTAGCATAAAGTATGTAACTTGTGCTCCAAATAATT